>QAOA01008475.1:0-99950 GCA_003255065.1 Cercis canadensis
AAATAACAAATTGGTCCTCAAAAGATAGGACATCCATAACAAAATGATTCTCCGTTAATGTGGGCTGTTAACTAGTGACAGAATGGTTGACATGGCACCGTTAAGTGACAAGTGGCACGTTAGGGACATATGTGACAATTTAAAATGTCATGTGCTGCTGATGTGGCAATTTAAAAAAAAAAATTACTTACGGAAGTACTTCTTAGAAACGAAAGCTTCTGCAAAAAGGAAGTGCTTTTGGGAAACTTCGAATTGGTTGAAGCACTGGGTGTGCTATTTGTTGGGTTGTTGAGATATGTAGAGAGCAAAAGCATAGACCAAGATTGAGTTCCAACATAGATTAAAGCTTGAGAATCAGAAATTCGGGAAATGGCTAGTGACCGAACTAAGCTCTGAGAGTGATTCGAGAGGTTGAACTGAGCCAATGGCTCGATGACGATTCGACTTCTGGGTTCAAGTTTGGCCATTTTCCTCCTCACCCAAAAAGCACCAGCCCAAATAGAGAATTCAAATCAAATAGCTCCTGGGACTATCATACCCATCAAACACCTTGCCTTTGAACTACTCAAAACCACCCGAATTCAACAAAATAAAGGATACCCAAATATTGTACGACATTAAAGAGGAAATTTTCCCACTACCTCGTCAATCCAAGCATGCCCACCAAGCTTAATTCTTCAATGCTTAGAGGAAAAATCCAAACTTTACTCCAATGGAAGCTTGAAAAAACTGCACCCAGTTTCTCTTCCTCTTAATTTCGCATTGCACTCTGCTCCAGCTTGAAAGAACAGAGTGCAACACACAAGGTGAACTGGGACAAGGTGAAATGAGATTAATGAAAATTATTTGGGTCCAGAAAGAAAAAGTATTTGTTTTATTTGTATTCGATCGCCTGCAGAATGGAAATGGCTGCTCTTAATATTTCATTATCAATATGATAATATCCATTGGCATCCAGAAATATAATGACGTTACAACTTGCGTTTGTTAGCAGTGCACATAAATAACTAATCCTGGGGTCATATTCCTTCTAGATTAATTGAAGCATTATTTTCCTTGTCTGTTATGGTGACTTGTAAATTAACAATTAAAATAGTGGTTGGCTGCGACTATTATTTTAAGAGTACTGAATTATAAGTTTGGACTAGTAAGAGGTAAGACTAGCTACTACTTGCTTTTCATGGATAAATGGAGGAAGATGACTGAGGAACCAAACAACAGAAAGAGAAAAGAACAAAGACAAGAGCACTGACCCAAACGTAGTCCTCAACATCGTTGAGAACATCCATGAACAGACAGATGAAGACGAAGACGATTCCCCCGCCATTGGCAGAAAGCTCAGCACACATAGTCTCTAGTAGATAATCTCGAATGGTGAAGGCAAAGACGAAGAAGAAGAAGAAGCCGAGAGTGTGAATTTCAAGCGGAAAGAGGAAATGGAGGTTAGGAGCAAGAGCATCGTGTGACCAAATTCCACTACGTCTTCTCTTCCCTCTCTCACACTTGTTTTCTCTTTCTCTATCTCCTCCCTCTCTCACAACAGAGAAATTCTCTAATGCCTTTTTTTTTTTTTCTTAATTGTCACATCAGCAGCCACATGGCATTTTAAGTTGCCACATATGTCCCTAACGTGCCACTTGTCACTTAACGGTGCCACGTCAGTCATTCCGTCATTAGTTAACAGCCCACATTAACGGAGGACCATTTTGTTATGAATGTCCTATCTTTCGAGGACCGATTTGTTGTTTTCTATCTTTGAAGGACGATTTTGTTGAAAATCCAATCTTTCGAGGACTCAAATGTAGGTTTACTCTATCTTATACCATATGAGAATAGTCAATGTCTGAACAACATGTGTAATTAACAATCCTAAGTCAATAAATTATATTTTATATTCAATAAAATATAAAAATTACATATTGATGATATATATGTGTTACATATATGACATACCATAAAATCCAAAAATAAAACAAAAAAAAGATAAAAACCACAGCCTAAAGATCTCAAAAGAGGCCAACCCTGCACTTAACGACTTGGCCCTTATGGGCTGGGCTTAAAAATTCCATTTGCTACAAAAATTTAAAAAATAATATCCATATGAGAGTTTAAGGGCTAGAGTAGATCGGGTTAATGACGTTAACCATAAAACTTTTTCTGAACGAAAAAAAAAAAAAAAAATTGGGCTAAATAAATAATTAATATATAGAAAATTTCATATTACACTGACATGATAAACATAAGTAATTTTTATATTTTATTATATATAAATATAATTTTTCTTATTTTCTCAAATAAATTTAAAAACAGTTAACTTGTACACATGTCATTAACATATTGGCTATTCTCATGTAATATGACATACTACAAAATATCTAAAAAACCTCATTAACTTATATACAAGTCATTTTTACAAAATGGACCTGAACTTTTATATTTAAGCTACAAAAATTATTTATAACCTAAAAAAGCCCTTTAACAAAATGGGCTTGAAATTCAAATTCAAGCCCTTTAGATATGGACTTAAAATGCCCATCCATTGGACAGATCCATTTTGACATCTCTACCCTTTAGAACCAAAACACCATTTGTCTTACTAGCTGGCATGTAGTTTTATATGTATTAATTTAGAAAATGTATTATACTATATTTTTAATTTATAAAGAGTATCATGCATAATTTACCACTTTAAAATATTCTGTTGATGCAATTAGATAAAGTTTTTTGGACCGGACGTGGCCCAAAAATTCTTTGGCGCAAAATTTACCATTGTAAAACATTTCATGATTTGTAAGAAAATATATAGTAGCATCAATAGACTCCCACAATGTTCCACAGTGCCATTATTAAAAAGAGTATATAGCTCCATTGACAAATTTTTTATGTATCATCATTTTATTAAAATAATTAAACATATAAAAAAGGTTTTACACTTATAAATTAAACAAAGTATGCCATTGGGAAACAAGGATTGATTTTTCTTTTTGTGCCTTTTCTTGGTAAAAATCAAAGTACTTGTAAAACTTAAGTTTGAATTTTACAGTCTTCTTTTAATAAATAATATGTATAAATACTAAGTTTTTACTGTGGCATGCCCTAGACTTAAAATAGTTAACTTCCATTCATCTTAAATTTTTTATTACCAAAAAAATAAAGAAAAAAAGCTTCTAGTAGGTAATATATATATATTGGTTCAATGCAGTAGGTAAGTTTAAATGACTAAACGTAATAGTGTAAGCGGTAAACGCAAAGAAGAAAATACACATTAAGAAACAATAATGTTGTGTTTGAATAGGGTATTTGACAAATTATTGTGTATTTCAAATACATATAATTAAAATACAGTATTTCAAATATATGCATTTATAAAATATTTTATTTGGATACACTTATTATAAAAAGAGTAATTTAACATAAGTCATTTTTTAAAAGTTATCAGACCCCCTGGGTCCCACAAATGCGGACCCATTTCCCCCTCCCCCCCCCCCTCCTTTCCTCCCAAAACCCGACGCGTAGCTTCAAAAGCAAATTCAAAGAAAAGAAGCCCATTTTCCAATCGGAGCTTGGTTCGCTAGGATCGGAGGCGACCGCCATTAATGGCGGTGGTTGAGAGGAACATGGTAGTGAAGGGGGCGAGGGAAACAAGAACAAGAAAAGCATGGTACGGTGTTTCAGCTTAGGATCTATTATGGTACTGGTGGCTCTGACTATTGATTGTTGGCCCGTTTTCCTTCAACTGACCAAGTTTCAGGTCAATCCGAGCACAAAAATTTAGCCAAAATAGTACACTCGGAAATCACTAATTCAAGCAAAATGAAGGAAAAACAATGGGGAAATGATCCAAATCACCAGAATTCACACAATGACAACCTAAAACATCTAGGAAAACCACAAAGCAAGAAAAACAATGGCCACAGGTCTCACACTGAATAGAAAGTTGGCAAAAAGTAATGGAAAAGTGGCCTAAACAGTAAAAAGAACACAAACACACACACAAGTAGGGTGAATCAGGGAGAAGTTAAAAGCCAGTTTCACTACTAATAATATTGATTCAAAACTAGAATAATCCCTAGCAACGGCGCCAAAATTTGATAAGCTGTCAAGGCTCTCCAAATTAGTGAAAGTTTAAAGTCAGTTTACCAAAGCTACTTGTAGCATAAGGCAACACCAAGACAAACCAAATGATTACTCTAAGTAGTGAATCAGATTAAGAAACATATAAACAAGGGGGTTGTTTTGTTGAAATGATTAACAGAAATTAATTAAAAGTGGTAAAACTTAAGGAAAACAACCAATCTAAGTCTAACTGATTCTGATTTTAATTCATCCTTGATTTCAAAGAATCCATTCAATTATTAACCTAGTTCTTAGCCTTAGAACACATCAAGAAGCCTCTCAGTGCTATATGGATATCCACTGGTTAAGCAACCAGAATTTGGATCAACTAAGATTAAATGAATTAAGCACTCATTCAAATCCAATTTTACCTAAGTCCAGAATCCAGCCAAAGGTAAACAATCCGTCCAAAAGCTTAGAAACATTGATTAACCTTTAATTTCCTCTTTTATCACAAGCAATTAAGTAATCAACACATGAAAATCCAAATCCGAATTTAAGCAATTCAAACAGAATATTTCAGAGGAAAGAAAGAAGTAGATTAACCACTAAATGAATAACAATCAAAGCATAATCTCAGAATTAATAATCAGAATAGCCAAAACTTAGATTGATTTGAGTATTCAGCCCTCCATCAACAAGAGAAACAAAGTTTACAAAAAACTTAGAGAGAAAACTTAGAGACTACAAAAATAAGAAAAGCTGTCTACAAAATATCTTACAAAATATCCTAATAAATTTTGGCTGCCTCTTTCTGAGTATATAAACCTCCAAAAATATATGCACACCTAAACTGCCTTGAGGGCATATGCATTCCCATGGGCCTTAGCTTTTATTGGGCTTTGTTTTGGGCTCAATTGAACTTGTAATGAAGAAGTTAGGCCCATTTAAGTGCCAACAGGTCTCTGGAACCATCAGCCAACTTCAACAGGCAATAAGATCATCTAAACTATATAATTTGGTAAACCAGTCTTCATAAAAATTGAAACTCTGTGTCTTAGCTTTCCAATGGGACCAGTTTAAAGTCCATACGACACCTACAGCTCAAGTTATGGTCCAAACACTGCATGCGGGTCAGGATCCTGCGACAGCATCTCTTCTCTATCTTCCAGGCTGCATATGACCAGCTATACATCCAAATTAGACTTGGGGCTCTGCATCAAAGTTGTAGAGCTTTCTCTTAGCTTTCCTAAAAGGTAAGATTCAAAATTATTAGATGTCCAGAACTCAAGTTATGTATGAAACACAGAGACAGCATAAAATGCCCAATATTGTTGAAAAATACAATTATGCACAATTGGATCCAAAGTCATGAAATGTGGCCCAAGCCTACTCAATTCAGCCCAAAAGAGGTTTAAAAGACTAAATATGAGAGTTAACTACTGTATAAAAAGTGTATTCATCACAGCAACCAAAGAAAAATACCAAAATTTGACTTTGGATGCCTAAATTTTCCTTATGTTACAAACTCTGGAGTCTGGACTACTAGGCTATATATGTTGTGGGTTGGTTTAGTTTCTCCAATTATTCTTATCGCCTCTGTTGTTATTCCTTTTATTGTCAAATCATGTGGGAATAAATCCATTCATCTTATTGCTATGATTTTCTCTCCTCTTTAATATTCTTTTAAACTTTTCCTTCCTATAATTTATTTGTTCTTGAATTGCTTAGTTCGAGTTCAATATTAATACATTTCATTAAAACTTCCCAGTTCATCTGCAACTTGTAATAGCTGGTTTGGCATACATTTTCATGATAGATGTCTGATAGAAGAAGTTTGTAACGCCAACTTCATAATTCATATAAATAATTATTTTCATTTAGAAGGGTTGCATAGATCAGCTATGTAAGCAAACTATGATCTCATTTATCAGTTCAATTAGTCTTGTTCGTCATGCATTCCTTTTCCAATGTACTTTATCTAGGTTTAATTTAACATGTTAGTATAATTCCATCCCTCCTTTTTTGAGATATAAAAATGTAAAATGTCCAACGCTAAGATCCATGGTTACTATCGTGTCAATTATAAATTACTTATGTGCATCTAGAGGCAAGTCCAATATCCATAAACGTCTACTTCATCCCTTAATTTGAAAGACAAAACTTAGGTAAAATTTTATAAATGTTAGTGGTACTAAATCGTTGGTTTCTTTCTTATGAACGACCTTCGCTTTAGCCACCACCATCATTGACAATTTCAATTTCATTATGCCTCTTTCAATCCCTCTCTCTCTCTCTCATTACAATTCCCAACTACATAAAAGAAAGCTTAAAAGCATGCCACAAATGTTCTATCTACAAATTAATTCCTAGACAATTTAAGTATTTTCTCACGTGGTTTTTACAAATGTTCAATCTTATCATTTGTCATCCAAGGTCCTATAACTTTTCTAATTAAATTACATTGTCCTAGAATACTCTTTCTAACAAAATAAATAAAATTAAGAAAGAGTTCTAACTTATTAGAGCATGCTCTCGATCATAAGACTGGTATCTTCACTTCCTTTTTCGTTTCAAATTTCCTTAATTGCAATTACAATTTCTATTTACCATGCATGTGGTGTAGCTGATATACTTTTGCCCCCTTCTCTTAAAAAATAACTATAGTTAAATTAGAAATGAACTTTATGATGCAAGTTATTATAAATGACCCCTCTTTTTCTAAAATATAAACAACTTCTAAAACAGATAATCAAATGAATTGAGAGCAAGATTTTTATTAGTTTGAACAAATTTAAGGAGTGGATTCATTCATTTAATGCTCTTTCAGTGCAAAACAAATTCAAAAGTCTTTACAGACATAATAAAAAAAATTTATAAACTCAACTTGCTGACATCTTCAATACTTTCTAAATCAAGATTTAATTAACTTTCATTCTTTCACATTGTTGAGTGAAAAACATTCAAAAGAGGGTTGTTTATTCTTAGAGGCATACTGAGATTGAGAGTGTAGGTCATTGTGGAAGAAAAAGCAAAGGTTGTTTATAAGGAAAAAGCCAACAATTTAGTTTTCATTTTGTGTTCTATCGGAGCAAATTGATATAACAGTATGAACATGAAGATGGAAGATGTGGTGGCACTGATGTATAAAAAATAATATACATGTTATTTTAAAGCTTATATGTGAAATACAAAATAGCAAAGACATGGCATCACATGCAACGACTTCTTACATAATAAGCATTCACTAACTTGTGGCCTATATATATATATATATATATATATATATTAGTTTACTGTACTAAAAAACTTCAGAAATAGTTGAAATTAATCTGATGATTTGAAGTAGCTAGAAAAAAGTTAAAATAACATGAACAACGTGATTCGTATAAGGTTCTCGTGTATCCATCTTTCTTATACGACATTAAATTCAAAATCAATTTTGATTCCTATATTTTTCTACTTAGTTTTAACCTCCTCATGATACGCTTTAACTCTTCATACCTGAGTCGTCAAATTAGAAGTGAAATGTGTGAAAACGTTATGTTCTTCTTTGGGTTTGGTTTCACGAGTTCATAGAATTATACACTATCCCTCCTTGTATTGAAAGAAATAATCTTAGCAATAGCATGCATTTTATTTTTATTGAGATTCACATGATGGAGAGCTCGGGTTCAATCACAATCGTCGATATTGTTATAGTGAGTCCACCATCATTTCTAATAAAATGGCTGTGAGTGAATTCATGCTTTATGCAAGTACAATTTTCTCCGGTACTGTAATAGAACTCTATCAAAAATACCACTCGATAGTTTATATTTTAGGTATTTAGAAAAAATATTGACCAACTTCATCATTTTCCCTCTAGAATATATATATATATCTATATATATATTTTGGGTGGTGATATATAAATCGTGAAGACTTGTACTTTTTCAAGCAATAGTACGTGCTAAGAAAGAAACGAACCTAATTAAACCAGCTCATGTGATCTGGAATGAATCTGCGTGGGTCCTAAATACTGGATATATTCTTTTACAAAAATTATCTTGCTGGATTCAGAGGGTTAAATGAATCATATTGGAAAATTCTTATTCAGTGAACATTTTCTTGAAGCGAAACACTAAAATAAACAAGGGTCTGGTTTCATATGATAAAAGGAATACCATACAATGACCATCCTTGTTTGTTATTTCACATGCTATATAAGAACAACTACCTGCTTTACTTTTTGTTTCAGTTGAGTTATTTCACATGCTTCCTTTATTTTTCTGTCCTTTCTTTTGAAATCATATACTCCAAAGCTCATTACCCCAATATATATATATATATATATATAATAACCCAAAACTCCAATTATGCCTTGACGAATTCCATAATCTATTTTTAGCATGGAAGATTTGTAAGGATGGAGATAATAATATAGAATATTAAATGTGAAGGCGAGGTGTTTTTAAAATACTTATTAGTTGTCTACAATTCTAATCTCCATTTTTGTCAACATCGGTCAGTTACTGCATGGTGGTTGTGTTATAGTTTATATTACTTGGAACCTTCATCATATAACCCCTGCTTGGTAAAATGGAGTTCGCTACTTAGAGAGGGTCCAATATATATTGGAGCATCTAAGAACGTAAATTTATTTTTCATTATGAGTGATACGAGAATTGGGACCCATATATAATATTTTATATTTCTTAGTTCAAAATGCCAACTATTAAAATTTGGAGTAATGTAAGTGTCTCTCTATTATTGAAGAGCAAGTTGACAAAGTTACAACTATGATATTCCCAAGAGCTAAACTCTTCCATGTCGTGCCGCCAGCTTTGTGCTGGGCATTGCAATTTCGATATCCTATGTGCTCACATGGTTCTCTTGCCCAACATTTTTAGGCTAAAATAAACCCATAAATGATCGCCTATAAAGTCCCTCCCATGTCTCTCCAACTTCCTCAAACACAAGTAAAGCAAGTATTCACAAAGCATCCAAAGGAACTTAATTTGGTGTCTTTGTGAATCGAAATGGCTTCCAAGGCTGATGCATCCACTGCCCTTCTCCTCTCACTCAATCTCCTCTTCTTCACAATGGTTAGCTCCACTAGCCCTTGCTCACCACCAGCCCACAAAACTCCCAAGCACCCATCCGTCCCAAAGGTACCTTCAGACAACTATCCCAATGCTAAGTGTCCAATTGATACCCTTAAGTTGGGTGTATGTGCCAACTTGTTGGGTTTGGTGAATGTTCAGCTTGGCTCCCCACCAACCCTCCCTTGCTGCAGTCTCTTCATGGTCTGGCTGATCTCGAAGTTGCCGCTTGCCTTTGCACCGCCATCAAAGCTAACATCCTTGGCATCAACCTTAATGTTCCTGTTGCCTTGAGCTTGATACTCAACAACTGTGGAAAGAACAATTCTGCCTTCCAATGCGCTTAAATCTGGCACTATCTAGTGTTATTCTTCTCTATGCTCTTTCAAAATTGAGTTGTTTTTTCCTATTTATGGTGTATTTGCACTCTAGTATTTTCCTTGGGGCTTGCCAATTATTGTTTTGATGGACAAGTTGCCTCATCTTCCTTCTCATTCTTTGTATTCTATCTAATGCAATATTCTGAGGTGAATTTTGCACTGATAAATTCATTTAAGAAATTGATTCATTGTTTATTTGTTTCCTTAATGAATTGTTTCAGTGAAGGCTCTTTTGAGTGATTTAAAAGAGTATAGAAGTAAATTAAGCCAACTCAAGAAAGTGAAGAAATATATCCTGATGGAAACATCGCTATTATTTTGTTATAAAATAAATCAGCTGGGGTTATAGCATCATAAATTTTCCTGTATGTAAAAGCATTGTATGGACATGATGACTGCCTCACAGGTGGGGTTGTTTGAAGTGGTTAAACGCAAAGCAGGCATCTTTGCATTGATTTCGATCCTTAATACTGTATCTCCTTGCATCTCAAGAAAATATCATTGCAATTAATATATTTTTTGCTCATTAATTTTTCTCATCATCGTTTTATTTCTTTTAAGCATTTCTTTTTCTAATGAAATCAACGGAAATTTTGATCAATGGATGACAAATTTCGAAGTTAGCTATTCCCAGTTTTTTTTTTTTTTTGTTTAATATGAGTTAGCTATTCTTAGTCATAGCATGGAACATGTCAAAAATAAATAAAATATATAATCTCATAGAACAAGTATTATATTTCAAGACAATTTAGGTGTTTTTTTAAGTGATTTCTACAAATATTCTATCTTATGGTTGGTCATCCAAGGTCCTATAACTTTTCTAATTAAATTACATTGTCTTAAAATACTCTTTTTAACAAAATAAATAATATTGAGAAATAATTCTAGCTTAGTAGAGCATACTCTCAATCATAAGACTAGTATCTTCACTTCCTTCTCCAATTCAAATTCTCTCAGTTGCAATTATAATTGCTATTTACCTATAGGTAAAAATATTTTTATTTGAATTACAATCAATTCTAACAGGTCAAATTAACATGTATAAAAATGCAAATATGTTACTACCTTGCAATGATCCATCAAAAAGGAATTTGATCAAAATCCTAGTAATCTTGCAAGGTTTATAATCAGTCAAATATTTCTACTGAGTCATTATTAATATGATTATAAGCAAAATGAATGATAAAATAATTTAGAATACAATTAATGAATTCTATAATTTTTTATTTCAAAATACAATATTAATGAATCATGATAAATGATTTACCGACCCAGCGCTGTGTTCGATCTGCAGTAGGATTGAATTAATCACATGATTATTGTCTTAACAATTTTTTAAACCGAGTAGCTATGAATTACAGTTAATTTGGCATTTAATTTAGACTACTTGCAGAACTTTTTAATTGTAAAGAATGACCTAGAGACGTAGTAGCCATGGCCATTTAGGAATATAAAATTATTATTTTATACCTTTTAGCGTCAATTAATATCGCTTCGTTAAAATAAATTTATTACTTTAATATGCAGAATTATTTTTTCGAGGCAAAGTATGTCTATTTAATAGAGACTCATCGACAGAAAAGGGTTTCATCTCTGATTTAGAGACGGAATTTTAGTCTAGAAACAGATTTGTTCTGTCTCTAAATCCCAAGTTTTTTATTTTTTTAGTTTTGAAATATCCGGAATATTTTAGATTGAATAATATATATATATATAACAAAGACACAACATTAAATGCTATTGTTAATTAATTCATAATGCCAAAACCACAAGAATTGTTCCAAGTCATGTCCCCAGTGTTGTGCTGCCTGCTAGTGCTACGCATTTTCTGAGTTTGAACACAATTAGTAACTAAATATTTATAACTTGAAAACCCCTCCCAGCATCCCATGCCTCTCCAACTTCATCAAACACGAGCAATTATTCACAAAGCTTTCAAGATAAACCACTTGAGAGTATCTAATTTCTGAAATTGCCTCCATTTAAGCTTGTTGCCTCCACTGCCCTTCTCCTCTCTCTTAATCTCCTCTTCTTCACCATGGTTAGCTCCATCAATCCCCACTTCCATGTTGCTCCATTAATAATGCCAAGTTTTAATTACAATAAACAATAAGTACGTTTTAAGATGAACTAGTACTTTGCATTAGAATGCAATATGATAAGCGTTTGGAGACATTGTTGTATAAATATTGCAATATATGGCATCATATGTTGTTTTAAGTTATTTCATGAGTGTTTTTCCTATTCGATCATGTTGCGTTTTGAAATTTAGGACTGTCGTTTGATATTTACTCTGACCTATTCTATTGTTTTTTCCCCCTCCCCCCCAAGTCCTTTCATTTTAAATGGTTAAACTTGTCTAACAAGGAAATATACAAGTTTTACATGAGATTTTCTGATGAATCTACATGCTCTACATACAGGGATCAATTACTCTTGGCTCTAGCCACTTACACATCCCGTCAAGAAAACTCTCTACACTAATTTTAGCGTGCACGATCAGCTAACATTAGAGAATAAAGAAAGTCAGAAGAAGTTGTCATTTAAATGGTGTTAACAGAGTTGTCTTAGGAATAATATCCATTTTCTATATATAAAATCCAACATATTAGGAGCCTGTATGGCAATGTAAACTGAAAAGGTGAGGAAATCTACTTCACAGTATCAAGATTGACATCAAAATAAAAAATAATAATTTAGAACTCAAATAAAGCCTTAAACAATTAAAATAACTAGCTACCTCCTCATTGTTGCTTCAGTTAATAAAAATATAGCACAAGTTCACGGGTAGCTAATAAAGGTAGGTTGGGACGGTTACGCTATTATGCAATGGGACGTATATCTCTCTCCCTTTCTTAAATTAATTCTCTCTTTCCTGACAGTATAGTTCAGTCTTTGTTTCCCACATCGTACGGCAGACTCTAGGCTATTGCACTGAGTGCTATTGCTTCATTTGGCTTATCATGATTATTTGTCTTTTGTGTTCCTGCTGCCCCCAACATATACCAAACCAAAAAAGGAAGACATATAATTTCAATTTATCAAAATTTTCATTTTCATTCCTCTATATTTTCAGTTCCTTCTCTTTCTTGGTATTTATATTTCCCCCGTCTCCTACCAAGAATACCCAATTAATAAACCATAATCTACTTTCTTACACCACCTGCCAAGACTTTAGAATTAATGATCTTAAAAAATTTAAGCATATCTTTTGCAAGATCTTCACCATCTATTATTACGAAAATTTATAGTAATATGTCAATGACTTTTGAGTTTAATGACACATATTTTAGTCATAACAATTAAAGTATTCTTTTTATCTAAAACAATTAAAGTATTTGATGTCAGGAGTTTAATTATTGTTATAAACTCCATTCGCTCTCTCTAGTTAAAAAAGGAAAAGAAATAGAGTAATTTCTTTAGTAGCTTTGACTTTCTAATCATCTACCGCAGATCGCTCTAAACTTGACACTTTTTAATACTTAATGTTGTCAGCTTGTGTATTATACAGTCCTACCTAATTATTAATTTAAACCTAAAACCCAAAGAAACCCAAGCATCCTCACCTATAAATACCCTCCCATTCCTCTCCAACTTCATCAAACTCAAGCAAATATTCACAAAGCTTTTCAAGGAGTAACCCACTTGAGAATATCTTTGTGCAATGGCTTCTTCTAAGGCTCTTTCATCCACTGCCCTTTTCGTCTCTCTTAACCTCCTCTTCTTCACCATGGTGAGTTCGGCGGCCACCACCAGTCCCCCAACATTGTCCACTTGTTCCATTAGTATCCTTAATCTGAGTGTGTGTGCCAATTTGTTGGGTTTGGTCAGTATTGGGCAGCCACCATACCCATGCTGCACCCTCATTCAGGGTTTGCTTGATCTTGAAGCTTCTGTGTGCCTTTGCGCTGCTCTCAAAGCTAATATCTTGGGCATCATTTACGTTGATATTGATGTTGCCTTGACCTTAATACTCAACAAATGTGGAAGGAACAAGCCCAGTTATTATGTTTGCAAATATTGAACAATCATATTTTGTTTAAGTACTTTTATCATATCATGCATGGTGCATGTGTTAATATGGACTCTAGTGTTGTCATTGGCTTGTCATAATTGCCAACGGACACTTAGCAATAAATCGTCCATACTTTAATTTGTGTCGTCGTTGTACTTTAATTTGTTCCCTTGTTCTGATGCATGCATGGATCGAAGACTCGTTTCTTCCTTCTTGATTATCCTCTGTAATCTGTTGTATTATGTGTGAAAATCTTATGAATAAAAGTTCTTCATTTACAAAGTGCGTGATTCGTTCATTGTTTCCAACTTTCCATACTTTAATTCATTGCTTTGTTGCCATCTTGTTCCCTTATTCTGAATTATTCTTTGCTGTTTTAACTTTTAAATTATAATCTTACTAACTCTCCATTTTCAAAGTGATCCATTATTCTTTCCTATCTCTTCTTCTTAATCTTTTCTCATCATTTTTTGTTTCAAGAAGTAGAACTATATATATGTATAACTATTTCTGTCATACCAGACTTACGAGTAACAGCAATCAGCAACAAAACTACATTGGGGGCCGGGATGGAATTGATGAAAGTAAGAAAAGATGTATGGATTGGTTAAGAACTTTAGCAAAAAGAATATTAGGAAGTAAACACAATTTGAAGAAGAGTTTAAAAAGAATGAAGTACAAATAACAATATAACATCACTCAACCTAGGATAAATCTAATTATTTTAACATAATAAGAGCAAATCTAAGATCGATGAGAAGACTTAAAAATATCCGCAACACCACTCACCTACTATATATATGTCTAACTATTTTAACATAATAAGAGCAAATCTAAGATGTTAATTTCTTGGATTGTGTTTAAATTTTTTCCATAAAAAATTTCAAAGCACACAAAATATTAGTTGCAAAATTATTATATTCATAAATCTAGACAATTGTACAAGAAACTACATCAAGAGAATTTCACCCCAATTTATTTTCACCTATACAATTTCATATATATTTGTGAATATAAGAATTGTTCGACCAATAATGCTCTATTTTTTATGAGAAAATAAACATTGATATCCAGAGTTCAAGTGAAGTGAGGATGTGATAGTGTTTATCTTGTCCTATAGAAGGACCATAATAATAGAAGAAAAACTGATTGAATAAATTGGCTTCTTTTATCTTATTCTAATATTTACTACTTCTCCTCCAAAGCTGAAAGCTATCCTCCATTACATAAAAAAATTTAAACAAATACAGATCTGAAAAAATAATAGTAGAGTAGTAAGGAAAATCTTCGTTAGAACATTCTCCAGGTAGAAATACGAGAGCCTAATTCTTTTTTGCAAAATGAATTGAAGAACGTGATTTGTAAAAGTCACTTGTCTACATTTTTTTCATTATACAATAGTAATTTCGAAATAAGTTTGAATGTCATAATATACTCTAACAATAAAAAGGTAAAAAAAAAAAAAAATGGGTTAGCTAGACACAAGGATGTATATTGTGCATGCTTAGTCCAACAATGGCCTGCTTTTTCCAGTTTACCTGCATTCCTGCACATAAAAAAAATGACATTGAGATTTAAAATAAGTAAATGGCATCTAGTAAAATTAAGATATGCCTATTGGATATATAGTTTCCCACATCAATATAACACAAAGGTCATCTTCAATCTTCAACCTAAATGAATTGTACCAGTCAGAGACTACACCTAATCTTTTTGGGAAACAAAATAAGGCAAAAAAAGAAACGAACATTCTTACGTTATTAATTTTCATTCCTCTCATCATTTTGTTTCCCAAACAAACCCATACATGTAACATCACCATGTTCTTCAACACGTTGCATCTTCATCCTTAGACAGCGCGTAGGTACAAAAACAGAATAATGAAACAGAAACAAGAACTACTGGAGCCATGCCTGCAGTCGAACGACATCGTTAGGCATGTCCAGGCAAATTATCACTCAACTGATAAGAAGGAACCCGGTAACATTTTTGAAGAATCGAACTGTTTTTGGGTTTCGTCACACAAAAATACGAGAAAATATAGATAAAGAGAAAAATTAAATAAAATAAAAAGAAGGATTATTAACATCGCAACTGCGCAAATAATATAATGTGTAATAACACATAAATTTTTAAAAAAATGAAAAACAAAAACAGATAATTTTTTTACATTGGAATGCTTGGATCGCTGGGTTTGTGTTACAAACACATAATCTAATTAATTTTCAAAGTGCAGAAATCTCACAATTGCTTACCACGCTTCCCTCCTAATAACTACCCAAGACATATTATTGAACATAAAAACCAACAGAAACTATCTCCCAAACACTGAAACATTCCCCGTGAACTGGAATCACTTAGAGGCCTGAACGAGGAAGACGATGACCGCAACCAAAACAACTGGGAACACCAGAAGCATAGGAATAGAGGGTGGTCCCACTGGACCCATCAAGTGTGGGGCCAGAAAAAGTATGGCCACGATGATCACAAAGAACACTATAGAGCCGTGGCCCCACACTTCTGGCTGCCTCATGTTTTCGATCTCCAAAAAAACCCTTCGTTTTTTTTTTTTCTTTGATCGAGTAAATTATCAGAGGCTCGATGGTGATGGTTGCCTGTGGGGAAACAACAACAGTGGCATGCCCTATAAATATAGTGTTTGAAGGGTGAATGGTGGCGCTTGGGGAAAGAGGGACACGATGCTTATTTGGCAACGATTCGCAAGTTTCCTTTCCCGCGCAACGCGTAATGTTAATGTACAGTTGTGATGTTATCGTTTAGGGTTGGTGAAAATGTGCCATTTTGGACAGAGGAAGATCCAAAAAAATGAAATTCTTTCAGGACAGATTAATTAATATCGGCCTCTCTCTCAGATAATAATATCATCAATCCCTCAACATCCAAAAGCCTCACAACATTCATCTGAATAACGAATCAAAGCATAAAATTAAACATTGTAATTGGAAATGTTGTAAATTTAGTCTCTAAAACATTGAGCATTTATCTATTTCATTATTATTATTTAGAATTAGTCAAATTTTATTTCCAAAAGTTTAGATTTTGTTCAATTTGGTCTCAAAATATGAGAATTAAAAATGATGAAATTCTCTTGCATATATTTATTAAATATTTTGATTTAAGTATATTATGTGATGACATGGCAATAATTGGTTATTTAGATAAGAAATAAACATGTTTTAATCACGAGATCTCTTCAGAACTCCCTTACTTTTTTTTTATATTAGATGATAGAGCTAAATTTTCTAGTGTTTGCTTACAAGTTTAAAGTTAAGCATCACTATATAACTCAAATAACTTGAGCAGAAAAATAGGAGGGGCCATGGATAATGATTCATTAAGATAATTTGATAGAAAGCACTTATTCATTTAACGGTATTCATAATTGACCGCTATTTCGATAAGCAAAATGAAGAAAACATAAAGATAACTAAGCATCAAACAGCATTCCTCAAAGGAAAATTATAACATTTTCAACAAGAAAAGAACCTAAAAAGCCCAATCCCTGCATCTGCCATCTTCCAAACTATCTTTATTCTAATGAAAATCACCAGCTATAGTTGCGAAGCCTTGTGCTGGAGTATCCTCATTAGCAGTGATCGTTTCTGTCACCAAACGAATATTGCAAGGATGAGGGCGTACAAACAGGTGAAGATGGCAAGAAAAATTAGCCACAAAAGTGCCCAAACTGGGGGTTCTGGCTGCATATAATAAGGGATTATCAGAATAGATGAGAGTAGGAGAAGCACGATAAGTATCATTGCCACTGTTTTGTTATCGTTGCACCTGAAAGCCATCTTTCTACCTCAAGCCCTAACTCATGTGGCTCATTCATATAAACACACATATGGTTTTATAATGAAAATGAAAAGAGCCAAATTAAGATAATATTAAGTACCTCCTTTTTTTTCATTTTAGATTTCTATATTGAGATTGAATCAAAATGCAACGCACCTATCTGGGTGCAAGAGCATTTAATTTACCTCTTGAATAAAAAAAAAAAAGGGCATTGATTTACTTCTATAAACTTCCTGAAGTACTATGGCCTGTGGGGATGGGTATGACCAAAAATAGAACAATTCCACACTGTCATTTAAGTTTTTTTTTTTTTAATGGGGTCATTTAAGTTTCTGTAATTAAGCATAATCGTTTTATTTAGAATGGGTAGTATAATGGCAAGTAATTAAAAGTACAGAAGGTGAATCATGTATGTCACGAGTGTATATCTGTAATGAGCTTGCTGTTATTTGAATGGAAATTTCAAAAGAAAATCCCCCTCCATATATTAAAAAAAGGAGGTTTCTTAAATATTTTTTATACGAATGTGATATCTTATAGAATAAACCTACATTTGAGTCCTCGAAAGATTGAACTTTTAACAAAATCATCCTTCAAAGATAGAAAATAACAAATTGGTCCTCAAAAGATAGGACATCCATAACAAAATGGTTCTCCATTAATGTGGGCTGTTAACTAGTGACAGAATGGTTGACATGGCACCGTTAAGTGACAAGTGGCACGTTAGGGACATATGTGACAATTTAAAATGTCATGTGCTGCTGATGTGGCAATTTAAAAAAAAAAATTACTTACGGAAGTACTTCTTAGAAACGAAAGCTTCTGCAAAAAGGAAGTGCTTTTGGGAAACTTCGAATTGGTTGAAGCACTGGGTGTGCTATTTGTTGGGTTGTTGAGATATGTAGAGAGCAAAAGCATAGACCAAGATTGAGTTCCAATATAGATTAAAGCTTGAGAATCAGAAATTCGGGAAGTGGCTAGTGACCGAACTAAGCTCTGAGAGTGATTCGAGAGGTTGAACTGAGCCAATGGCTCGATGACGATTCGACTTCTAGGTTCAAGTTTGGCCATTTTCCTCCTCACCCAAAAAGCACCAGCCCAAATAGAGAATTCAAATCAAATAGCTCCTGGGACTATCATACCCATCAAACACCTTGCCTCTGAACTACTCAAAACCACCTGAATTCAACAAAATAAAGGATACCCAAATATTGTACGACATTAAAGAGGAAATTTTCCCACTACCTCGTCAATCCAAGCATGCCCACCAAGCTTAATTCTTCAATACTTAGAGGAAAAATCCAAACTTTACTCCAATGGAAGCTTGAAAAAACTGCACCCAGTTTTTCTTCCTCTTAATTTCGCATTGCACTCTGCTCCAGCTTGAAAGAACAGAGTGCAACACACAAGGTGAACTGGGACAAGGTGAAATGAGATTAATGAAAATTATTTGGGTCCAGAAAGAAAAAGTATTTGTTTTATTTGTATTCGATCGCCTGCAGAATGGAAATGGCTGCTCTTAATATTTCATTATCAATATGATAATATCCATTGGCATCCAGAAATATAATGACGTTACAACTTGCGTTTGTTAGCAGTGCACATAAATAACTAATCCTGGGGTCATATTCCTTCTAGATTAATTGAAGCATTATTTTCCTTGTCTGTTATGGTGACTTGTAAATTAACAATTAAAATAGTGGTTGGCTGCGACTATTATTTTAAGAGTACTGAATTATAAGTTTGGACTAGTAAGAGGTAAGACTAGCTACTACTTGCTTTTCATGGATAAATGGAGGAAGATGACTGAGGAACCAAACAACAGAAAGAGAAAAGAACAAAGACAAGAGCACTGACCCAAACGTAGTCCTCAACATCGTTGAGAACATCCATGAACAAGACAGATGAAGAAGAAGACGATTCCCCCGCCATTGGCAGAAAGCTCAGCACACACAGTCTCTAGTAGATAATCTCGAATGGTGAAGGCAAAGACGAAGAAGAAGAAGAAGCCGAGAGTGTGAATTTCAAGCGGAAAGAGGAAGGGGAGGTTAGGAGCAAGAGCATCGTGTGACCAAATTCCACTACGTCTTCTCTTCCCTCTCTCACACTTGTTTTCTCTTTCTCTATCTCCTCCCTCTCTCACAACAGAGAAATTCTCTAATGCCTTTTTTTTTTTCTTAAATTGTCACATCAGCAGCCACATGGCATTTTAAGTTGCCACATATGTCCCTAACGTGCCACTTGTCACTTAACGGTGCCACGTCAATCATTCCGTCATTAGTTAACAGCCCACATTAACGGAGGACCATTTTGTTATGAATGTCCTATCTTTCGAGGACCGATTTGTTGTTTTCTATCTTTGAAGGACGATTTTGTTGAAAATCCAATCTTTCGAGGACTCAAATGTAGGTTTACTCTATCTTATACCATATGAGAATAGTCAATGTCTGAACGACATGTGTAATTAACAATCCTAAGTCAATAAATTATATTTTATATTCAATAAAATATAAAAATTACATATTGATGATATATATGTGTTACATATATGACATACCATAAAATCCAAAAATAAAACAAAAAAAAGATAAAAACCACAGCCTAAAGATCTCAAAAGAGGCCAACCCTGCACTTAACGACTTGGCCCTTATGGGCTGGGCTTAAAAATTCCATTTGCTACAAAAATTTAAAAAATAATATCCATATGAGAGTTTAAGGGCTAGAGTAGATCGGGTTAATGACGTTAACCATAAAACTTTTTCTGAACGAAAAAAAAAAAAAAAAATTGGGCTAAATAAATAATTAATATATAGAAAATTTCATATTACACTGACATGATAAACATAAGTAATTTTTATATTTTATTATATATAAATATAATTTTTCTTATTTTCTCAAATAAATTTAAAAACAGTTAACTTGTACACATGTCATTAACATATTGGCTATTCTCATGTAATATGACATACTACAAAATATCTAAAAAACCTCATTAACTTATATACAAGTCATTTTTACAAAATGGACCTGAACTTTTATATTTAAGCTACAAAAATTATTTATAACCTAAAAAAGCCCTTTAACAAAATGGGCTTGAAATTCAAATTCAAGCCCTTTAGATATGGACTTAAAATGCCCATCCATTGGACAGATCCATTTTGACATCTCTACCCTTTAGAACCAAAACACCATTTGTCTTACTAGCTGGCATGTAGTTTTATATGTATTAATTTAGAAAATGTATTATACTATATTTTTAATTTATAAAGAGTATCATGCATAATTTACCACTTTAAAATATTCTGTTGATGCAATTAGATAAAGTTTTTTGGACCGGACGTGGCCCAAAAATTCTTTGGCGCAAAATTTACCATTGTAAAACATTTCATGATTTGTAAGAAAATATATAGTAGCATCAATAGACTCCCACAATGTTCCACAGTGCCATTATTAAAAAGAGTATATAGCTCCATTGACAAATTTTTTATGTATCATCATTTTATTAAAATAATTAAACATATAAAAAAGGTTTTACACTTATAAATTAAACAAAGTATGCCATTGGGAAACAAGGATTGATTTTTCTTTTTGTGCCTTTTCTTGGTAAAAATCAAAGTACTTGTAAAACTTAAGTTTGAATTTTACAGTCTTCTTTTAATAAATAATATGTATAAATACTAAGTTTTTACTGTGGCATGCCCTAGACTTAAAATAGTTAACTTCCATTCATCTTAAATTTTTTATTACCAAAAAAATAAAGAAAAAAAGCTTCTAGTAGGTAATATATATATATTGGTTCAATGCAGTAGGTAAGTTTAAATGACTAAACGTAATAGTGTAAGCGGTAAACGCAAAGAAGAAAATACACATTAAGAAACAATAATGTTGTGTTTGAATAGGGTATTTGACAAATTATTGTGTATTTCAAATACATATAATTAAAATACAGTATTTCAAATATATGCATTTATAAAATATTTTATTTGGATACACTTATTATAAAAAGAGTAATTTAACATAAGTCATTTTTTAAAAGTTATCAGACCCCCTGGGTCCCACAAATGCGGACCCATTTCCCCCTCCCCCCCCCCCTCCTTTCCTCCCAAAACCCGACGCGTAGCTTCAAAAGCAAATTCAAAGAAAAGAAGCCCATTTTCCAATCGGAGCTTGGTTCGCTAGGATCGGAGGCGACCGCCATTAATGGCGGTGGTTGAGAGGAACATGGTAGTGAAGGGGGCGAGGGAAACAAGAACAAGAAAAGCATGGTACGGTGTTTCAGCTTAGGATCTATTATGGTACTGGTGGCTCTGACTATTGATTGTNTCAAAATGCAACGCACCTATCTGGGTGCAAGAGCATTTAATTTACCTCTTGAATAAAAAAAAAAAAGGGCATTGATTTACTTCTATAAACTTCCTGAAGTACTATGGCCTGTGGGGATGGGTATGACCAAAAATAGAACAATTCCACACTGTCATTTAAGTTTTTTTTNGTTTTTTTTTTTTTTATTTAATGGGGTCATTTAAGTTTCTGTAATTAAGCATAATCGTTTTATTTAGAATGGGTAGTATAATGGTAAGTAATTAAAAGTACAGAAGGTGCATCATGTATGTCACGAGTGTATATCTGTAATGAGCTTGCTGTTATTTGAATGGAAATTTCAAAAGAAAATCCCCCTTCATATATTAAAAAAAGGAGGTTTCTTAAATATTTTTTATATGAATGTGATATCTTATACCATATAAGAATAGTCAATATCTGAACAACATATATAATTAACAATCCTAAGTCAATAAATTATATTTTATATTTAATAAAATATAAAAATTACATCTTAATGATATATATATGCTTGTTACATATATGACATACCATAAAATCCCAAAAAAAAAAAAAAAAAAAAAAAAAAAAAAAAAAAAAAAAAAATAAAAAAAAAAAAAAAAAAAAAAAAAAAAAAAAAAAAAAAAAAAAAAAAAAAAAAAAAAAAAAAAAAAAAAAAAAAAGGCAAAAACCACAGCCTAAAGATCTTAAAAGAGGCCAACCCTGCACTTATGGGCTAGGCTTAAAAATTCCATTTGCTACAAAAACTTAAAAAATAATATCCATATGAGAGTTAAGGGCTAGAGTAGACCGGGTTAATGACGTTAACCATAAAACTTTTTCTTAACGAAAAAAAAAAACAAAGAGTTGGGCGAAATAAATAATTAACATATAGGGGATTTTATATTATACTTCCATAAAAAATATAAGTCATTTTTATATTTTATTATATATAAATATAATTTTTTTATTTTTTAAATAAATTTAAAAACAGTTAATTTATACACATGTCATTCACATATTGGTTATTCTTATGTAGTATGACATACTATAAAATATCTAAGAAACCTCCTTAACATATTTACAAGTCATTTTTACAAAATGGACTTGAACTTTTATATTTAAGCTACAAAAACTTAAAAAATAATATCCATATGAGAGTTTAAGGACTAGAGTAGACCGAGTTAATGACGTTAACCATAAAAAATTTCTTAACCAAAAAAAACCAAGAGTTGGGCTAAATAAATAATTAACATATAGAGGATTTTATATTATACTAACATGATAAACATAAATAATTTTTATATTTTATTATACATAAATATAATTTTTCTTATTTTTGTAAATAAATTTAAAAACAGTTAACTTGTACACATATTAGCTATTGTCATGTAGTATAATATACTACAAAATATTTAAGAAACCTCCTTAACATATATACAAGTCATTTTTACCAAATGGACTTGAACTTTTATATTTAAGCTACAAAAAATATTTATAACCTGAAAAAGCCCCTTAACAAAATGGGCCTGAAATTCAAATTCAAGCCCTTTAGATATGGACTTAAAATGCCCATCCATTGGACAAATCCATTTTGACATTTCTACCCTTNTTGGACAAATCCATTTTGACATCTCTACCCTTTAGAACCAAAACACCATTTGTCTTACTAGCTGGCATGTAGTTTTATATATGTATTGATTTAGAAAATGTATTATACTATATTTTTAATTTATAAAGAGTATCATGCATAATTTACCACTTTAAAATATTTTGTTGATGCAATTAGATAAAGTTTTTTGGACCGGGCCTGGTCCAAAATTCTTTGGCGCAAAATTTACCGTTGTAAAACATTTTATGATGCAATTGTAAGAAAAGATATAGTAGCATCAATAGACTCCCACAATGTTCCACGGTGCCATTATTAAAAAGAGTATATAGCTCCATTGACAAATTTTTTATATATCATATCATTTTATTAAAAAATTAAACATATAAAAAAGGTTTTACACTTATAAATTAAACAAAGTATGCCATTGGGAAACAAGGATTGATTTTTCTTTTTGTGCCTTTTATTAGTAAAAATCAAAGAACTTGTAAAGTTTAAATTTGAATTTTACAGTTTTTTTTAATAAATAATATGTATAAATACTAAGTCCTTATTGTGGCATGCCCTAGACTTAAAATAAAATAACTTCCATTCATCTTAAATTTTTTATTACCAAAAAAATAAAGAAAAAAAGCTTCTAGTAGGTAATATATCTTAAAATAGAATAACTTCCATTCATCTTAAATTTTTTATTACCAAAAAAAATAAAGAAAAAAAGCTTCTAGTAGGTAATATATCTTAAAATAGAATAACTTCCATTCATCTTAAATTTTTTATTACCAAAAAAAAAAAAAAGAAAAAAAGCTTCTAGTAGGTAATATTTATATATCTAGTAGGTAATATATATATAAATGCAGTAGGTAAGTTTAAACGACTAAACGTAATAGTGTAAGCGGTAAACGCAAAGAGGAAAATACATTGAATGAAGTATTTGACAAATTATTGTGTATTTCAAATATATATAATTAAAATGCAGCATTTCAAATATATATATTTATAAAATACTTTATTTGGATACATTTTATTATAAAAAGAGTAATTTAACATAAGTCATTTTTTAAAAGTTATCAAACCTTTGGGTCCCACAGATGCGGACCCATTTCCCCCTCCCAACCCCTTCTTTCCTCCCAAAACCCGACGTGTAGCTTCAAAAGCGAATTCAAAGAAAACAAGCCCATTTTCCAATCGGAGCTTGGTTCGCTGGGATCGGAGGCGACCGCCATTAATGGCGGTGGTTAAGAGGAACATGGTAGTGAAAGGGATGAGGGGAACAAGATCAAGAAGAGCATGGTACAGTGTTTCAGCTTAGGTTCTATTCTGGTATTGGTGGCTCTTGCGGTGTCGATGGTGTTTTTACTGTTGATGTTGCTGTCGCCGCCTCCACCGCCATTGGTGATTCTGTTCTTCTCGGTGGGGATCATGGTGGCGCTTATGTTATTGGCTTTCTCATCTTCTTTGGCGACTGGCTCCCTGGACTTCATCTTCATGAATAGAAAGGCATCGTTCTGATTGCGTTGCTCAAGGGAAGAGGTATCGGGGGTTCAGTGAAAAAAAAAAAAAGAATTTGAAATACACTCTCCTTTTAGTGAATTTAAAATATACTGTATTAAAAATTTAAAAATTACTTTAAAATTAAAATTTTAAAAATATTTTAAAAAATTATACAAACAAGATAATTTAAAATTAGTATTTAAAATACACTCTAAAAATACCTCATCCAAAAACAACGTAAAAAACTTCATTGCACGTTGAATTTCATTACAAAGTCTCTCTCAGAAAGCTATGCATATGCCAATTGGGAGAAAATGTTCAGATCCTATCTTAAGGAATGAAAGATATTAAAACTTCCTCTTATTTCTATGCATTCTATCTTGTTCACTGCACTGCATACCCTATGCGATTACATGTGTGAATACATAGTGAACTAGGCTAGTCATTGCTATCACCAGACAAAAATCGCAAGGATAAGGGCATAAAACAATGTGAAGATAGGGATTGAACATAACCACAAAAGCAACCAAATTGATGGTTCCGGACTCATATAACAAGGGATTGCCAGAATAGATGATAGGAGCAACCCCATAAGCACTGTTGCCACTGTTTTGTTATCGTTGCAGTTGCAAATGCGCATTCTATTGTATCTCTGCCTTGTATGCTTTATATAGAAGTAGACAGAGAGTGTAACGTATAATTAAATGTCATATTATTATTAATTAAGGGAAATAATGGTGAAAAATGAAAAGAAATTTTCCGTTTAGATTTCTGAGATGAGATTGAATCAAATGCAATGTATCAAGATCAAGGGCTTTAAATTTACATCAGTTACTCACGTCAAGTCATTGTAAACAATTTAACAAAGAAAAATGGATTGAATCAAATTTTGTTTGGGAGTTACATACATTGGTGGATCCATGTTAATAAAAGTGGGGTGATTGTCACCATTAAGCTTATAAAATTTATTGGTAATATTTTTGCTCACATAATGTATTTAAATTTGTTTTCATAACATTTTATTAACTAAAACATTATAAAGACACTATATTTTGACTAATAATATTTATATATATTGAAAAAGGTACTGTAAGAGTCACATTGGTCATTTAATCTTATTAAATTATTATTATTTTGCTAGAAATGCTATTAACTGGTAGTTAATGATGAGATTATGAGATTGCCTTTATTTTTTTGTTTTTCCCTCTTTTTGCTAATGACAGTTGATGAGATTGTCTAAACACACTTGCATGTACTAGACTTGGATTGGATAGTGATGTTGAGCCCATTTAGGGGGAACTTCTATTGTTTTGGTAGCAGCCCATTTAGCAGAACTTGGCAAAAGGATCAGACGTCCAGTTCATGATGGTGGATCATGAAGGAAAATCGATACTTTGATTTAATTTTAAGTGTAATGCATAGGTAAATAAAACAAAATAAAAAGGAGGGAATGACAGAGCAAATGTACTAAGTCTTAGATATACACACTCATAAAAAAATAACTCTTAATTAGTTATATATAAGGATACAGGGATGTATTTACAGACTAAAATTTGTATATCGGTATTTCATATTGCAACATTTATATATTGATACTTTGAGGTAATTTTTGGGTGGGCTTTGAATCCTCGTGGGATTTTAAATATGCCACTGGCGCCCTATTCGGTAATATTAGAATAACATATCCTTATTACTATTCTAATAACTGAACCAAAAAAAAAAATCTCTAACATAGATAGTTTAGCTATGGCTCCTTGAAATTTTATCTCATATATTCCTAATAAAATTTAAACATGAGACTTTTATATAAAATACCTAATATTCAACCATTGAGAGGGCCCGGGATTACCCTGAAAACATGATTAGAACTTCAAATCTCGAGAATTGATGTCATAAATTCGTATGTACAGTATTTTCTCTCAAATTTTATTAAATGGAATCTAAACTCAAAAAGACTAAATCAGCACAACTAGAATTTAAATAATTTATAAGACTGAATTAAAAATTGCAGAGATGTTACTGTGCAGACTCTTGTGTTTTTATTCCATAAAACAAAAAAGCAGTAAACTCTGATTAATTACACTTTCTGCGGCTTGTTTTCTTCAAACCAAAGAGAAAAGAAAAGAAAAAGGACCTGTAGATGAACATTGTCTTCTAGAGTCAATCCTGGAGTGTGTGATGAAGAGGTTAGTTATGTGGGTGGAGTTGTGCTTGGCCACATGACTTTCCTCTGCTCATCACCATACGAATATTGCTAGCCACAATGCGTAAATGAAAGTGAAGAGAGGGATCATAATTAACCATAAAAGTAAAAAAATTGGAGGTTCTTCTGCACCTGGCATCACCAAATAATAGGGAAGTATCTGAATGGACGAAGTCACCAGCAAACCCATTAGCAGAAGTGCGGCAAATTTGTTATCTTGGCAACACCTAGAGCTCATTGTCTCCTTCGAAAATGGTTTAGGCATAAACAAGATTATATATATATGGGAGAAGAAGAATCCACACAATTAAGGCCCCTCACTAAATTGGTACCGTCCATAGATAAATTATTTTCCTTTTTATAAATATACATGTACGCATAAAATTAATGGTTCAAAATGCAATGGATCTTAAAGAAGGATGTTAGGTTCATGGGTTAGTTGCAGCACTTAGTTTGTGAGCAAGTTCTTTGTATATTAAATCAACAAGCATTTGGTTCAAAATTAGTAGCCAATTGAACTATGAACATGCGTCTTTGACTGTGGTCAAGAGTTTAAAATATAATGAGAATATTATTAGAAAAAAAACTGTAATTACTTTAACATCCGAATGAAATTAGTCTCACGTTCAATTGAATAAAATATAAATACTCGTAATATTAATGAAAAAAGGAAATTAATACCTAAGTTAAATACTATATATATATATATATATTGAACTTTCTTTTTGACTTGTGAGATGGAACAATGTATGAGAGGTAAACACGTTATTAGGATAAGGATAGATTGTAGAATGCATCTTTGGTAGATGTAAGGAAACTTACTCCCAAATTGATATACAGATAATTTGGTAGCATGTATACTTAGTACCCTACGATAAATGGTCTTAGGGAACCGTATACGAATATTAAGTACAATACATTTAATTTGTAATTACAAATACATCAAAGTTAGAAAAGAAATTTAATATTTTATTGCAAAATTAAGTTAATTAGGCACTCTATTATTATTATTATTATTATGCCACCAGCCACCCTCTGGATGGTTATATAGGGGTTTCCCTATATAGGGAGAATGAACCTTGTTCAAATCACATCCCCTATCCCACAAATTGTATTGTAGTAAGAAAAAAAAAAAATTTTGTTAACTAGTTAATTGCAATTTGAAAACCTAAACAATAGACCATAAGATTGTGAATATATTCTATACATAAGATCAAAAAACTTAACACGCATGTTTTTGATAAATGTTTTATAACTTTTGTTCACACTTTCTTAAAAATGAATATATCAAATCCTATATTCATCGCTCTTATTAAATTTAAAAAACATAAATGCCCTCAAGAAAATTGATATTTATCTATTCAACTACAATTTTTTTTTCAGTGATCATGGGGAATGCATTGCCAACGTTCCCTTACCAAAGGTACATAACATAATGTACCAAAAAATTAAAAAAAAAAAAAAGTTACATGCATGAGATATGAATGGGTACTTTAGTCATCTAAACAAACAAAAACAATGTTAATTGAACGTCTGATGGTAGATTGGAACCTATTAATTAATGACATATTTGAAAATTGAAAAATTGCATTTAAAACTAAAGAACAATTTTCAAGAAAACTTTATACTTCTTAACCAGTATCCTTAATTATGGCACTGATTAGCAAAAACTCAAAAAAAAAAAACAGAAGCAAAGATAATACTACTTGGGACAGTGGCGTTTGCATGCCGCGTCTAGTATGATAAAGTAGCCATCCAAGAAGAACCAATGGCGTCTCACGTGATTCAGGGAGCAACCTACGCGTGTCGGTCATGTCTGATGTCAATGTCCCCAATCCAAATGAACCCTAATGTCCCATCGTATCTGTCCACCGGCTATTGCCGGGTTCCTCGTTTACATCGCCTCCGTGACACGTTTGTCTGCAAAATTAAGCACTATAAATCTCGACACTTGCCAAGTACTCCAATTCCAACTCACTCACTATTAAGTATAAACGTTTCTCCCCTTATCAAATCCTCACACAGCCACCTACAGAGTTCAATCTTCGCAGAGCAATGGAACGTGGAGGCTTTCATGGTTATCGCAAGCTCCCCAACACATCATCTGGTAAACTCTATATATATATAAATAATACCCAAATAAACTAAAATTAAAAAAAAAAAACGGTTCTCTCTTTTGGTTTTTTCTTTTCCATATATAAGAAAAGATATGCATAGAAATCAGTGATGATCACTTTTCTTCTTAATGTTTCATTTCCATCACTAAAGCTTTCAACTTTGAATTTTATTTCTTGCATGCAGGATTATACATAATTTTTAGCTATATCTATTTATATATCTTATACATGGTTACATGCATCATTTTTATAATACTGCATCGACCCAAGCTTATATATAGCTCCTCTTAGCAAGAACACCAGCAAGCTATCTAGATCCTCTGTGAGCTTTCACATATCTCTCAGTTCCTTTCCCATTTGATTTTGTGGTTGTGTTTTGTCAATACCATGGTCTAATCTGGGGCATATATGGTTCACCCTTGTCTCTTCCATTGTCATCTCTTACCTTTTTTTGTCTGAAGAGTTTGAATTAAAGTAAGGTATTATGGTGAAGATGATGAAGAAAATGGCAGTATATGGTGGGACTCAACAAGTGGCACGCATGCATGCATGCAATCCATGACTCACAGTAACAAGTGGCGTCCATGCATTTCCAATCCAACGGATCTCTCTCCTCTTTTTCTGTTTCACTTTAAATATATATCCCTTTTTCGACACGAACATTATGAGTTTTGACCTCTGTCTTTAACTTCTTCTATGAGCTAGAGCTATACAATCTGAAGTAATCCCTCTCTTATTAATTTTTTGTTGTACATTAAATTACTTTGTGCTGGTGGAAGAGGAGGGGACAGAGTAGAGAGAAGGGGAAGAAACTGAGGTTGGTCCGTTACAGAGCTATTCATGAAAATGATTCATCATCTCCTTTGGAATGCGTTTCAGTCTCTGATGAAATGCATGAATACAACAGTCATGAAAAACAGAACCGTTTTTATTCGTTTGTCCACTTTAATCCCATGACTTCAGACCTGCCTTTTGTCGTTTCCTTCACATTGTTTTATCCCGAGAAAACAAGAAAAAAAAAGTCTTTTTTTTTTTTTTTAATTCCCACTTGAGATAGTGTGTAAGATGTGAATAATACAGAAAAAGTTTAAGAAACTAATTGATTAGCTGTGGAAAGTAAATAGTGTGATTCTCAAGGCAGAAAAACTAAGATTTAGGTGAGTTTATTTAGTCTGAGGATATCTCTTTTGTTCTTTTGACACATCAACATGAATTGGTGTATGTTGAGATATTGTTTGAACTTTACAACAGGGTTGAAGCTATCATCAGTGGGAGAGATGAACATGAGGCAGCTAACAGAGAACAGCAACAACAACCATACGGCAACAGAGGAAAACGAGTGCACAGTGAGGGAGCAAGACCGTTTCATGCCTATAGCGAACGTGATCAGAATCATGCGCAAGATCCTTCCCCCACACGCGAAAATCTCAGACGACGCGAAAGAAACAATCCAAGAATGTGTGTCAGAGTACATAAGCTTCATAACTGGGGAAGCCAATGAGCGGTGCCAGAGGGAGCAACGCAAGACCATAACAGCAGAGGATGTGTTATGGGCAATGAGTAAGCTGGGGTTCGATGACTACATTGAGCCTCTCACTATGTACCTTCACAGGTACCGTGAAATGGAGGGTGATCGTGCTTCAATGAGGGGTGAGCCATTGGGGAAGAGAGCTGTGGAATATGGTGCTCTCGGTGTCACTGCTGCTGCTGCTGCTTTTGTGCCTCAGTTTCATATTGCCCATCCAAATGGGTATTATGGTGCAGCCATGGGAGGAGGGTACATGAGGGATGGTGCACAAAATGCAGGGTCGTCTCAAGCTGTACCACTCACTAATATTAATGCTGAACCAAATAATCAATATAAATGAGTGAAAAGATGATCAACATTGCCTATTCTACAATAATCGGGCTCAATTGATCTGATTCTAGTTGTTGATCCAGCCACAGCCAGGGAAATGTGAAATGGAAGGGAGTTTCAATCCTAACTATGCATTCTGTTTAATTTGAATTATGAGAACTTTAATTCTGATGATCTAATGTGACATTGATGTTACAGTGTTTCGATAACTTTTGTTACATTGTTAATTTTGGAAGTGGGATTGAAAATAAGGGTATAATCAGTCCAGTTTACATCTCAAACTGACTAAATCATATCGATTTGATTCCGATTTGATCAATTTGACCGGTTTTGTTTACGCTCCTAATTGAAAATGCCAATGCCAAAATAAAGAGGCTTCAGTGCAAAGTGTTAACAAAAGCAAGCTCCCAGCGAGGATCGAACTCGCGACCTTTCGCTTACGAAGCGAACGCACTACCACTATGCTATGGAAGCTTGGTTGGCTGTCGTGTTCATTTTATAATTATAAATTAAAAATAATAGTTATATTTCGTATTGAAAAGCGTAGTTTTAATTGGAGAAATGGCATACTTTAATCACTCATTTATTTGCCCTGTTCAATACTTAACAAGGTCTTTTGTCAGCTCATTTCATCGCTCATTTACCTTTTCTTTTTGACAAGCAATCAGTTCCATTTCTGGTAATTAAGTATTCATTAAAGAAACAAAGAAAAATGACATGTAAGAGCTGAATGAAACACAAAAATTCCAACATAACTGTATTGTAATGCCAGAGTCATTTTCCAAAAGGCTACTCCTAGTTTTATCCTAAGGCAGCCATCAGACTGGCCCTTGAAGATGACTTCTTCTAAGGACACTTGTGCAGCACCCACCAGATGGAACATCAGTATACAGCTATGCAGAAAAAGCAAACAAAAACGATGATATTTCTTCATGTCGGCACGGAGAGTGCATGTCAAGAAGCTCTGACTCAACTTCAATCTCAATGCATGGACTTTCCAGTTTTACACTCCATGTAACGGGCAGGTGATGTTGAACAGCTTTATGGGAATACTCATAACCAGCAACTGATCTTCTAGCTGTTGAAAGGAACTGCGACACACTTCTTTTTACTTGCCAATTAATCATCTTTCTGTTCATTCTCTTCCTCTACTGCATCTTCTCCATTTTCTTCTGATTCGGCTATATATCTTTTCCTTGGGGGGATAACTTGGAAGAAAGATGTTTTCCAATCCCTTGTCTCCAGGAACTTGAGTAGTATTTCTAACACTTGATTCACAGTAAGGACCTGCACTCAAACAGTGTTGTCAGATATTAGCAAATTAAGATTCTACCAGGAAAAGAGTGTCCATTCAGAAATCAGTGTAGTGTTGACATGCAACTTCACAGATTGGGAACTTAGACTGTCAACCATTGGACCACAATTTGAAGCATTCACGGGTGAAATTACTGAAATGTGGAATTCAATGCATTGCAGATCAAAATTTCACTAGTATGCAACAGGAGTAATGCAATAAAAAAAAAATTGCAGAAATGACAACAATATGCAATTCTATGGCCCACCAAATTTGCACTGGTAGACAACAGTACGAGTTCAACAAAGAAACAAGCAGTGATGTTTTAGAAACGCTCCTTCTGTGCAATGTGTGCAGGACATAAAGCCAAATTGAATGTGACAGTTAATTTCTGAGAGGAAAGAAATAAGTGTTTAAGACAAATAGTACCTGAGAAGTAGACATCTTCATGAAATTTCCTATTGGGAGCTTAGCTGTCTGGATTCCTTGCTCTTGCGCTTTCTTCATAGTTATCCCTTTCCACCGATTTCGATCCACTAACCCACCAATAATATATATTTTCGTTAAATCAAGTTCTTCAAGAACAGTGTCCGAATCTGCAGTGAGATATACCAATTTTTCCTTCCTATCTTGCAGGGCTTCAATATAAGATTTATCTTCCTTCTCAATGATCCACTTATCAAATCCAGGGAGCCTTTTTAATTGATTTCCCATTTCTCCATTGCACCCAGTCAACCAGAGATGAGCAGGGGAAGTACATCTTCCGTTTACTGCATAACAATACATAATCTGCAAGTTCATTGATAATGAAAGATAAATCCAAGAGTTAGCAAGGACAATGATTAAGATTGTTTCCCTAAATGAAGGAGAGCAGGGTGTGAAATATGAATCTGTAAGTTTGAACACAAAGAGAAGTGAGAAATATTATAACCATGTAAAGATGTCAACTAGAAAGTAATGAGGGATGGAGTAAATCAGATAACAACAGTTGAGAGTAACCATCCACAATAAGCTGGGATTCAAATAATTTTGTCAAAACCTGTAATTTCCAAAAGGGAAGTGATTTTATACACGTTCTGACACAGAACACAGCTTCAATACTCATTTCCTGCACTCACCCAAATCCAAACTCAATAGGATGAACATTGGAATGGATGGCAGCTTCAAACCCATGACACCCAACCCATCTCTACTTAGTATCAAGGTAATCAGCTAGTCAACCCACTAACTATATCACCACAAAAGATCTCAAAGGTTGCTTTATGCCTGTATGATCCTGCAACATCTGACCAGGTTTATCCATCCTATAATTCTTCCTTTGATCCTCTTGTTCTTCTCCAAATCCCTGGTTCTTCTGGGTGCCACAATAATTAGGCCTAATCCCATGTTTTCAAAGATGAAATATTTGGTGCTTAACTCATATGCATAGCTCCTCTAATTGCATTGTGGCTGTCTCATTCCTTTCCAACTAGCACACATTTCTACTTTCACATATCCCAATCACCCTTATAAGCCCCTCCTTTCAATCCAAGCGTCAGCCATTGCCGTATATCAGTTCCTCCCAGAAAAATTCAGAACTTCATCCGGGTACAAGTGAATAGATTCCCTACTCCATATTTTCTTGATGTCCTAGAAAAACAAATCCCACACAACATCTTCAACACTAATTATAGTTACCCTTTTGCAGTTCGAAAATGAATCAATTCTCTAGAATTTCAAAAACCATTGGGTAGGTAACAATCATATATGCAAAATCTTCATAGCATACAATGAGAAGAAATGACAGTATCCAATGATGGGGAAAACGATTATGGAAAGAAATGTAACCAAAAAAATAGACCTGTTGAACAAGGCTGTTGATTTCAGTAGGAGTCATAAGATGAGAGAATTCAAGATCAATAACGACATTTTGGCCGCACTCTTTCGCTTTCGTTAGCCTCTCCTTCTTCTTCTCTTTCTCCTCTGACCTCTGCTCCATTCTCTCTTTCCTGAGACTCTTTCGCGACTCAATCAACTTCAGTCTTTCCTCTTCGCTAACACTTGCTAGGTTTTCCTCCCATGCCTTCCGCTTTCTCTCTGCGTCTTTCTTCTTCTGCTCTTTCATCAATGCCTTCTTCTCCGCCTTCTTCGCTTCGAACCTCTGTTGCTTCAGAAGCTTCTTCTGGGCACTCTTGGAGAGAAGTTGCTGGGGAACTGGAAGAGCCGCATCGGAATTTTCGGGTTTCTGGACGGCGATTTGGTCATTTTCCACTGCCTCCATCGTCTGCAGAGCAACTCCGTCGCTGTCTGTGACTCTCTGTGTTTCCAGCATTAGGGCTTTGTTTGGTGTTTTGGAACCGCCAACACCGGGTTGGACACTCGAAAAAGAGTAACGGAATCTCAATAAGTTTTCAAATTTGGGATTTTTTCTGTTAATGTGAAAAAACAAAATTTGAGGGTTTTTTTTTTTTTTTTTTTTTTTTTTTNNTAAAAAAAAAAAAGTTGAGGTTTGGCAAATTGCTCAAGAATTATGTAAATTTGCATTGTTTTTGAAAAGGGACACACACATATATATATATATAAGATATTTATGCCAATTTTTTTGTTTTAGTAAATATATAATTTATGATTAGTTATTTAATACCATAAGTAGTATTGATATTACAAGTAAAAATATTAATCAAAATTATCTATATTATTTATCTTACTTAATAAATTTATAGGACCTACAAATATATATTACTTAGATTAACTTTATATTTGTGGTATTAGTATTACTCGTAATACTAAATAATCAACTATAACTTATTAAGTATAAGTATATGTTAAGTTCTTATATAGGTTTTTTTTTTAAATGAGTTCTTATATGGGTTGCATTAGTTACTATGGGAAATGTATTGTGAGGATTTGGAATATGATGTAAATGCACCAAATTCTCTTCCTCCTCTAAAAGACTTTAGATTGTTACAAGACTTCAATATTTATATTTGACCATTGTGAAGTTTTTTAAGATAAATGTTAAAAAAAAACATCACTTGTATTTTGTTTCCTTAATTTTTCCCCTCCGTAGGTTCTTTTTATCAATTTACATTAGGAAAAAAAAATTCTTCACTACTAACAGTTGGGAGGAAAGACTTAATAAATCATCAAATTATTGTTTAATTTATATTTAAATGTAATAACTATAATTTATATATGATAACTATTTTTATATAATAATAATCACATTACTCAAAAGCATTACTTATTCATTTTAACAACAAAAATGTAAATTAGTAACTATGAGTGATGACAATTAACTTTAAGAACATTTTAACAACAAAAGCATTACTTATTCATTTAATCTATTTTATCAGGCCATGCAATTCAAAGAAACGCAAAGAGATCTAGGAACCATTTATACTTCGACATTTTTCAGTAAATCCCCAGAATTTAAAATTTTCACTTCATTAAATAAATTGTCTTTACCTTACCAAAAAAAAAAAGATTGTCTTTAGTGGGGGACAAACGTAATCTATTTCTGAAAAGGGAAACATATACTGGTTCAAAGACCATGCCACGTCTCATGCTCAACCAATGAAATTAAAGAACATAGTAGACTTTAGTGGACACTTTGCCAAATTATTGGGTGCAACTGCTAGAAAGGAAAATTTACTTGGGGAACTTGGTAAATACTTAAAAAAATAGTGGCATTAGAACAAAAACACAATTTATAAATACGAGCTTGGATTATTTTTTTCGAAGTCAGCACGTGAAATTTCACTTACATTTGGAGTTCATTTCGCTTCGCTGTTCGAAAATCGGAAGCCCACTTCAGCGACACAGAGACAGAGAGAGAGATAGAGGAAAAAAAAAAAAAAACCCCCTTCTTCGCTTGCTTGCTCAACCTCGTGGGAACTCCATGAACGAGCTCGCGAAACCGTGAAACGACACCGTGTTCTGAAGTGGAGAATATGGCTCAAAAGCTTCAACAGCAGCTCAAGGAGTTGGGATCCAAGTTGGAGACCCTTCCCTCCTCCAAAGACGCGCTCTTCAAGCTCTTAAAGGTATGCATTTTTTGAATTTCTAATCACTTCATCCTTCAAAATTTTCCTGTTGAATGGGTTCAAAATTTCGCTTCTTTCTTAAAAATTTACGCTTTTTTTGGTTGGTTATATCCGTTACTTTCTGTTTGGCTGCTGAGAAGCTGAAGCGAAGAAAACAAAAAGACAATAATGATAACCTGCGTTGAGCTGATTTGCATTTTAGAAAATCGAATTTAGCTCAAATGCGTCAATTAGCTCGTCTAGCTGGGTTTCTCGAGCAAAATTTAGTGCTCCCTTGTGGGTTGGTTTAAAAGATGTAACTTTGGTAGCTATACATTCTGCAATTAAGGAGAACAATTAGCTGATTTACCCTTTTTTTTGGTTTAACATTTGTTATTTTGAACCGAGTTTGTGAAGCATCTCTTGTGTTAGGTTAATTTATGTCCTAATTTGATTTTTTTGTTTATGGCCTTCCTTGGTCACCTTTTCTCAACGACTTACATGGGTAGTTATCCAGTTGGGAGTTGGATCACCTCGTGCTGTACTTTTAGAAGCCTTACCATCCGTGCTTTGGACACTTAGAAAACTTAGCCAAAAAGGATACAGATATTGAACATTCCAAGCTTCATGCCTTTGCCTTTATGCTTAGGAAATATAAAAAGAGAAGTCACATCCACTAACTTATTTTGTAATATTGTTTGGTGTTTGAAGGACTGAATTGCACAGTTGAATGGAACCCAAAGTTATCTGAATCACGAGCCATAGTCTTAATGAAAGTGGGTATATCTGGATGATTTAGGGCTCCCTTCCAAATGCATCTGCGGATGAAAGGGTTGTTTGCTTGAGTTTGATAATGAAACTTGAGGATTCTTTCAAGGGAATGTTTGGCTAAGGTTGTTCATAGTCAGTAAGTTTGTAACCTGATGTGTAGTGGCGGAGGGTGGTTCAATCTCAAAGACCTAGGTCCCTCTTGATTAAATAGTTAGCAGGCTGAAGAGAGAGCAATGTTATAGGATTGTTAACTTCAGATGCTTACTGTTTTGTTTAATTGTTTATGAACAACTCTATTGTATAGTTTCTGTTCTAATTTAATGTAAGGGGTTGAAAAGAATGTCCTGATAGGTGAACATAGCATGTGCACATAATGAGGTTGTCATTTTCCTGTTGCAAACTAAATGTGCTATAACAAAAGAAAACATTACAATGCTCAATGTTGCATGTAACAATCAAAATCAGTTTACTTGCATATAATTCTTGATGTCTTACTGAGAAAAACATGTCATAAATATGTGCTGTAATGTGGTATAACACTACAAAGTAATTCTTGGTACTTAAGTTGCTGTTATATAGTGTAAAATTTGTTATTTTAAGTGCAACTTTGTGATTCTTGTTTGGGAACTGCTAACCCCTCTCCAAAAAAAAAAAAATGTCTTTTAACCTGCAGCAATCAGCAGCATGCCTTGCCGAGTTAGATCAGTCACCATCAGCTTCAACAAAGGAGTCAATGAATCCTTTTCTTAACGCAATTGTGAAGCCAGAATTGCTGAAGCACCAAGATAAGGATGTCAAGCTTCTAGTTGCCACATGTGTCTGTGAGATAACTCGGATAACTGCACCCGAACCTCCTTATGGTGATGATGTTTTAAAGGTACCTTTCATTTGTGAAGTTTATCTGTTTATATAAATTAGGTCTTCTTCTTATTTATGGCACAAAAGCAACTATAATTCATTTAGTTTCAGGCCATCCCCCTCCCTCTCCCCCCACCCCTCCCCCAGCCAAAAAAAAAAGGATCATGGTTTAGGATTGTTCTTCATTATCCTAATTATAGCTAGACCTTGTTGCAGGATATCTTTCAGTTGATTGTGGGCACTTTCAGCGGTCTCAGTGATACTAGTGGTCCATCCTTTGGCAGGAGAGTTGTTATATTGGAGACTCTTGCAAAATATAGATCCTGTGTTGTGATGCTGGATCTCGAGTGTGATGATCTAGTTAATGAAATGTTCAGTACTTTTCTAGCTGTTGCCAGGTTAGTTTATCAAATGGAAAAAAAAAAAAAATTATCTTTAGTTAGTTGTGAGGTGTGTGCTCATGTTAAGACTAGTAAAATATTGGTTCCCTCAAAGCATTCTCCTATTCACTTTCAAGGTTGCAAACTTAATATATTGTTTGTGTATAATTGGTTCTGGACTCTACTCTTTTTGCTGGCTATAGAATAATGTGAAAATGAATACAAGATAATTAGACATGCTATGCATCCTTGTGTACTTGGAATGAGATGCTTTGGATAGGAATTTGATAAGATGATATTTGATGCAATTTTTGAAACAAGCTTTTATGTAGTTGAATTGATTGTCTCTTCATCGGCTGAAAGCTTATAAATTATTTCCTCTTGATTTTTTGAGTCATTTATGGTGGCCAACTTTGAGTCATCAATCATAAGTACTAGTTTTGTATGTCTCAACTTACTTTTATTGTTAAATATTAAACTGCAAGTCTCTAAGCTGAGGATTTATAGGCAGATCCTTCATAACTATTACCTTGTATGTAAAATTCTCACTCTTTGAATTAATGAGTGGTCTTGTATATTTTGTTGCTTGCTCAGAGATGATCATCCAGAAAGTGTTCTGTCGTCAATGCAAACTATAATGGTTGTTCTCTTAGAAGAGAGTGAGGATGTACAAGAGGATCTTTTATCTATTCTACTGCCTACATTAGGTCGTGAAAAAAATGTAAGTGCTGTTAAATGCAGATAGCTGGTGCTCTTCCACAATGAGTCTTTTTTTCTTTCTGATACATTATATATGAAACATGCTTCTGCTGAATTCTAATTCCAGGATGTTACTATCGCTGCAAAGAGGCTTGCTATGAATGTTATACAGCAATGTGCAGGAAAACTTGAACCTGGCATCAAACAATTTTTGCTATCACTGATGTCAGGAGATAGCAAGCCAGTGAACAGTCAAGTTCAATACTATGGAATCATCTATGATCTGTATTGCTGTGCTCCTCAGATCTTATCTGGAGTCCTCCCTTATTTGACAGGAGAGCTACTGGTAATTAATGATTTGGTGGCTTCCCTAATGCTCCATGTGCTTTCTAATTGTATTGAGTTTTTTTTTATGCCTCATGGTTTTAGCTAAATTGTACTTTTTCCTGTCATTCAAATTTGTTAATTGGATTCTCACAATTTTGAATGTGCAGAGTGACCAGCTGGAAACACGTTTAAAAGCAGTGAGGTTGGTTGGAGATATAATGGCTCTTCCTGGATCCTCCATTCCTGAAGCATTTCAGCCTATATTTTCAGAATTTTTGAAAAGGTTGACTGATAGAGATGTTGGGGTTCGAATGTCTGTCCTTGAGCATGTAAAGAGCTGTTTGCTCTCAAATCCTTTTAGAGCTGAAGCTCCTGAAATAATCTGTAAGTGTATATAGTAGATATACAGATTAAGTCAGTCTGAGTTATTTATATTTGGTATTATGTCTGATAATTTATTTGTGTCAAATTTTTTAGCTGCCCTTTGTGATCGGCTCTTGGATTTTGATGAAAATGTTCGAAAGCAAGTTGTGGCTGTTTTATGTGATGTCGCATGTCATGCCATAAATGCTGTTCCTCTTGAAAATGTAAAACTTGTTGCAGAACGCCTTCGCGACAAATCTGTATGCATACCTCCCTATTTTCTTTTTTACAATTTTGTCCCTTTACTGTCTGATGGTTGTAACTCATAGTAATCCAATCCCTTTTTTACTTTGCATTTCCAGCTACTAGTCAAAAAGTATACCATGGAGAGATTGGTTGAGATATATAGAGTTTTTTGTGAGAAGAGCTCTGACAGCTCAGTCAATCCCAATGAATATGACTGGATTCCAGCAAAGATTCTTAGATGTTTTTATGACAAAGATTTCAGGTGAAGCACTTAATATTATGCTGCCTGAGATAACATTGTTTCATTAACATTAGCATTATTTGTGATAAGAATGATCTAACTCTTTCAATTGTCATTATATAATTCTATTCCTTTTTGGTTTGGGTTATCCGTTCTTTTTTGGTGGGCTAAGAGGCATTCTAATTATTAACACCTTTTTTTTTCCACTTCATTCTGCAGATCAGATATAATCGAATCTGTTCTTAGTGGGTCCCTGTTTCCAGCAGGGTTTTCAATTAATGATATAGTTAAACATTGGGTTGGTATCTTTTCTGGATTTGATAAAGTGGAGATCAAGGCTCTTGAAAAGGTACTGGAGCAGAAACAAAGGTATGCTTATGCTTGGCTTTGACATCTATGATGGCTTATACACCTCCTAGCATCTAAATATTGGCAAGCTATAAAGTATTAGTTTTCATGGTATTTCTTTTTTTTGCAGGTTGCAACAAGAAATGCAGAGGTATCTGTCTCTGAGGCAGACCAATCAGGTTTGTGACTTTGGAAATTGGAAAAGATGAATTATTAAAGGGAAATTTGATGAGCAAAAGGGTTTGATTCTTGTTTAAATGCAGGATAAAGATGTTCCCGAGGTCCAAAAAAAGATTCTGTTCTGTTTCCGAGTAATGTCTCGTTCATTTGCGGACCCTACAAAGGCTGAAGAGAGTTTCCAGGTTCTTGATCAATTAAAGGATGCCAATGTCTGGAAGATCTTAACGAATCTTGTTGATCCAAATACTAGCTTCCATCAAGCTCGTGTCTACCGGGTAAAATAACCATAAACTGATACATATGGTTTTGGAGATATTCCTGTTGGGAAATCATGGTTAAAAACTGCATGAGCATTAATCTTTGAGTGGTAGATATGAGAACCAAATCTTTGAAGTTGATGCTTAAATTCTGTGGGATACATTATTTTGCATTTTTTCCATGAATTTAGGTGCTAATTATCTGGAAGAGTATTTTTAACTTCAGCTCCTTTTACATCAGTATCATCGTTATTGCTACCATAGTAGGTTTTAGCCATACACTGTGTGCCTTGCTGGCTTTTTTGGGCTATGAATCTGACTACCATTATGGTCACACTGCCAGTGAGTTTTAACCAGGCTCAGCATCATAATTTATCATTAGAATGATTACATCTCAAAATAGGCCAAATGGTCAACACATTTAAGATGTTTATTTTCTGTTTTCATTTTTACTGCTATGTTCCTTACTAAGCTTTGGAACTTGTTGCTACTACTGCTGTCTCTAGATTTGCTTCCCTGTTGTCTTTATGAATATTTTCTCTCAGTGCGACCAGAAGAACAACATATTTGTTACCACTATAATTCTAGAAATTTCTTCAATTTTAGCGGCCTATAAGGAGAACTATTTGAACATCTGAATGTTACTGTCTCATTTTTATGATTCAAAACCAAGTCAAACTTAACCTTGTTTTTTTTTTTTCTATAAGGAAAGAAAGTAACTGTACCTTATGGAATGATTTTGATTATCTGTTCTTTGTAACTGCAGGATGATTTGCTTAAAATACTTGGCGAGAAACATCGGCTGTATGACTTTCTGAACACCTTCTCTGTGAAGTGCTCTTATTTGCTTTTCAATAAGGAGCATGTAAAAGCAATTCTTTCAGAAATCATCACACAAAAGTCTGCAGAGAATGCTCAATACATGCAATCTTGCATGAATATATTGGTGGTAAGAACATGTCATTCAAATGTCTCTTTGCTTTTCTGCACATGTATGTCAGCTATTTGTATTTGTATTGTCTGTCATGAGCAATTTCACCTTTGAATTCTTTCTGGAAAAAAGGAAAAAAATTTGGTGGGGAGAACAGTTACCAACTTCTATACTTTTGCTAGTAATGAGTACAAAATCTTATTTAAAGCCGTTACTTGCTGCTGATTAAATGGTATGGGCTTAGGATGATTGTGTAAAGACTGAGTTGGGTGCTTGTAATGTTACAGTACTCTTTTAATGGTTTCATCTGTTTCTGTTAGGGAGCAGTTTTATGAGTTTGTGTGATTATGGCGATGAAAATTATAAATACTGGAATGACCTTTTCTAACTGTTCTGGTAATTACCCTTATGATACTGCAGATAATTGCTCGTTTCAGTCCATATCTCCTTAGTGGCAGTGAGGAGGTGCTGGTAAATTTACTTAAGGATAATAATGATATCATTAAAGAGGGTGCTTTGCATGCTTTAGCAAAGGCCGGTGGTACCATTCGGGAACAGCTTGCAGTTTCATCAAGGTGCTCCTTTTGAAACTGATGACTTTCTAGATCTGCTTCTTTGCATAATTTTCTTATTATTCTCCCTGTTTTGTGCAGTTCTATAGACCTTATTCTGGAGAGACTATGTTTAGAAGGCAGTCGGAGACAGGCAAAGTATGCTGTTCATGCACTGGCTGCAATAACAAAGGATGATGGCCTTAAGAGTCTCTCTGTTCTATATAAGGTTTCATATGGTTAACACATGAACTACATGCAATCTCAGTTAGCTGCTATGGTTCTGATTGTTCTCGTTTATATGCAGAGGCTTGTAGATATGCTGGAGGAGAAAACACATCTGCCTGCAGTACTGCAGTCTCTGGGGTGTATAGCAGAAACTGCAATGCCTGTTTTTGAAACTAGAGAGAGCGAAATTGAAGAATTTATAGTAAACAAGATTCTGAAAAGTGATGGTGTAGGTCTCTTGAAACCCTCTATATTGTGTGCTTGTTTATGAGGTAAACTTGATAATTGATTTTCATCAGCTTGTATGCTTCACTTTTCAGAAAGAAGGTGACACAAGAACATCTTGGGAGGATAAAAGTGATCTTTGTATGCTGAAGGTTGGTCGGGAGAATAGTCTCTTATATTTTACCATCATTGGTCCGATGCATTGATAGTTTTACGTTATCTTCTCTCTCTTTTGACCCCTTTTTACTTTCTTTGCTGCAGATATATGGGATTAAAACCTTAGTAAAGAGCTATTTGCCTGTCAAAGATGCTCATGTTCGTCCTCGTATCGATGTTCTTCTAGATATCCTCAGGAACATGCTATCTTATGGTGAAATGTCCAAAGACATACAGTCAAGGTATATCAGCTCCATGAATGTATTGTTTTTTTATTAAAATAGCTGATGTCATTTTTTCTCATTTTTACTCTAAATTGGATTTTGTGGTTCAAATATTATGTACTCATTAATGCCCTCTTACAGTTCAGTTGATAAGGCCCATTTGAGGCTTGCTTCTGCTAAGGCAGTCCTCCGTTTGTCAAGGCAATGGGATCATAAAATACCTGTTGATCTTTTTCACTTAACTTTGAGGACATCTGAGGTGATTTCCTTCTGTTCTATTATTTTCTGGTTCAACATTTATTGTTTCTTCACTCCATTATTATCAAAATTAAAGACTACTACTACTCACTTGCTTAGGAAGAAACTAATTTCATAGTTTTTAATTCAACATGGACGTAACTGCTTCTTTTGTATCCTCTTGGGTCTCTGTAGATTAGCTTCCCTCAAGCTAGGAAGATTTTCCTAAGCAAAGTTCATCAATATATAAAAGATCGACTTTTGGATGCCAAATATGCATGTGCATTCTTATTCAACTTATTTGGATCCAAGCCAGACGAGTATTTAGAAGTAAGTTTTGTATTCAAAGATTAGTTCTGTTTTTGGGTTGCTAGTTTTCCTTGCTTTGACATAGAATTTGTGTTTTTAATACTAATTTTTTGTTTGATAATGCAGGATAAACAAAACCTGGCTGATATTATTCAGATGCACCACCAAGCAAAGGCACGACAGCTTTCTGTGCAATCTGTGCAATCGGATACTAATTCCATGACAGCTTACCCTGAATACATCCTTCCATTCCTAGTTCATGCACTTGCGCACAATTCATGTCCAAACATTGATGAGTGCAAGGATGTTGAAGCATATGATAATATCTACAGGTACTATTTTATCCTCATGAGATACCTCTGCTGGATGATCATCTAGATATCTTCCAAAAACGGTTTGAAAAGGGAGACTTAAAAGAAGAGGGAGGAAATTTTGAGTGTGTGTGTGTATCATGGACTTCGGTATTTTGTAAAATTTACTGTCCTGTGTGCTGAAATTATGATTTATAGTAATGCATCTGATGCTAATCTATTGTTCTCTACAGTTCAAGAGATATAAAGTCTAGTTATGTCACATGCTTTAAAATTAAAAGAAGCCTTTTGAAGAGTGCCTTTATGCATGCCATGGCCACCCTTCACATGCTATCGGAAGCTTATAAGAATTTTTTTAGTTTAGAGTTAGAACTTTGAAATTGGCCCATGTGCATGTTTGTGCAATAAAATCGTTTGCATTTAGGGTCTCTTCTTGCTCAGGCCCAATAATGCCCTGTCCAAACACATTTTGGTGTCCCTCCGCATGCATGTTTTGTCTTTTTACTTTTTTGGCTGTGACACTTGCATGTGTTGGTTTTACTGATTTGTCATACTTCACAAATACATGTGTTGGTGACATTGATTTGGAATATGACTGTGGAATGCAACTTGGGGTTATACCTTCCAATTTATGCATATGTCCAGTGGTAAAAACATGATATATGGCATATATTTGGGAATTTCCTTTCTTACTGAATTGATATTCTGTTTTGAGTTTTCAGGCAGTTGCACTTAATACTATCAATGCTAGTGCATAGAGATGAAGATGTCAAGTCGGAAACAACTACTAACAAAGAGAAGGAGATTATATCTACTATCACTTCTATCTTTGAGAGTATCAAGCACTCTGAAGATGTAGTTGATGCATCAAAGTCAAAGGTAGAGGATAAATAATTTTATTATTGTGACATAGTTAAAATTTCCAGTGTGATGGTAAAATGCATACTTACATTTGTGATCAATGAATTTCCAGAATTCTCATGCAATTTGTGACCTTGGATTAGCAATTACCAAGAGACTAGTGCAGAAGGATGTTGATTTGCAGGGATTGACTGCATCAGTCTCTCAACCCCCAGTGCTATACAAAGCATGTGAGAAGAAGGAAGGGGATGACTCTGCGGTATGATCTTTTCTTGCCAAATCATATAGCTTGCTTCCAGTACATTATGCAATCTTGTTCATATCGAATAAAATGCCTACAAAAGCATTGCCGATTTTTTGAAGATACTTAAGTAAGATGGATTAGTAGCATTTCTGTTGCATTGCATCATATCCCCTCATTTAAGTTTTTCTAGAATAATTTGAATTCCTGTGCCTTAAGTTTCCTTGATTTGCAACTATAGTTGTATCAATATGTATTTAACATTTGTAAGATCATGGATTACTTTTAAATTAAAGACTATGCTTATTTGGCAGGCAAGTGAAGTGAAAACCTGGTTAGCTGATGAAAGTGTCTTGCCTCACTTTGAATCACTTGAACTAGAAACGGTATGTTCGACGCAAAGGGTAAACCAACTTCTGGTGCTTCTCACATATTTAACTGAGTGATAATGCTGTTTTCATACATCAGGTTCCATCGGCATTAGCTGAGGATGATGTTTCAAAGGACAATGAGAGAGGTGGAAATGAAATTCCTCTTGGAAAAATGATAAAGCACATAAAATCTCGGGGAACCAAAGGCAAAAAGGTGAAGAACAAGTCTGTGCCAGCTGAAACAAAAAAGGGTGAAAATGATGTTGATATCTTAAACGTGGTGAGACAGATTAATTTGGATAACTTGGGGGTATCCACAAAGTTTGAACCAAGTAATGGTCATGAACATTCTTTGAGCAAGAAGGCACAAAAGGATCTTGAGTATGCAACTAAAAAAAGAAAAGCTGGAGAAGCAACACCTGTCGCGGTGCCTAAACGTAGGCGATCTTCCTCCACTCATAGATCACTGAGTGGTACTTCCAAGGTTCCTCAGAGAGTTTCAGAAGACTCCCCTGAAACCAAATTACCCGTGAATGTAGAAGTTGGTCTTGATACAGGTAGCAAAACTACTCAGAGGAAGAAGGTCAAAGATAGAAGCTCAGACTTGTTAGCATCCTCATTAAAACGTAAAGCTAAGGGTTCTGACGATGAGGACAAATTTGATGAGGATGATGAAAAGGTGAAAACTTGCTGTCAAGTAGCTTTTTGCTGGTCTAGAATCTTAAGAAGTTAATTTACTAATTTTGCTGACTTCTACTTATTGTCTGCCTCTGTTCCAGGATCATGATAGTCCAAAGCAATCTGATAAGAATGCAAGTAGTAATTTCAAGGCTTCCACAGGGTCTAACAAAAAGCGGAAAAGAAAAAGTATTGCAGGATTGGCAAAGGTAAACTCTCTTTATAGCTTCTGCTATTCATGTGGTAGCGGTTTTTATGTTAGTGGCGCCTCTATAGTCTATGCCATATGTGAATTATTTATGTACACACACTTTTTGATAAGTAGAAAGACATGTTCTAATTTTTGTGTTCTGGAAAGTCCCTTGGATCATATTATTGTTTGATCTAATATTTACTCCCTGTTCACAGTGCACATCAAAGGAAAGTGGAATTGATACTGAAGACCTAATTGGTTGCCGTATTAAAGTTTGGTGGCCTATGGATAAGCAGTAAGTGCTCATGATAAATATAATAGACCAGTTGCAAAGCAAACCAAAACATTGATGCCACTATTTTTGGTCAATAAAATAATCAAAAAGGATGAATACTTAGTTTCTTAGTTCTGAATGAAGCACTTTGACTACATTCTTTATGGATGATTCCCCTTAAAATTTAGCTGCTCATCTTGACTTAAGCCTGCCTGGTTTGTATATTATTCTTAAGTTTTTCATGCTGCATCTTGTTATCATTAATGGATGATTAATTCTGTTTTTAATAGATTGAATTCCTCCATCTCCCTAAAGCCACTTAGTTTTCTTTTGTTCTCATAGAATTTGTAATTTAATCTAGAAAATTTGAAGTTCTCATGATGGTCTTGATCTATTGCAGATTTTATGAAGGCACTGTTAAATCTTATGACCCTCTGAAAGGGAAGCATGTGGTAAGCTGGATGATGCCAAACTCACCCTCTGAATTTGGTGTAAAGTATTTATTCTGTTTATCATGTACGTACTATTTACAATTCTGACACAATTTTACCATGTGATGTGGAAGATATTATATAATGATGGGGATGTAGAAATACTCCGTTTGGAAAAGGAGCGCTGGGAGCTTGTTGACAAAGGTCGCAAGCCTGCTAAGGTCTCTGATTTTCCATCGATTTTCTTTCTTTTTTCTGAAACAAGTCTAGTTTTTCTACAAAGAAATCATTTATGACTAAAGTCTAATGCTTTTTTATTGCCTTTTCAGAAGATAAAACCCTCAAAAACTGTCTCTTCACTAGAAGTGTAAGTTGACCATGTTTATTGTACTTTCTATATTATTTGTATATAAATTGTATGTTTTGCTGTATATATAATGTCAAAATGACCATAATATTTATAAAAGAGGGAAAAGAAAAAGTTTAATATTGTTCACTTGTTTTAACTGGAATATTGACTTGTATCTCTACTACCTTCATTGGCATGGTGTGTTGCTCCATTATGAATGGCCATCTTTCTTGTGTGTGCTAATTTTCTTAAATTTTTTTTTTTTTTATATATATATATAGGTCCTCTCAGCAGAAACATAAAAGTTCAGGTGGTTCACAGGGTAAAAGGTCAAAAAAGATGTGAGTGAAAAGCTGAGATCCTTATGGTACATTTGTGTATGTCTTGGTCATTATAACTTCTATATTTTGTTTTACAGGGTTAATGGTAAACAATCTCCAAAAACGAATGTAAAACATGGACAAAAGGGTGCCTCAAGAAGTAATTTCCATCATGAAGATGTCAAAGAGACTTCCGAGATATCAAATCCTGAAGAGACCACAATATCCAAAGCTGATGAAATGAACTCAGGTAAGTATCAAAAAAGATGTGGTTGATGTTGATTGATCTTCATTTATATCTTGACAGTCATCATATCTGGTCCCATGTGTGTATCAAGAAAATACCGCAATAAAATTAAGTAGGATTGTTACTTTAGAGACCTCTAATGAGGAAATCCATCCTCAAGTGGAAAACTTTTCATTGCTCTAACCCAGTATTATCTGTATATCCAAGGTCTCAAAAACAAGATTAATGGCATTTATGAAAGCTCATGAAGAGCATTATCTTTTTGTCTGTAAATACCCATAGAAAGAGCTAATTTATATTTATTAAAATAATGTATAAATTTGGACATTAGTAGTCTTTGCATAAATGCTTTGCTGATCAGAGGAGAAAGCCTGGGAGACATCTTTAATTATTCTGCTTCAAAGAGGACATATATGCCAGTTGTGATGTGGATCTACTCTAGCTATAAACTCAATTTATTTAAGCTCCTAAATCTTAATTAGGTATCATGTCAATCTATCTGTAGATGCATATACTTCTTTATATTATTCATTAATAAGAAGTTACGAAAATTGCCATTCTTATTCTTAGTCTTTTGAATTCATGAACTGATACAAGTTGATGATCGATTGGTGATTGCCAACTTGCATTAGAAATGAGTATTATGCCTGAAATATCTTCATCTCAAATTAATTTTGAATGGGAACTTTATGTTTCCTCATTCTTGTCGAAGATCTATGCTTGATTTCATTTTTTTTTTCAAGGTGATTCTGAAGGAGAACAGGCTCTAAGGTCAGACAAAATCATAACAAAGGAGAAGAAATCTAAGAAGAAAGCAAAATCAGTTTCCAGAGGAAAGAGACTTAGCAAAGAGAAGAGCTTGACTAAGACGGAAGAATCAGATGAAGAGCAGGAATATGGTGAGAGAGTTTCTGAAGATAGAGAGAGTATCCCAGAAGGTGTTCAAAATGTTGATGAAGAAAGTAGTTCAGAAGAGAGAGAAGTGGATGAATCAAGTGGAGCTTTGAGAGAGAAGGCTAATGGAGAAGAAGGATCAGATTCTGAAGGGAATCAAGGTGAAGGTGATGGGGGCAGAGAAACAGAGAAGCCACATGCAGAGCCATCAAACCCTGATAGCGTCAAGGTTGCTGAGATTTCTGATAATGAACCCCTTGTAAGAAACAGTCTTTGCAGCACTTAATTTGTTTTTTTTGTGTCAAATTTTTAGTACAAAATCTAATCTCATCATTGTTCAATGCAGAGCAATTGGAAGCATCGAAGTGGGAAGAAAAGCTCGGGGCGAAAGCGGTGAGCAGTTTAGCTGTGGTGTGGTAGATTTTAGTCTCTTCAGTACAAGTACAGGCGTCAGGGTGATGAAGATGACTACCAATTTGGGATGGTTAAGTTATTAACACACTAATAAGCATGCTTAGCATATGTCTTGTAGCTGCCCTGTAGAATGTAAAATAACAGTAATCATTCCCACGTAGAATGATGTGATGTGCATTTAGGTTATTTTAGGGATATGATCTTGCTAAATGACCTTGTATTAGTCTAGGTGATAGGTTTAGCACATGATTCATGAGGGTGTTGTTCATCCTTCCAACATAATTGATAAAATTGACTGGGGCAACATGTACAGCTATACTATACGTCTACGTGGGGATAATTGTATCTTAACATGTACTTGTATCTTTAGAGTTGACATCACATCCATGCAATGGTTTAAATGATTATTTTAAGGATCAAAATGAAGAAACTTCATATTGAGAAGAACTAAATTTGAATTCTCTGGAAGACTTAACAAGGATAGGTAAATAGCACGCGTCTCCTTCCTCGAGAAATAGAACAAGAGTGCTAATGCTTATTTGGTCAAAAGAATTCAGCTTAAGGCTATGTACCTTTTAAGTGGGCTCTTTGTGGCTAAAAATTCTATTTGGTGAGCAACTCTTATAAAAGAGATCTCTTGGTGTTCAGGGACTAGTTGTGAGTTAGAAGAGTCTCTTGGAGGTATTTATCTGTTTGCCTTCTCTCGTCAGGCAAGCTATTAGTGCATTGAAGTAACTTATCATTTCTATTATTTTACTTTTAAAAAATATATATAACAAGAGTTTCTTCTCCGCATATTTTCAAATTCATAAGCTTGAAGTTGGTTTAAATGAAGAGTCAAAAAATTTTAAATAAATTTAAATTGTATTATATATATATATATATATATAAAGAGTTGTTCTTTTTATACTTGATTTTATTAATGTCACACCGTATTTAATATTTAAATATGATATAGACTAATTTATTCTCATTTAATATAAATTTTTTTTAATTAAAGTTAAAAAAATATATACTAATTGAAGATAATTTAATTTATATTATATTTAAACATTAAATAAGATGTGATATTAATAAAATAAGGTATAGAAATACTAACTCTCTATTTTTTCAACCATTATACATACATATAGATTATAGAGTGCAAGATGTATCTACTGACTTGTTCAAATTCATTTGAAAGTGTTAGTAGATTTTGATCTTTTCCCCTTCGACCCTGTCTTAATTTCTTTATTAGAGCTCAGGTTTCTTCCCCTCACTCCTTTCTCCCTTTCTATATTCTTTTATCATACAAGTTTCTTGGCCAACCATATTATTTTATCATACAAACTCATACATATATCAACATAAAGTTGAAAGACTAGGAATTATGTATCACATGGAAAGGAAAAACTCAAATGGGGCTGCAAGTTATAATTCAAAAAGAACACATTACAAGTGATCTTTTGTAAACCTAATCCCATTTTCTTCTTTTTAATGGAAAATTTTTGTTAATAAAAAAATAATATTTTAAACATAAAATCTAATTCAAAAGTGATATTTGATTATGGATTCTAAACTTATTTTTAATTGATACGAAACCCAGAAGAAGGAGTGTTGTCAGAGTCAGCTGTGTTATAAACGCGCACAACACTATAGATTTTGACAGTGGTAAGAACTAAGAAGTAAGACCAGGTCTGGTCAATCCTACAGCCAACATGTAGAATTTTCTTTGACCGCCAGGTGTCTGTTTCACCCTTTTCAAGATTACGCCAAATGCTCATTGACTATGAAACTAAGATCTCCTCAGCAATCTGTAGCTGCCGGTGAACGAGGTTGTTCCACTGCCATTAAATCTGATGCTGACTGAAACACCTCACAACAACCCACAGTCACAGACATCTCCGTCCTCTGCTTTGTTGTTTTAGTTTCTGTTTTTATCTTCAAAAATTATCTCTTTTCTGAGTTAGGTATGTTCCCAAACAGCATTTATTACTATTTTATCTTTTGATTTATTCATTCGGAATCAGCTCATTTCCACTAAGGAATATACTTTGCCGATGTTGTGTGGTCGAATTTTCACTAGTTTCTGTTGTCGGTTCTCTCTTAGCTTTGGTATCCTGAGCTTTTGCTTTGAGTACGTCTGTTATGTTAAGTAGAAAATGCTTAACTTTTCTTTTTCTTCGATGCTGCTAAATGCTAAATCAGCTTATATTAGTTGGGCATTTTCTCATTGTAGTCTCAGTTCTGTTCGAGCTCCTCCCAAAGCTTTGAACTTCGTATAATTGGATGAACTTTTCGTGGCTCATGGAATTTGGGTTCAAAGAAAACTGGGAATTACACTTTTTTTTTTCTTTTCTTTTATCACTCTTGGTGTACACTATTTGTTACATTCTTTGATTTTTATTTTGGTGATCTATATTTAGGCCCATGCTTTTCTTGGTATGTTGCTTGATGGCCGTTATTTGAATGGTTGATTTGCTTGATGGATGTGAACACAAGTTTCTTGGTTCATGGGTTCTTCCATTTCCTTTGACAACTTAAATTCTCAGGAGAGGTGGAATATTTTGTGCTTGCCATCCCAATTTTCCCCCTGCTTGTTGGCTTCTTGTTATCTGCATAAGTGCTGAATATTTCAATGGCATGCTTCTGCTGTGGTATGGTTGATTAATAGATTTAACTTACTTTTCGCAGTATATAATGGGTGAACAACTGGGGCAACTTAAAGTCATAGTTGTGCAAGGCAAAAGACTAGTGATCCGGGATTTCAAAACTAGTGATCCTTATGTTGTGGTCAAGCTGGAAAACCAGGTAATTGAGATTCCTTTTTTTTTTTTTTTTTTTTTTTTTTTTTNTTTTTTACTTGTTCCTTATTTAGAGCTTTTGCCATTATAATCCTGAGGCTTAATTTTTTGCAATTTTCTTAAGCACATAAAGATGCCTGATTACAAGAGAATATTGTATGACATTGACAAATGTAACATATATTAACCTTAAAATGTTGAACTGACTAATTAAACTGCAACAGACAGCGAAGACCAAGGTCATAAATAGCTGCTTGAATCCTGTTTGGAACGAAGAGCTGAATTTCACTCTGACAGAACCTGTTGGAATTCTGAATTTGGTGAGGTTCTTGATGTTGCATAAATATTAAGCTTTGCAGGAAATTCCGTGTTTTTATATATGTAATGATTCTTGAATACATTGAACCCTGGGGTAGAAAATTTCTCAGTTAACACATCAGATCTGCCTAAAATTTTCTTCTATTTCTCAGTTTGGAAGTTGATTGAATGAAATGGAATACCGATATGGGCATCCACAACCCACAACATCTATCTGTGGATATGCAACTTTGCAACTCTAGCCATATGATGTCTTATTATCTCAGATGAACCATTCCCACATCACTGATCGATATATCTATGATCCAAGCACCTTGGTTTGGCAGTTTTGGCAAGTTTCTTTGGAATTATTATTAGCAAATCTAAAACTCGCCCTTTCATAACTTGATTGTTTGGCCAAAACCACTTTTCCCTTTCAGTGATAGAAATTTGCTGAATCTGCTAGTTTGATCTTATTTTCCCAACCCTTTGATGGGGATTGTTTTCACTTGCTATTGCCCAGTATCCAAATCCTGTCACTGAATCAAGCTGTCCCAATTGGTTGGACATCCTGTCACACCATGCTTTTGATCTATATCAATGTGAAACATGGCAGCGTTGTTATTTTGCTTGTCTGCAAAATGGCTGGGAAATGTGGTAGTAGAATTTTGTTTTTTGGAAATATGGGAGATGTTTATGCTAGAAATATTGAAGACTTGGTTACGGGCATCAGGTCTGATGACAACTTCACTTCCTTTAGGGATAAGATTGGACAATAAGCTCATGGGCTTTGAGACCTGATATAGTAAACTTAAAATGTTGATTCTGCCCCTTTCTTTGAGTCTCGCCTTTTGCTGCAAAATCTTATGACTTAAAGTTGTAATTTATGTACCATCAATATTGTTTGTTTTCCTCATTTTACTACTTTATAAGTTTTCTTTCAAGGTACCGAGGCAAATGTATTTCATGGTTGTACTGCAACATACTGAGCATGGTCCTGATGAAATTTTTCAAAATGCTGAAATATTGTTGTTTTGTAGGCTTTTATTAGGTTTTCATGTTGTATAACCATGGTGCTTTTTGAATAGGAAGTATTTGATAAAGACCTTTTGAAGACTGATGACAAGATGGGGAATGCTCAGCTTGATCTTCGACCAATAGTCTCTGCAACTAGATTGAGAGATATTTTACGGGTTTCCTCTGGAGAGACAACCTTAAGGAAGGTTGTACCAGACAGCGAAAACTGTCTTGTTCGCGAAAGCAGTATCAATTGTGTTAATGGTGTAGTGACGCAGAATGTTTGGTTAAGGCTTCGTGGAGTTGAGTCTGGTGAGTTGGAATTGACAATCAAGTTGATCACACCAGTTACGCCCTCAAAGTAGTGCAGAAATTGCTAGTGTCCTTTAGTGCTAGTATCTCTATCAAGATCATAGTTGTAACTTGTTATATGTAGTGTAGTTCTTTTTTGTTTAACTCCTTCAGAAGTGCAGATTTTAACTCCTTTTAGATGGAAGCCACTAGAGCTGGCATTTCCAAATCATCAAGTTGTGATTTATGGTTTCTTTTGTCTATATGGTGTATTGTTCTTATTTTTCCATGTAATTACATCACAAGACAAGACTAGTAGAAAGTTGGCCTCCATTGAGCAATGAGCACTCATTTGGAGATTGGTTATATTTAGGGGTGTACCTGGTTGGTGCAAATGCACAATTTATCAGTTTCATACTCTTCCTCTACCCTTGTATTTGCTCATTTCAGTTCTTTAAAAACATAGTCTTTCTCTGTTTAAAATTTATACCTTTAATATGTTAATATTTGTTTGATTTAGCCTCATGTACGGTCCAGATCTTTTTGGTATTTTTGTTACTACTTTGGTTCCAAATAAGCCTTGTGAATGATTTTAATACTATTTAGTCATAGGCCGATTCATCAGTTCAGATCTTTGAAAATTGTAACTTTTGAGGCAATAACTTAAAAGAAAAATTAAAACATAACTTAATAATAAAAAGTTATTAAAATTGAAGTATCTGATTAAAATATTTGTCGGATTTTTAAAAATTACAATATTAAATTTCTTTTTTTTTTAATAAAAATAACAAAATTTTCGGTTATTTAATTTTCTTTCTCTGAATTGGAACAATTCAAAGTCCAATACCCAAGACGGTGGTGGTGACTGTGCTTATATATATAAGAAGCGGGTTGGCGCGTAAATTGAAGCGTGTGTTGGAGGGTATCGATGATGAGTGTGTTGAAGTTGAAAGCGGTGTCTGATTCGACGAATAGTAACCCTAACGACACAGCGAAGAAGAGGCAGATAGTGGATCTTGGAAATGGAAGCGAGGTCATTTACATTCAGAGGTTCTTATCCTCTGATCAGTCATGGAAATGGTTCGATTACCTTGACAAGCAGATCCCCTGGACCAGACCCACCATTCGCGTCTTCGGAAAATCTTTCGTCCAGGTCTATCTCTCTTTCCATTCAATAATTTGAGGCCACAGGGAAATCTAGGAACTCTGAAAAATTTCATCTTTCGTTTTCTTTCCTCATTTTTTTTTTCAAATTTGTAAGTTAACTTGCTTTCATTTTCCTCGTTTTGTGTTGGACGAATTAATTATGGCATGAAACTGCATTTCTATTAGTTAACCTCTGATACTTTGGCCAAAGGCCTTTGTTGCGGTTTGTGGGCAAGCATATTTTTGGTTCTTGGACACTTTTTTTTGTGGAAAGGAAGGAATTTTCTTCGCTACATGCATGAAATTTCCATATCTGATTTCAATAAAAAAAAATTGTTATGCACTCTCATCATGACTAGCTTCTGTATACGATGTTGGCTGATAGCTTTATGATTGCTGCGTTAAGAACAATTGCATCTGATATGGGGAAAGATAACAGTCATGGTGTCCAGTGTTAACACTCAGCTACTGACTAGGTGGTTGGAGTGGATATTTTGCATGTGATTCAGATGTTAAAATTTCGTTTGGATTGTAGAGGAGAAGAGGAAAATTTCATAAGTTTCTACATCATGTTTGGTGTGGTAAACGAGTTACTGACAATGTGAAGTTAGTTGTTGAGTCAACAAGGACATTGCAGGATACTTGATTAATAGTCTGTTTTCTAAGCTAGAAGGACATATTGAGTGCAGGCTGATATATTTGACCACATTTTGGGTTTTCACATACGGCAATTATTGGTGGAATTTATTGATAGAAATGTCTGAACCATGAAGGTATTTTTCTAGTGAATATTTACACAAGTTAGGCTAAGAAATGAAAATTTTATTCCAGTTGTATGAATCTATGATAATTTTTTTTTTCTTGAATAAATACTATGCAATAATCTTAATGTTCTTAAGGGGGTGTACCTCTTGATATATTTGGTTAACCTTTTGTAGTTTGTAATGCTATATAATTCTCTGCAGCCTCGAGATTCCTGTTATGTTGCAACTCCCGGATTAACAGAGTTGACTTACAGTGGATATCAGCCGCATGCTTATTCTTGGGATGATTATCCACTACTTAAAGACATTTTAGATGCAGTAAGAGTGCCCTTAATAAAATTTCTCTTCTCAATTCTGCTAATATACTGATTAATGAATTGTTTGGTCAATGTTAATGGCACTTAAACGTTTCTACTTACTTTTGAAGGTCCATAAAGCTCTCCCTGGGAGTAGTTTCAATAGCTTGCTCTTAAATAGGTATAAAGGTGGTAATGAATATGTTGGTTGGCATGCTGATGATGAGAAACTTTATGGACCAACACCTGAAATTGCTTCTGTATCCTTTGGATGTGAACGAGAGTTCATTTTGAAGAAGAAACCAAGTAAAAAATCCCGTGGTAAGCATTTCAGCTGTGACTGGAGTTAGCACTTAAGGATACACGTTGTTATGTGCTTTTCTATTTCGACCTTCTGACAGTATATTCTGTATTAGAAAGTTATAATGTCAATATTTGTTTTTTATGTTCGTTTCGCTTTTTTTGAAAAAAAAAATTGGCGTTAAATTGACACAAATAGTAGCACTATGTCTGTCTGATATTCTATTCTGCATTGTGTATATCTGGATTACCATTTATACACAAACATGTAGCATTCTGTATATCTGGATTACAAGTATACAGTCTCTGTCTTTGTTTGTCTTTCTGTCTCTCTCTCTCTCTCTCACACACACACACACCCCACAATCATGGAGCAATAGACTTAATGATAGGTGTTCATAGATGATTTTCTTTTGGTGTGGAGCTCCAGATGGAAGTGATGAGCCTGCGAGCAAGCGATTAAAGAAGAGCAGCCATGGTAATCAACATTCTTATACACTTAAGCACGGATCACTTTTGGTGATGAGAGGCCATACACAACGGGATTGGATTCATTCTGTGCCTAAGCGAGCAAAAGCTGAAGCAACTCGGATCAATCTCACCTTCAGGCGTGTTTTTTGATGGGTTCTGGGACGAAGGCCAGTTTTTGGAATATGCTTATCAATTATTAAAAATTTGCTATTGGTATGCTAGAAGGAATTTCTGGTTTTTGTGATAAGCTGATATATATTTTGTTAACTTATGTACATAAGCTGATGTAAAGGTTTAGCGTTTCCCAATGGTAATCTTATTATCCCTACTACCTTCGGATGGAAAATGACCTTCGAATTTGCTTCATGTGGTACAAATGCTAATAGTTATTTATTTATTTTTTTTTTTCCATTGAAGGCTTTAAAACATGACAGTATAGCTCTTCAATTTGAAAATTAAAGTTTTGGTATCACCGTTAAATTGAGCTGAGAAATTTACAAAATGTAATTCTTAAATCTAAAGGGTGAGATTATTAATTAGAGAATTTTACACTTTAAAATAAATTTAAAAGTTTTAGCTTAAAAATAAATAAATTAAAATTATATATTTTATGAATACATAGAGATTAAATAATTTGAAGGAGATAAAAAAGTTTAAGTTGATAAATTAAGAATATCAAAATTACAATTAAATTTTTTTTTTTTTTTTTATTGAAGGCTACAAAACATGACAGTAGTTTATTTCTTTCTATAATCGAATTTCATAAGATTTATATACGGAAGTTTCAAGATGAAGTACCTCAATATTCTGGCATTCTTTAACCACACATTGTACCCCTAGTCAATATATGTAGATGTTAATTTTCACTCTTCTCTCTTCTATTGCTCCCATTTTTCTCCTTAGAGAGAAGCACGCACTTAATTTCAGTCAAGTGCATTCCTTGTAAGAGAGAAATGGCAAACAGCAATTCCTGGTAACTGTCCAGGCAAGTGTGAAGATAAACATGTGAGATACAGAAAATGACATGTGAGGAACACGAATACGTTGTTGGAGCATAATCAATCCCGTTCCTTTGAAGTGCTGAAAGAATTGTGAAGATAAAAACGACGCCGCTTAGTTGGGAACAGATCGGTATGACGGCTTGCTTGCTATAAGACAAGAATGATGGGCAAGTGGGTCCGTTCAACGTACAGCCGTATTTAGCTTTCCAACGTTTCCCTCTTATGCTTAGCTGCTCTGGGCTGTTCAGTAATAATCACCGAATTCTTAAGTAATCAACTTCCATTTTCTCTTCTCTTGCAACCAGTTCGGAGTCTGTAGCACGAGCTTACTTCGAAGAAAACAAGACCTCCTTGTTCTTTCTGTTAGTATCTGTGAATTTGCTTAGCTTTCCACTATGCTTTTCGTTTTCTATTTCCTTTTCGCATGACTTTTTTTTTTTTCTTTTTCTGAATGATCATTCTAAATAGTGTATCTTTCTGTTGTTAAAGGAATAATTTTTCTGTTTCTAGGATCTTTCGGACGCTGCCATGTCTCTAGTTTCCGATTCTATAAAACCTCGAGGTGTGCTTTAATGTTACACAAAATTCGAAGCTTGATATGAATTTTTTACCATTATTCCTTAATTACACAAATTCATATGTTGTTTCAGATCATAAGTCAATATATTTTATACTTTAACTTGGCCATGCTGTGTGTTTTGTTGTCACAGATGTTTGTATTGTTGGTGTTGCACGGACTCCGATTGGCGGCTTGCTTGGTACCCTATCATCTCTTTCAGCGACGCAGCTTGGCTCTATTGCAATTCAGTGTAAAATAACTCTGGCCCTTTACTCCTTTTTCTCTTTTCTTCTCTTTCATGTCATCATTTTTATTAATTAATACATTAAGTCAGCAAATGTTTCTACAAATACTTGCCTTTCTCTGTTTTGAGCTGTTATTTAAATCTGCAGCTGCTCTCAAGAGAGCGAATGTTGATCCATCACTAGTCCAAGAGGTGTTTTTTGGGAATGTTCTTAGTGCAAATTTAGGGCAAGCTCCTGCCAGACAGGCTGCATTAGGTGCAGGCATACCTACTTCTGTAATCTGCACTACTATTAACAAAGTCTGCGCATCAGGGGTGAAAGGTGGGCTCTTTTTTGTTGATCTAGAAAGGTCTTTGCTCTAAAAATATCAACTTTTAGTGGGTTAGTGGTGAATTGTGCTCCTATTTTTCATTGCAGCTACCATGATTGCAGCACAGACCATACAGTTGGGTATCAATGATGTTGTTGTGGCTGGTGGTATGGAAAGCATGTCTAATTGTCCTAAATACATTACAGAAGCAAGGTTTTCTTTTCTTCATGAAGCATTGATACCTTAATACATTTGCTCTTGAAAAAGGGATCGTGCTTTTGAAATCTGAGGAAATCTGTTCAAGAACGGGATAATTTTATTTTCGCTGCTATATTCAAAATGATGTTGCTCGTGGTGTTATAAATAATTTAATCACCTAGTTGGATTTGCATCTCAATGGCAATTTAATTTGGCGATATTAAGTCTCATTAACATGTTTGGCAATATAGACTCTATGCTACCTAGTTGCACTTGCTGCTAAATTTTGTGTTTCTTAACCTTTTGACAAAGTCTGACTTTCATAAATCATCATTGCATAATTGTATTTGGTAAGTTTTGATATGAGTATCAACATCTTCTGCATATATTGTATCCAAAACAGGAAGGGATCTCGTTTTGGACATGATACTATCATTGATGGTATGATGAAAGATGGCCTTTGGGATGTTTATAATGACTTTGGCATGGGAGTGTGTGCTGAACTGTGTGCTGATCAACATGTCATAACAAGAGAAGAGCAGGTAGTGTTCCTCGGTGAACTGTCTGTTAAAATTTTGTAATGTATTTCATCCTTGTTGTTCATTACTTTATTTACTTTCTGTAAGTCATATAACTGCATTGGTTATCCTGAATTAATTTCAACGTCCATATTGTTTCTTCTGCTGAAATCTAATTTATTGGTGGTGGCACTTGTTGACCTTTGGAATACTATGGAACAATCTGTGTCAGGGTATTCCCAGGATAACTTAGTAGAACAATATTTTTATGCTGATGTATGTTCCAATTTCAATTTCGTAATGTACAAATCATGTCACATGGCATTACTCCTCCTGCTTTTAATTTTTTTTTTTTTATCTCCTTCTTGCAATCCTTAGTAGAATCTAGTATTCATAAATTTGTTCAATTCTTCTACATATACATTTTCTTTCAGGACTCCTATGCTATTCGAAGCTTTGAGAGAGGAATTTCTGCACAAAAAGCTGGCGTTTTTAATTGGGAGATAGTTCCAGTATGATTTGTAATTCCTGTCCATGTGAAATTGATGATAATTTATGCAACGTTGAGATTTCAATTTCACAAGTTTTGCTTGTGCAGGTTGAAATTTCTGGTGGAAGAGGGAAGCCTTCGACATTTGTTGATAAAGATGAAGGTTTGGGAAAGGTAAATATCTCGAATGGACATTTTTGTTAACTATCTACGTGGACTATTTATGGCAAAAAAAAATCTATATCTCTGTCGTGTATATTTGTAGGTTTTAGTTTTGTTTTGTTATATACTTCTTTTTTAAAAAAACTATAATAAACAAACCATAATCATGAACTAAGAAATTATAGTGTTCATGTGATGGTGTGCTTCTGTCATTGAGATATATTCAGAAGTATAGAAGCCTTCAGTGGAATTCTTATCTGGCATTTACTTGCTCCGTGGTCTTTATGACTTGCTTTGGCATTGGAATGTGATGGAAAACTTTTCTTTTTTCTTAATATTTTTTTATATGCGAGCTGTTAGTTTGATGCTGCAAAGTTAAGGAAACTTAGACCAAGCTTCAAGGAGGATGGGGGTTCTGTAACTGCTGGCAATGCTTCTAGCATAAGGTTTACTCTCTAGATCTCTCTCCCTATATGTCTCTCTCCATACGTGGTATATGTGTACCAATGCATTAAAGTGAATTTTGTGGAGATAGCCCTTTACTTCATTGGAAGAAGTTTAATTAATGGCTACACCATGCTGGAATCTGGGACATAGTAATCATAAGGTTATAAAGCACATGCTCATTTATTACTGATGGATTAATATATTGACTTGAGCAGTGATGGTGCTGCTGCATTAGTGCTAGTGAGTGGAGAGAAGGCACTTCAGCTTGGATTGCAAGTGATAGCTAAGATAAAAGGATATGCTGATGCAGCTCAGGTGCCTTGACAAATTGATTTGACTTGTTATGAACTTGACTAATATGAGCAACTTAGAGCTGAAATAAGATTGTCTTTGCACTTGCAGGCACCTGAATTATTCACAACTGCTCCAGCCCTTGCAATACCAAAAGCAATATTAAATGCTGGTTTGGAGGCTTCTCAAATTGATTATTATGAAATAAATGAAGCCTTTTCTGTAAGAAAATATGCACCACATCTTTTAATTGTTCACACTTATACGCTAGTTTATTGTTCTAACTTCTTCCATGCAGGTTGTGGCTCTTGCGAATCAAAAACTTCTTGGTCTTAATCCTGTGAGTGTTGATGTGCTCTCTGGTTTTTGGCTCTATCTTTCCATATATAAAACTGTCTCTTTCTTTTACCGTTTCTGGCTGCTTCTGCATGTTGTTTTCCTCCATTCTGCCTACTATAATGACTTAATACATAGATGGTTCATATCTTTCTTATCAAATGTAGGAAAAACTTAATGTACATGGTGGAGCTGTATCATTGGGACACCCATTGGGTTGCAGCGGAGCTCGTATCTTGGTTACATTATTAGGGGTAATTTGTAACCTTGGCCACTCCAAACATCTCTTCCTTTTCAGCTCGTATCTTAGTATTTCCATGTTTCTTTGATGTTCTGTGGGTATCTTATCCAAGTTTTGTGTTGCAGGTATTGAGACATAAGAAGGGGAAGTACGGTGTTGGCACTGTCTGCAATGGAGGAGGAGGGGCATCTGCCCTTGTTTTCGAGCTCATGTAAGCCTTTTTTATTTGGTAAGGCATAAGCTCAATCCGGACACTTCAGAGTTTAGTAAATCCTTTCTGAAACATGTGACATCAGTTCCTAAATCTGGGGAATTTTTTCCTTATCCTATCAGTTGCTTTTGTTTTGATATCTAATTACTTTTTTGTTTTCATTATAGAAAATTCTTTTTACATCATCAGCAATATTATGAAGTATTGAAATTAGTTTAATCTCTCTGCTTATTCTTCACCAAAACCCAAGAGGTTATCAAGGTTTTTCCATTTTTGCAGGCCAGTTGCCAGGGTGGGACGTTCTTCATTATGAGAATAATCTCCTAAAACCATACTGTAATACAAAATTGTCATGTCTTTTTTATAGGATTTTTTGAGGGACAAAAAATGTTGTAACATGTTCTATAAAATAATAAATGGTGCTTGTTCAGGTTCACATCTCTTTGCAGTAGCCACCTTCTCTGATCTTTCCACCATTCTTTTAATGTACTCTTAAACCTCAAACTCTCCCATGTGCATGGTTGGCCAAGATGACATATATAAATGGCAACCAAGCCATGGACTTGATATCTGAAAGATGATGCAATTCTTGTTAGTATAAATACAAGTTAGCTGATTAGTTTCACTAGAAATGTTGGGCAAAGATTTTGGCATCACATTTCTATCATTATTTTTTGGAATATATTTCTTAATCATTCAATGGCTCATAAGTCGCTTCTACATCATGTTAATGATCGTTTTTTTTTTCCTGTTAAATTCAATTTTAGAATACAAAAATTTAGTATTCTAAAATACAAAGATGAAAATATTCTTGCTAGATTAATTGGCTTGGACCTATAAATATCATCAACACCCATTAGACTATAATCTTTGAAGTTTGAACTCTCTTACACATTTGTCTTGAGCATAACTAATAAAACAGAATTACTTTTTTTTTTTGCTAATTAAAAAATAAAAAGCGACACCTATTTGAAGAGAAAAATATGATGTAACTTTTATTATATACGTGAACTCGATTTTATATCAATTTTTGTAAATGATGACTGTTCTTATCTGTTTGGCCAGGCTTGATTCGAAAATCAATGAGAAAAAATAGGAAAAAATTAGAAATAAATATGCATTTATCATGTTTCAAGTCTAGATTTATGTTTAAAACATTTCTCTCAAAATTATTCTTTTTTAATTGACACTCGTTCTAAATAAAGGTAAAGCATGTTTGTTAAGCTATTTCTAGACAAGAATCTTTTCAACCTCGTTGGTGGCTAACAAAGGTTTAGTTGTTACAAATCAAACCCAAGAGCATTTCATGTGTTAAGGTATCTGTAATTTAGAGGATTAAATCATAATGAGTGTGTTGTCTTAATAATAGTTCAATAATGTTACTCCTATTGACCCTTTCACCTTTGTAAACTTCACCCGTTGACCTTTCCAAATTACCATTAAATGTGGAATATCCAAAATTGATTTTTTTTAATTTTATTTATTTTTAAGCATTTATCCCTATGATTTCCAAATTACAGAGAGAGGAAAAGGCTATTTTTGCATTTGGCAACATTTTATGGCTGGCATTTACTGTTAGCACCACCACAAAAGCTCTCTGTCTAAACAACCTAAAATAGCATATCTAATTCTACAAGCCAGAAGATTTAACCAAGCATATTTTTGGGCTGCTCTTGTATTCAAGGACTCGGAGCCTTCAAAGATAAATAAAGTCTGGAATCAAAAGCACCCTTTGTTTTCCTTTGGGTGCTTTTGAGTTCCAAAATCTTCTTTGCAAATTCATTGCCTGGGTTCATGTGATAGAGGGACTCCTTGGGCCCCAAGTAACATCAAACATAAAGGTAAAATGTTCTTTTTCATATGAATATGACATTTTTTTTCTCTTCAATTTTAGGAGGAATGAGAATTTTGATTCTTCGATATTAGATTTGTATTTCTATTACACAAAATGTTCAATGTGGTACAATCAGATTATATTCAGAGCTAAGAAAGCAAAGCATGCTTATAGCAATTTATCTTGCAGGTATCCTTTATAGAAGAGATCAAAAAATGAACCTCAGAAGAGTTGAACAGCAGAAAGATTTGGGTTCTCCAAGGGGAGAGGTTGGAGAGATTGACACTAGGGCACCATTCCAATCTGTCAAAGCTGCTGTTAGTTTGTTTGGTGAAGTAGCTGTTACCAGGGAAAGACGAAACAATTCTCTCAGGAAAAGATCTTCAGAGGTAATGTTAAATGTAATTTTTCATGTGTTTTCTGGGATCAAGACTCAAAAACAAGCCAATTAACATAAATGATCCATAGCATTTTAAGGAACACAGATTCTCATGAGATTGTTGACAGAATTTTTCATGTTTCTATAAAAAAAACATTTTTTTTCCTTTCTGCATATGTTTTTAGCAGTTTCATTTTGGTGAAACTAATTTCAGACATTTGTGAGTAACTTCCTGAATTACAGAATGTATTGGACAAGGAGACACAGTTTCTTTTGGCTCAAAGAGAGCTAAACAAGATAAAGCAAAAGCTGGACAGTGCTGAGAATACGAAAGCTAAAGCACTTGTGGAGCTTGACAAGGCCAAGGTGACACTTAAGGATTTGACAACAAAGCTCACAGCTGTGAGAGAATCCAAGCAAGCAGCAATTGAAGCAGCTGAAATTGTGAAGAATCAGGCCAAACAACTTGAAGAGGCAAAATCCCAAAAGGCTATAGGCTTTGAAGCCTGGAAACGTGAACTAGAGCATGCAAGAAAGGAGTACACAACAACTGTAACTGAACTTGATGCTGCCAAGAAAGAACTCACCAAAATCAGGCAGGATTTTGATGCAGCTTTGGAAGCAAAATCAGCAGCATTCCAGTCAGCAGGCGAGGCGCAGCGTTCAGCAAATTTGAACTCAGAGAAGTTTAGTGAGCTCTCTAAGGAACTTGTGGCCATGAAATTATCAATTGAAGAATTGAAGCTTGCCTCTGCCCAAGCTCAAGAAGAACAGGCAAAGATCATGGCTGAAAAAGAACAACAATTGAGCTGTTACAAAACTGCTCAGGAAGAAGCACAGATGAACTTGATGTCTCTAAAGAAAGAATATGACCCTGAACAAATCCGAGATCTTGAGACGAAACTCGCTGAAACAAGTGCAGAGATTGAAGTTCTCCAAGAGAAGATGAAAAAGGCCCACGCTTCTGAGATGGATACCGTGAGAGGTATAACTTCAGAGCTTAATGAAGCCACAAAAACACTGCAGGCAGTTGCTGAAGAAGAAGGCTCCCTCAGAGACTTAGTGGCTTCCCTTAGGGAAGAACTAGAAAAAGTGAAGAAAGAGCTAGATAGTTTAAAGGAGAAAGAGCAGGCAGTAGAAGCTGTTGCTGCCAATCTCACTGGTGAACTGCAAAATAGCAAGGAACAAGCAGGTCCTGAGGAAGGAAAAGAAGCTGATATCCCTGATGAGCAGAGCTTAAAACTCCAGCAGCTATCATCAGAGACAGAAGAAGCACAAACGGAAGCAGAAGAGATGAGCAGAAAAGCAGAAGAGTTGAAGAAAGAAGCTGAAGCAGCTCGAATTGCAGCTGAAGAAGCAGAGAAAGGACTAGAGTTTCTCCTGAAAGAGGCAGAAGCCGCGAAAGCAGCAGAACAAAGAGCAATTGAGGAGATGAAGATTTTGTCTGAAATGCAAGGCAAAACCCAAGTCTCAAATTCAGAATCCAATGGTAAGATCAAATTGTCAGTTGAGGACTTTGAAGAACTGAGTGGAAAAGTCAAGGAATGTGAAGATATGGCTGAGAAAGCAGAAGCAGAAAGCATGGCTCAGCTGGAAGTAATCAACAAAAGAAAGGAAGAAGCAGACAGAAAAATGGAAGCCAACCTGAAAGCAATTGAGGAAATAAAGACAGCAACCGATATTGCTTTGAAGAATGCAGAGATGGCAGAGTCTGCAAAAATGGTGGTAGAGGGTGAACTAAAGAGGTGGCGCCAACAAGAGCACAAGGTAGTAGCTGAGGCATCTTCCCAGATATTGGATCCTTCAGATCAGGCATCAAGAGCAATCTCCTTGCGCTTCTAGAACTGAAACCTGTCACAGAAGCAAGAGGGATTATCAAAACTAGCAAAGGGAACACCTGAATCAAATGTTGCATTGGCTTTCTCTTGGGACACTGGAACATCATTTATATCAGCAACAGCTCTCCCAGTTTGCTTGTGCAAATCCAAATACTCATTCTCTGAGTCCCTAGAGCCCCTAAGAGAAATTTCTCCCATAAAAAGTAGCAGCTCTTAAGGGATCATTATGTACATCTTGCAAAGTTGAACAAGCCTTTAGTACAGGAAATAAAGCAATTTATTTTTTTAATGACAATGGCCAAAGGCCAGGTTCTGCTTATTCTGCATGATAACTGGTTATTTTAACTAATCACGTATTCACTGATTTTTCCCACAAAAATGTCACGACTAAATCAAATTTACAAGGGAACATAGCACAAAAAACCAAAAGAAAACATCAAGAGATATATGTGTCTACAGATTTTCAGTTTTCATCTTCATAATGGCATTGAGTTGCACAGCGATGATATTTCTTTTACATAAAATGAGTTACCATTTGGGGGTAAAAAATTTTAGAGTAGAAAAAAAAAGTTGTAACAACAAACATAAATTTATATTTTAACGGGAATAATTGCAAAATTAATCAATCACAAATTAAGCTTTGCATATTATGAAGACATAAATTAATTAGTCATTAAGTAGAGTTGATGAAAGTGATAGAAATTAAGAAAATGCAGAGTCAAAAATTGAAAAGAAAATTTATACATGTATTATATTTTTCAAGATTATTTCGAATATATGAAGTATTAAATAAAGGAAAAGGAACATAGTGGTATAATAATTAAAAAAAAGAAGATAAATGAACAAATCAAATAATATACTTTGAACAGAGAATGTTTTATTATTGAATCGAGAAGAAATATGAAAGATGAGAAAGATCAAACTTTTGAGAAGAAGCATAATGATAAAATATTATATTTGACATTTCTCTGTCGCATTCCAGCACTACGTGAAAGCTGGGAAGTGATTTAGGTTGACCACCCCCAAATTTCTCAAACTTACATAAGCAACACTAACTAATTCTGCAGAATTCTGATATAAGTAATGTTGTACACTAAAGCTATTACATTGGTTTAGGGCCTTCTAAGAGGGGCTGGTAGGAGTGGCAAGAGCAGATGGGCAAAGATGCCTTCAGCTGCCAAGTGCTAACTCATCAGTGCAAGTCCTGAATGAAATTTCAATCATGGTTGATTTTGAGGCCATTTAGTGAGTCAGAAATCCCGTTGCCATTCCCAAACTTGTGCAACTCTGATTCTATGGTCTTGGCAATCTCTGCTTCCTCAGCTGGAGGCTCAGGGAAGTCTACATGAAAAGATCCCTGCTTCACAGGTTCAACAGCTTCATTGATCCTGGATTGCTTCTTGATGTAATTATAGAGTTGTAGATGGAAAGAATGGTCCAAGGAAAAGCAACTTTCATTTCCACTCTCTGAATGTCTAGATGATCCAGAGCCTTCTCTTCTGCAGAAATGTGGGAGAGATGCGAAATCCATGATCTGCACACCAAATTTATTTGTTAAATTCAAAGTTTTAAAACTCTCACATAAATGAAAAATAGCCCTTGTAATGGGCTTCAATCGTTTTTATTGTTATCATCCTTTTTATTTCAATGTTCTCATTATTATTGTTGCATGGTCCATTCAACCTCCTTGTCATGCGTTGTTAAAATGGCGTATTACCTTCAACAGCTCATCTCGCCCACAACCTGGCAAGACCTGTACTTTTCTTCTCGTCCTTTCTTGTAAAAGTGGCTTCACAACCTGCTAATGGTAAGTAATTAAACATTATGCTGAGGTCTCAACAGGTGCTCAACTTGAATCTTGAACCAACACATTAAGTAGGAATATCCGAGGAAACCAAGTAACAAGAACCAACGTTCTTTTACCTTCCAACAAGCTGAAAATATGTACGGGGCATTTACAATGTAATAAGTATTTGTCTTTTCAGGGTAGTTCAGATCATCAATGGATGATATAATTGTTAACAACTGCATCAGAATAAAAGATATTTTCAGTGATGTAGCAAATATTCAAAAACAATTTGAAAATATTGATCGAAGTTCTCAGCTTTATCATATGTATTTTCTGTTTCACACATGACAATAGTAAAGTTTTGACCTAGTTTTGACCTGAGAAACATGGCTATAGCAGTTGGCTGCCGTATTGTAAAGAATCCAATTTGGTGACTATACGGTTGATTATTTTTTCTTTTGTCCAAAACGTTTTAGGTTGCTCCATAAAGGGTCAATATATTTCTTAAATGTGAAACTCAGCAAAATGCACAGAAATGTGTCAAATGACTCTAAAACATGTCAAAGTGTTTTAATATGAATCCAACTCTATATATATATATATATATATATATATATGCATATAAATAAATTCCTAAAACTTTTTTGAATATTGTACTATATTGCAACCCATACGATACCCACACCCATATCCATGCAATATAGCATGGGATTACAAGTTCTTCTATGTCAAGTACTTCTTTCAGAACTACTACAGTTTACTGATCCTGAGCTACTAATAGTTATTTCTACACACTCACTCCCATATTCATTATAACAACTCTAAATAACCATAATTCTATTGTTCATGCTTCGTGTCTTCTACATGCATATTATCAACACAATCAATTCACTAATCAATATTAATCATGAGTATGCAAGTAGATGTACAAGCTAAAATGTACCTTAATCTGATTCAAGGCTGCCAGCTTCAGGCCAGTCATATCTAAGACCTTCACACAAGTGGTAATAGGTCGCCCATGCTTCTTTGATGCAGAAGGCTACAGCCATATATATGTATCACAACAAAAGGATTGAGGCTAAACTGAGTACTGGTTAATGAAGCAACATGTGAAACTTAGGAGACTCCAAATACTAAAACTCACCAAGATTACACGATCACGATATTCATTAATTTGAATGTGAGACTGCACATAATAATGGACCTGGAGCCACATAACACAAAATAGTATAATAGAAGACATTATAACACCTAGGTTCAAAATAGAGCAACAGATTGTCCTCTAAACAAAGGCAAGGTTCCTTTTTCTAATAATTAAACTTACAGATGCTTTGTCAAATGTGCTAAGCCCAACACCAATAGCAAAGACAGGATGACCCTGAAAGAATGGCTGAACAATAAGTATAAAAAAGGAGATACACAAAGAAAGCCATATCTTTTGATTAGTATCAATAAAAATGCACCTTTTAATAAAGCGTAAGTAGATATCCCTATTTGCACAACTAGGATAAAATGAACAGAAAAAAATTTATATTTAAGAGTAAGCACCTCTCTTGAGTAACCTGACAATCCTATGAGTTGAGAATCACGCACTGCTCTGTATAAATCAGGAGGAACTATGGGTTTCTGAAAAAAGACCATCCAGTCCAGAAAAGGTAAGTGCTCTTCGCCCTTGTAAATAACATTTTTTGCCAATACATATATGAATTGGTGCAACAGAACCTAAGGCCAAATCACCATCATGTTACACAAAAAATGCACATGACAAAAGACCACAATTAAGTTTAATCCATTGTTTCTGTATTTGCCATACTCACAGCCACACCTACAATCTGCATAAACAGTGAAAGGATGAAATATCCTAGTTCTGTTTGCTTAAATTGATAGCACTTGTTTTAACAATTGTGCCTTCTCCAGTAGATAGAAGATGCCGAAATTTATGGGATGTAATAAATCATCGACTTCACAATGCACAGCTAATGCGCTACCAATCAAAATACTATTGCCATTATGTTTTGAATAGGGAGTTAAACTACATGTTTAGAAGGACTGCCAATTTTAGAAAAGCACCTAACTTGGAAAATATGTAGTGCCAAAAGCAGCATCTATATAATAAAATGCAAGGGTCAATATAATACAGACTTACAGATAATATGTTGTCAATCTCATTTTGTACTCTCCACTTTAAAGATTCAACCAACTGAAAAAAATAAAATATAGACATAATGTTATGAATATATTGAATGTCATAATCAATTGACAACATAAAGTGAAAAACATATTTGTATAACATTAAAAAAAAAAAAAAAAAAGGGAACTTNAAAAAAAAAAAAAAAGGACACTTCTATTATATATCTAACCATTTTATGGGCCTTGGAAGCATTCCATTCCCTTGCTTTCAGAAACCGTGCTAAGGTTTCGGTGATATATCCTTGATGAACATTCTGCAAATAATGGGAATCGAATTCCAGAGAGAGAGAGAGAGCAGACGATGATCAATTATATGTCTAGAATGTCATAAGTAACTAAAGGTCCATAAAGATGACATCAAGCATGAATCCCAACAAGCAGTTAACTTTTAGCAAACTAGCACGGACAAAAGACATTAGGTCTCATATTTTCCCCTCCAAAAACCCAGTTCATTGAAATTTTTAATCAGATCTATAAATATATTACTCCATTCAATTATCATCTTTTAATATAAAACCCGTCATCAGATTGATCAGGACAGAAATTTTTTTAAACTGAGATTATATTGAATTCTCTTTTATTCAGTTCCTTAATAGTGATCAGCCCAACATTTTCTGTCCTGCTATGATATTTTAAGTGCAGGAAGCAGTTATTAGCTTTTCTAGTAAAATTACTTGTCCTTAACTACTTGTCAATTAATAACCAAGATTCCCAGATTTCATCAAAACCCGTATAAACAGTTGAATATTTTTTGAAAAATTTACAATGTTCAAGAAACAGAAGGAACTTAGCATCATGTTGGCTTGTAAACTTAATGACTGGCAAGAGACTGAAAGTGGAAGACAAAAGAAAAGATTATATCTTTCAATCAATTTACTGAAGAAAGTAGAATACACACTTAGAAGTGCCAAATTGAACTTCGTACTTCTAACTCTCCTTTACCCACCCCACATAATCATTACGTGTCAAGTATCCAGAACACCAGGAGGCGTCTAGAATAACCAATTACACTGATGAAACAACATGGCACACCAATTAAGAATATTTCAGGATTCCAAGCCCAAAGTATACAAATCCATTGAAACACACAACATGGACACCTGGGAGCTTTCTGAACAGAACCCCAGAACCCAGAAATGGAACAAATGGATGGCAATTGAAAGCTGATGCAGAAGGCAGAGATCAACAGCAAACACCGGATGATAGAAACAAGTATGTTCCCCCAGGAAAAATCAACCAAGTAAACTTCAGACCCACTTACCCAGAGGAAAAGTAATTATACAAACTAAAGACTTCACTTGAAGACTTTTGACCCATGTTGAAATCAGATCAGATTGAATAATGAAAAAGAAATTAAATGCTCAACAAAAAGCAAAATGCGAACCTGAAATGTTCTCTGCAATGGCTCCTCAACTACCCATTATTTAAAAATGAACCAAAAAATAAAAGGACAAAGAAAAAAAGCAAAGTCAGGGATACGCCACTAAACACAAAACCCAGAAGAAATATAGCAAGTAAGAAAGAGATAGATCAAAGAAATTAAAGAAAGACCTTGATCCATCAATGCTCGCAACTGGTTGATGGCATCCTGAGAAACGAGCCCCATTTCTTGAGTTTCTCAGAAAATCTCCACAAACCCAGAATTTGGCGTAATGTAAACACCAAATTAGCGCCTTTCTAGCTTCACTTTCTTCCTACTCTTTTTCCTTCACTGTAACTGCAAAACCAAATTTTGGGAAAGATAGGCCTTGCAAAACAAGGACACTATATAGACTCTGAGAGAAAGAGGAAGAGAAGGGTCAAGATTCAATAAAGGCGGGTCTACCAGCAAGTCATCCCACTTCCGCTTCCCACCTAGATATTGGAGCACTCAGCCATTGTTCCTCTTTTTTTCTCTCTGTTCAAATTGATTTCTTAATATTCAAAACGGTGGCACGTAAACTTTTTTTACTTTTTTTTGTTGTTACTTTTTTTTTTATAATCAGATAGAAAAAGCAGAAACGGAAGTTTCAGAATCTGCCGGTGCCAAACACTTTTCGCAAAGCTAAAATTTAAAAAAAAAAAAAAAAAAGTGTATTTTTTGTTGCTGCTATTAATTGCTTTTTCCTATTTTTGGTCATTTTTCCCCTTATTAATAATGATCATTGCTGCTTATAAAAATTACCTTCATTTTGGTGACCCCACTTCCTTGATCTATTTTGGATCGTTGGATTTTTCACTAAATGTTTTCATTGGAAAAGGGAATATACTTATCAAGGTCCCACCAATGACAAAATTCTTGAACAAATTTTGATTTTTTTTTTTTTTTGATTTTATGATATTACATGTGTATGTCATATTATATTGACGTAACAAATATATGTAATTTTTATATTTTATTTGATGTAAAATTAATTTATACTATTTTTTTAAACAAATTTAAAAATAATTAATTTATACACATATCATTCAACATTAGTTATTCTTATCTAATATGACATACAATAAAATATCTAAAAAAATATCTTTTTTTTTAAAAAAAAAAAAAACTATTCGCATAGTATCTTCACGGTCCATGGCCCACTCAGTTCAGGCCCATACATTTTTGGACCTTTAAATATCTGTACTTCTCAACGTATATTGTAAGTCTCACAAAAAACGTGTATTCTAACTTGTAAATAAGACCAAACTTCAGAAGGAAAAAAAAAAAAAAACATAACTCATAACATAATATATTGTAAGTATTTAAGGACAATTTTCCTTTTTTATTTTAATTTTATTTTAAGTATTTAAGGACAATTTTCTTTTTTTATTTTAATTATCTTTTATTTATCATATATATATTGGTACGCGCTAAAGTTGTTATGAAGTCCTAATCTTAAAATTTTATATTATAGAATTTTTGTTTCTAATATATGAAATAACTAATTAATACTATTCCACTACAAAAAAAAATAATGAATAATTTTCTTTCTTTTCCCTTTTGATCACGTTGTTGTTTAGGCCCGTTTTCTACCTAATGGGGTGTTAAGAGTTTAAAACAAATAAAAATATATACATAATTCTTTTACAATATATTATAGTTAAAATTTAAAATTAATAATAATAATAATAAAGAATTTGAATAATATAAAGGAGGTCTTATTTTTAACATGTATAAAAATTGTTTTCATTTAAAAATTTGTTGTCAAATTTTTGGGAAAAGTCCTAAAAGCCCCTTTGAACTATGCTCTTATTGTACTTTACCTTCCATGCTTCAAAAACGTAGGAAAGACCTCCTTGAACTTTCAAAATGTGCACTTTACTCCCATGATCCTAACTTCCGTCCATTAATGGACGGAAGAAGGGATTTAAAAATTATAATTTGACATCAAAACTCTTTGAATATTACTTTTTGACCCCACTTTTTATAAATTTATTTTCATTTATACCCTTATAAAATTACACTATGACTCAGATTAATCACATTATGTGCACATTAATGGACGGACGTCAGAGTCGGGGGGTAAAGTGCACATTTTGAAAGTTCAAGGAGGTCTTTTCTACGTTTTTAAAGCATGGGGGGTAAAGTGCAATAAAAACATAATTGAAGAAGGTTTTTAAGACTTTTCCCTTTAGATTTTACTATATTATATTTCTATACAATTATGAATTTATCACTTTTATTTTAAAATTGAAAACAGTAGTTTTATTATTTTATAATTTATACTATCAAAATGTAAATCCGTACCTAGCATGTACGAGGCACTTCCTAAATCACATGAGACCAATTATTTCTTGTCTTTTTGTGTATTGAGACGCGTGTTATTTTAATGCTGTCCGACGATGAGGAGTGTGCAGCAAAAGATTTTAAAAAATAAGTAGAATATAAAATGATTAAAATCAGAAAAAATAAATAAATAAAAATTACAATTACAATGTTTTCATTGACTTGAATATTATACTTTAATACTAAAATTATATATTTATTATATTTTTTAATTTAATTATTTAAATATTATAAATTTTTTTTAAAAAAATTTAAATATGTAAAAACTACCGAACGCGCCAATTAATGTGTCCATATAAGACACACCAATAACCAATTGGTGTGTCTCTTTTTGTGCAGCTTTTTTTTTTTTTTTAATTCTCATCAGGTTCTTGAGGAAAATCAAGCTGATCTTTTTATGCCAACCAATGCGTCTGATAGTTCCCTCTAACTTAAGCATAATTTTTTTTCCCCCTTCTCATTCATCATTTTGCATCTAGCACATCCTAAAAGAAGAGAAAGAAAAAAGATGGAAATGTTGCTACTTTTTTTTTTTCCTCAATTCTATTCATTTTGCAAAGTCACGTAGACATCAACAAAAAAAAGAAGATCCAACATGTTTTCCACTACGAGCGGGGTTTTTTTTTTTAATCAATGAAAAGAAAAATTTTAAGTTTAAATTATGATTATTGATTAAATACTTACATTTTATATATGCCCGTGTTATAAAAATATATTTTTAAACAAAATAAAAGATGATTTTTTTAATATGGAAAATATATTGCTTTCTTATAATTGGTATGAAAAAACTTTAGTATCCAACTGTATTGGGTGTAACAGTTAACAAACCTTTTTTATTGTTTGCATCTATAGAGAACAAAGAAAACCCTTTAAAGGAAAATGGCATTGCCTTTACATATCTATTGCCATAACTCTCATTCTCTGAATAGCCGTCCAAAAATAGATAAAAAATTTTACTTGTCGCTTTTATTTTCTTTTTATATGTTTGATAAGTGGCATTTTTTGTTTATTTTTGAACGATCATATGGAGATTGAAAGTTTTTTTTCATAGTTGATAAAGATTTTTTTGTACCTTTTTTATAATTTTGAGAGTAAATCATACATAACTTCTAATTGAAGAGATAAATTAAACTTTTTCCTTCTTTCTATCTCGTGTTGCAAATGGTCCTCCAACTAGTAATTGTGTGTGCTTTATTTTGTTGCAATGAACAAAACAAGTAAGTGCTTACCTTATCCCACTTTGAGTGACTAGTTATAGCCATGCACTTAAAAAAAAAGGTGAAAAGCATGCATGTAGCAAGATCACCCTAGAATCTAGATACTAGAACGCACCCTTTACTTTTACGAAACTTCCCTGTGCTGTTGCTCTATGGTGAATCCTGTTGAGTCCTTGTAGCAACAAATAGGGAAAAAGAAGAAAGAGCTTTATAGCTTTTTAGGTGTCTTGTTCCCACAGATGCCAACCTTTTGGGCTAAGTTTGGGCGGTTAAGGTTCAACTTCAACACAAGCAGCAACCGCAATGTGTATTAAAGACACACACATCACAGTTACGTACCCAATAGTTGATATTTGGTAATGGTAGTAAATATTCCGCCATGTTGGACCATGACTCAGTCCACCAATGAACTTCAATTTGGGACCTATTTTTGGCTTCGTGGTTGGTGCCACCCATTTGTAGTGGCACACGTATTGTCTATATATATATTAGAATAGAGAGAAGAAGAAGCATAGAAAAGAAACAAAATGACAAGGGCTTTAGGGTTCATTTCAACACGGAATGGTCAAATTTTGATTTATTCATTGATTCCATTTAGATTGAGCATAGAACCAAAAACAAAGGATAACAACAACCGAAAGTGAAGAGAATTGTAACATATCGTCTTTGGTGTCAATTGTGTAGAAGGATGAAGAAGATAAGGAGATTGTATATCAGATACAAGTGGCTGAACTTGCCGGCCTAGTCCATGTTATGGCCATAAAATCCATAATCAAGACAAGGGAATGTGGGCTTGTGTGTGATGCATTTCCATGGAGTCGAGTTAATTGCACATTGACTTCTTCTTCTTTTTTTGCACTTTTTTATTATATTTTATGGCATCGTTTTTTATGCTTTATGAATCTACTTTTTTTTAATTATGGAACAAGGATTAAGTGTAAATGTTCAGCGTTCTGATATGTTCTATTTTTATCAAGAGTGCCTTACACCATGAGCAGAGTTAATAAAGACACTCATAAAACTTTTTTTTTTATTATTTACAAACAAAAAAGAAAAAAAAAAGTTTCTACACATGTGAGGTTTCTTAGATATTTTTAGTATTTATGTAGTATGTCATACTATATAGAAATAACTAATAAATGAATGACATGTGTATAAATTAACTATTTTTAAGTTTGTTTAAAAAATTAAATAAATTATATTTTATATATAATAAAATATAAAAATTATGTATGTTTGACACGTTAGTGTAGTATGACATACTTACGTAGTATCATAGAATCCCCGGTCTTTTATACTTGTATAAATGTTCTATGTTAGTCCATTTAAACTTTTATTTTTATCAAATATTGATGCTACATCTCACCATGTGTGGAGATGTAGAAAAAAAAAATAGTGTGCAAGTATTTTTTTATTTTTCCTGTCGGACCATTAATGTAGACATGATGACAATTAATTACAATTACACCTTACAAGTTAGCACCAACCATACATGACAATTAAAATAGTGCGAGAAACAAAACAAGATGATGAAAAAGGGTGGGAAGCGTGTAATTTAGGTATTTAATATTAAGTAGATTTTTTCTTATGAGTAAAATATTTTTTTTGTTTTTAAATTATTATTTAAATATCATTTTAGTTATTAATTTATTTTTAGTGTTATTTTAATTCTCAAATAATTACATTATCTATTAAATTAATTCTCTGTAACACAAAAAGTGATTACTGAAAAGACTAATTTAATGAATAGAATGATCATTTAAAAATTAAAATAACAAAAAAAAAACTAAATAACATTTAAAAAATAATTTATAAACAAAAAATTATTTAACTATTTTCTTATTTACCTTCGACATTACCAATCATCACTTGCACCTTATTTGGTCTGAGAGGAAATAGGGAATTCAATAATAGGAAAAAAAAAAATTGAAAATGGTAGCAATCACAATCATAGACCAATATCACTACTTTTTACGTGCATCTTTAGTTTTCATCGAATGGAGAACCCGGGATTGACTTAAGTATACAAATTTAATAATATTCTTTTTAGACTAAGAAATTAAATATTCATCTTCTTCTTTTTTATTGAATTAAATATGAAAGTTTTTTTTAGATATTTTGTAATATGACATATTACATAAAAATAATTAATATATAAATGATATGTGTACAAATTAATTATTTTTAAATTTATTTTAAAAAATAAGATAAATTATATTTATATATAATAAAATATAAAAATTGCTTATATTTATTACGTTAATGTAATATAATATACTTATATAATATCATAAAATCTCTAAATAAATATTCATCCACATGAAAAAAAAACATGTACTTGACTTTGGATGGCTTGGCGCCGCATGGCTGCAGTTCGTTTATTTATAAATTATGATTTGATTTTTTATTATACCCAAAAAAAACGAGAAAGGAGAATATCCCATAAACTTTTGATATTATCCAAGTAACTTAGACAAATGGCATCCACAAACCAAGCTTATAAGAGGAAAATGCAATTTACACCTCACAGCATTGAATTATTAGCTAATACTATAATAACCCATCAGCTTGACCGGCTACCCTCCTTTATTTAAACAAGGATTAAGATAATCAAGAATAAGAACATCTAAAATATATATTAATTTATGACGGTGGAAAATATTCTTATTTTATTATAAAATGAATAATGATTTAATATAAATTTTTTATTTTAAATCTAAGAAAAAGCATTCTTCAATAATTGAGAAAAACGCAAATTTAAATAAAATTTTTAGATAATTTACATTAAATTAAGAGTACAAGCCAATTTACCTTCCTAATGAAATTGTTTTCCCAAATAACAATTAAAAATATCTTTTATCATAAATAAATAGAATTAAATTTTTTAACAAGAGATATAAAAAAAATAAAAATTTAAACATGAAACTCAACTTTTTTAAAAGATCTCTGATTCAGTTGTATTATATTTATTTGTCTTACTTTACTAATTATTTTCATTTCTCATTTCTTAAAACATAAAAAACAAAAAAACACACACACACATACACATTTTATATGTAAAGAAATCGGGTGCAGGCCAATGAGGCCATTGCTTAGACATCTTAAATGTTAGTATATTACATTTGCTGTCTTTTTCACTTTAGACGAAAAATAAAAAGTCAAAGTTCATGTTCGACATCTGAATTTCCTCCATCCACATGGGTGTTTTCTCAAAATTGTCCTCTTCAGCAAAAATACAGAGTCACAAATTCACAATCTCTCTCCCTTTCCCTTCAACATCTCAAACAAGGTCCTCTGTGTCTCACCCACACATCATCAGTGAGGGTCCAAACCCAGACATTTCCCTCTCGCAAACAAACAAAAACATTCAATTCACTCAGAAGCACATCATGTCCGCAACGTTAACAGAGACAGTGCAGTGCTTGCACTATTCAGAGGATGGAACCAGAAGCTGCTCTTGTGACGACAACCAAGTGTTAAACTATGGTTGTAGTAGAAGCGGCGTGAGCGAGATAGAGGAAGAGGAAGAGGAAGAGAACTCGTCGCAATTGGTCGGGACCCACAATCATGGAGCAATGGCGACAATCAAAGAAGAGCATGTGGAAGACTCTGTTTATGTGGCAGTGGGTAAGAGTGAAACAAGCATGGAAGCTCTGTCATGGGCACTGAAGAAATTGGTTTCTGATTCTCCCTCCTCTACAATACTCTATCTCATCCATGTTTTCCCAGAGATCAAACACATTCCCAATCCATGTAAGCTATTCCCAGTTTTAAAAGCATTCTGTTTCTTTCTTTCTTTCTTTACTTTTCTCTCTCTGGTAAAGTGGGTGCAGTTTGGCCAAACCTAGACCCTTTGAGGTTTTCACTACCAAGTTGTTTTAAGACCAGAAAAAATTTGTCTTTATTGCTCCAAACAGACAAGGATGCCAAGTCTTTCTTGGGTTATGGGTAAATGGTTGAAAAGTGAGAAAGATGAGGTTGGTGTGCTATTTAAGGTAGCAAAAAGTCTCTGTTTTTGAAAAATGCTGCCGTTCATAAACAAACAAGAAAAAATCTTCTTTCTCAATTTCCAGCTTGATTTAATTGCCCCCCTTCCATTATCACCTGTGGATCAATTTTGATTTTTGAGGGTGTAAATGATCTCTAGAGTCTAGAGTCAACGAATGACTGCTGAGGGTGGAATTTTCAAACTTAGACCAAGCCTGAACCACAACACCTAGTATAAATGTATAATAATTAAGGAACAAAATGTAAATTTTAAGGCAGAAAAACCCAAACACATAATTTTTCAGGTCTAATTTTCCTGCGGTTCAAACTAGTGATTCTAAGTGCATTTCCACTGCTTGATTCAAATGTCTTTCTTGCCGTTGTGTTTCTGTGATGATAGTGGGAATGGGAATGATTCCAAAGGATCAAGTAAGCACTGAGCAGGTGGAGAGCTACATGGCCCAAGAAAGAAGCAAGAGAAGAGAGCTCCTAAACAAGTTCCTCCATTCATGCTCTGCCTCCAAGGTACTACTAACTTTACAACACAAATTGAAGCAAGAAAGCAAATTTTACAATTTCATTGAAAATCAGTGAATAACAAAAACATGGAATAGGTTAAGGTGGATACAATCCTAATTGAGAGTGACATGGTTGCAAAGGCTATCCTTGACCTCATTCCCATTCTTCACATAAAAAATTTAGTCATTGGAACCAACAAATCCAATCTAAGGTACAATGTAATCCTAGTCCTACAAATATATCTGACCACAACGTCTGTTTAGCCATTTTAGTATTGAGAACTTTGTGTTTGGATGAACAGAAAATCAAAATCAAGGAGAGGAAATGGAATAGCAGATCAGATACTTCAGAATGCACCAGAAGGTTGCAAGGTGAGAGTCATATGTGAAGGGAAGGAAGTGAATGAACAAATTCTGGGGTCTCCTTCTCCTCTTTCGCCCTTGCCGCGTGCCAATTCTAAGGAAAATTCCATGTCTGTAAAACAATATCAGCAAAAGAATTCGACATCATGTACTTGTTTTAATTTTTAAACCCAAGTTTAGATTATCACTATTTCGTGTGTGTGCCCAAAACATATACATTTCTCTCATAAGTGAAAGTGTTTAAAGCCAAGAGGGAAGAAAATAAGCTTGTTATACAATACAACATTATGGGAATGAATGCCCTGGTGTTTGGTTGGGCTGCTAGTGTTTTAACTTCCGGTAGTCCTAATACTGTAAAGAACTACAGGATAAAGTGTAGTAATTATGAAAAATGCGAGCTTTTTTCTTGTCTATGTTGCTCTTCAGAAACATGTTACATGGCCCTATTTTGTGCAGAAGACAAGGCTGCTTCTAAAGTAGAACAAGCATCTCTAGTAAAAGATTTTTATGTATTGGTAATTAGCTGACCTTATTCCTCACCATAAAGATCACTCTATGGAGATTTGGCCTTATAATCAACAAAAAGTTTCACATTTTCTAACAATTTTTGAGTTGAAACGTGGGAATATTCTTATCATAGAATTACCTCGTAACAACAAGTTTGGGGTTTTAGAATGTTAATCCAAACAAGCTAATGCTAAGTTTGAAATTTAATATGGAGTCATGATTTTGCTTGATTTTGCCTTCTTTTTTTTTGTTTACCGTAGGCTCATTAACCGGGTTTCAAACTTTGAAATTAGCCGTCCATGAGAGGAGAAAAAAGCATAAAATAATCATGGGAGATGATGAGATGAAGTGAAATTACAAAAACTGGATTTGGACAAAGATGACTAAAAAAAATATAGGTTTGTAAAGCATTTACACAAATAAGGTAGTTTAAAAATTATTTATCAATTTGAAACAATTTTGATTAAATTATTGATAGGCACACAGAGAAAGACGTCACGCTATTTTGTAAGTAGCGGGACTCGTCTTGTCCGTATCTCATAAATAAAATAATTAAAAGTGTATCATTTTAATAAATAGTTTGCACAATACTTTATTTTAATAAATAATTTGTCAAAGTATATTTTGTTAATCAATTTACCAAAATATTAACCAAGTAATATAACCTTAGACTAAATTGTTTGAGCTGGTATTTTTTTTTTTCTTTTGTTATGAATTTGAATTTAAATACAAAAATTGGTAAGTTTCAATACCACCCGATCATAAGGACAATAAATAATAAAATAGAACACATCACAATAATATTGTAAAGTAAGTATGCAATATGACTTTAATTATTAGTGAGGTTTGGCCCCACTTGTTTCTTTGCAAAAGGCATATTCTGTTTTTGTTCTTACATAACTTGAATAGAAGAAAATGTCAATATATTTATGCATATAATATTAATATTGGATACTCACCATAACCTAGTAACTAGAGAATGAATTTTTTATTTGCATGGTTTTCCCCTTCTATCCCCTGAAATTCCTTTTTTTTTCCCTCTGGTTGGATATCCTCTAAAATTCTTTGTCTGCAGTTTAAATTACATTGATTGTTTAAATTTAAATAACAATAATATTTTTTTTTGTGATTGATAGAATATATTAATTATGAATCTATATTTATTGTAGAAAAGGGATAAACCTAACTACTAGCATATACGTTAGGTTCTAAACTTTAGTAATGAAATACTATGAGGACTTTATATATATATGATCAATTAAATTATTATACTTTTTTGTGTGTAAGAAATATAATGCATATACAATATTGTATCATCATATAAAATAATGTTGTTACACATTGACCAACTAAAAAAATAATGATAGAGAAAATTACAGTTAAATCCTAATTATATATTCGGTAAATTGACTAACAAAATATATTTTGATAAATTATTTACTAAAATATAACATTGTAAATTATTTATCAAAATAATGTACTTTCAATTATTTTATTCATAAGACATGAATAAAATGAGTCATACTATTTTATAAGTAGCATGACTTTAAAGATCACATTATTTTAAAATAGAGTCATGCACCTATTAATAATTTAATTAAAACTGGCTTAAATTGATAAATAATTTTTAAATTAACCTATTTACTTAAATACTGTATTTTTCAGATATTTTGGCTATATTGAATTGATATTACATCCTTCTCTCAAGAAAAACAAGGAAAAAGTCCAAGCAAGTACAAATGAAACTTGATTAGAACCACTATTGCTAACTTATATCCATGAAGGCATGAAACACACACTGAAATTTCTTGGTTGATTCACAAGAGTTGACATTTGAGTCAGTTTACACTCTTCTCATCCAAGGTACAACGTATTCAAGCACCTCTCTTGTGTTCTGTTCAATTATCTGGGTATGTATTATGTAACAATCTCTGCCTTGTTAAATAGGTACTGTTTCGTCTTACGTTAACTCAAATCCAAGGAATAGTCAAATCTCTTTTTCCGGCGAAAAACTACAAACCCATGTGAGAAAGGAACCAACTTTGCTGTAAAATTACCAATTCAAATGTCAGAGGAAACAGGGGAGTGCTTGGACTGCAAATCCGATGAAGAAATTAGCAGCTGCACATGTGGTGGTTTTATTGGGTTTAAGAAAAACCAAGTGTTTGATTATAGCGATGAAGATTCCGAGGAGTTGTTTGAGATCAATCTAAATAACCTTCGTTTGGATACTATTAGAGAAGATTGTGAAAGCTCTGTGTTCTCTTTGGATTTTCACAGTGGAAAATATAGTGTATATGTTGCAGTGGGTGATGGTGAGTCAAGCATGGATGCGCTAACATGGGCGTTGAACCACGCAGTCACACCCTCCACCTCTGTCTTTCTCGTACATGTCTTTCCGGTGATCAAGCTCATTCCTAGTCCACGTAAGTTATCTCTTAAGCACCCTTTTTGTCTTTGTCCTTGTTTGTTTCTAGGTAGATCGTGATGGTTAAAGAAGGTTTTACGGAAAAAAATCATGTGAATCAATGTGAGTCTAAGTGAATCCAATTATGTTAAAATGGTATGAGTCTAACTCTAAACCGCGTATAAATAGTATTATTTATTTGAAACTAACAATAAATTTTAGTTTGACAATTCAAATAATAAACACTATTTTCACAATAGTGTGCAACTATTACTATTTCATTTTTTGTTCTTGCTTATGATTGCTTACATTACATGATGTCATAAGCGTGTGTTACAATTTTGAGAAACTTAACATCAGCATATTGGAGTTAAGTTTTTTTTTTTATAAGTGCTTGTTAAGCTATCTAGTTGGGTGATGGACTCACTTATAATGATTTTGGTGTAATTGTGAAAATCTCAAAAAAATTGAGTTATTTATCATGTAACATAAGACACAATTTCTTATAAAATATAATAACAATACGATATAAAAAAACGTGCCAAATTCTTTTTTATTTACAAAAATTGAATTTTTGTTTGACACGTTTTTTTATATCTTGTCATTCTTGCATTTTATAAAAAAATTATGTATTTTGTCATATATTGTGTGACTTAGAGGAAGTGTAGCAAACACCTTCCTTTTAACTTACAGTAAATTTACATTTACTTTCTTGAAAGATTCAATATTTAATAATATAGTCTTTGAAAAAATACTAACTACAAAATAGTCTTTAAAAAAATTGATATGTATAACAAAATAGNAGTCTTTCAATAACTATTTTGTTACACATATCAGTTCTTTCGACGACTATTTTGTAGTTAGTATTTTTTCAATGATTATTTTGTTAAATTTTGAATCTTTTAAGGATGCAAATATAAGTTTATTCTTTAACTTCTAAGCTGACATTGTTTAGTATTAGCTGTTGTTAGGCTATTTTGAATTTATACAATTGCTTATTCAAAAAGCTTTAGTATATAAGCACTAATTTTAATAGCTCATACAAAGAGGTTAATCCTTTAAGGCTCTGACTATCAATCACTCTTAAACCAAAAAAAAAGAAAGTTGGAATGGTTTATTAGACAAAATTTCTTCAACACAAGGAAAAAGCAGTTGTCACACGGTTGCCATTTTAAAACAAAATGCTAATGCAGCTTTCTGTGTATATCTCAATTTGTGAATGCAATGGCAGTGGGAAAGATTCCAAGGAGCCATGTAAGTCCAGAGTATATCAACATGTACTTGACCCAAGAGAAAGGCAAGAGGAAAGTGCTCCTTAAAAGGTTCATTGACTTATGCTTGGCTTCAAAGGTAAAACAAAAAAACGAAAAAGAAAAAAAAAAAACACTTAGCAAAGTACTATTATTAGACAAACTGAATTAAACCCTATTTTGTATTGATTGAAAGTAGATTGTAATGACAGTAACATACAGGTTAAGGTGGAGATGATTCTTATTGAGGGTGACAACGTTGCCAAAGCCATTGTCGACCTTGTTACCAACCTTAATATAAGAAAATTGGTCGTTGGAACTACCAAATCTAATTTAAGGTACCATGTCCTGCAATGCCAAATACCCATAATCATATGATGGATTTTTCTAATCTGTAAATTATTTTCTTATTTGGATGATAGCAAAACTGGGTCTAGAAGACGAAGTGCCATAGCAGATAAGGTACTCAAGAATGCACCAGAAATCTGTGATGTGAAAATCATCTGTGAAGGAAAGGAAGTGATTGACCAGGTGATTGATTTAGCCTCAGCTTCATCACCTTCCAGTGACAGTAGCAGCTCCAAATCTTCACAGGAGGAAGATAAAGTGGGTGGTCCTGTTCCTTTTATGCGTTTTTTCCCCAAATCTATAAGGTTATTTAGATCCAGATTCCTATAACCAAGATGAGCAAAGATTAAAGATAAAGTTAGTGATATGTAAATGCTATAATGTGCATAATTAGCAGAACAAGAAACTTAGGTTATAATACAAGATACCTTCTGTTGCTCTTCACTTTCTGTACTCTCTCAAAGAAGATCAGCAAAAAATATTTTACTTCTTGCAAGCAGATTTGTTTCGTGAAGCAGTGGCCTTGGTTTTGAAACCGAGACTCTGGAAGATAGTAATTGCTCTACGCATGCTATTACCTTGGGCACAGTTATGCAAAGCTCAACAAAACAATAATGACAATGACACCTCAATTTGGATTTTAGTTATTCAACAACGTCATTGATACTCTTGCAAAAGTAAAATCAAAGCTGGCCAATAACTTGCAAGATAAAGCCTGGTCGAATCTCGTACTATACTGATTCTTACTTTAATTTTTTTGTCCACAAACCCAGAAAAGAACATCATAGTACCCTGCCATCCCAAACACCCCTGCAACCATTGCGTGCAAGAAGAAGTTTTATAATAGACCACACAAAGTAGAATTCAAACATGTTTCAAATTTAAATGATCCTCATATTTTCTATTGAAAAAAATTATAGATTTTTGGTTTTAAAAGGAGGTTCCTTTCTTCCATGGAAAATGGCAACAACCTGATGGGGGCCAGGTCGGAGAAGGCAGTGGCATTTTTTGCAGCATTCTCCCCAGGTTGTATCCCAAGTATTCTGAATTACATGATAGATGGAATAGAATAGAAGCGCTATCATGGGCGTCGAACCTCATAGGAAACTTTCTTCCATTCCAGGTCCGAGTAAGCTACCTCGTACATGTCTATTTAGTTTGTTTTTCTCCTTTGGTTGTGTCTATGGTAGATGGCAATGGTCAAATTAGTCCCTTTAAAACAATGCTCGTCTACAATGGGTTAGTTCATGCAAGAAGAAAGTGCTCCTTCAAGGGTTCATTGATTTATACGTTGCTTCAAAGGTAGAAAAAGCATACAAATTGAATTAAATACTGTTTTTATATTGGATTGATGAAGGTAGATTGTAATAATAGTAACATGCAGGTTAAGGTGGAGATGATGTATATTGAGAGTGATTGCGTTGCCAAAACCATTGTAGACCTTGTTACCAACCTTAAATAACAAAGTTGGTGATTGGAACTACCAAATCTAATTTAAGGTACCATGTCCCACGATGCCAAATTCCCATCTCTGAGATTCATCTTATGGTGGCCTTATCTGATCTGTAAATTATTTTATTATTTGGATGAATAGCGAAACTGGGTCCATAGCAGATCAGATAGTTACTCAAGAACGCACCAGAAAACTGTGATGTTAAAATCATACGGAGGAGAGGAGGAGGATAAAGTAGGTGGTGGTGTCCCTTTTATGCGTTTTCCCCCAAATCTATGACCCAGATTCCTAATGCCCAAGATGAGTAAAGATTGAAGAAAGATATGTATGATTGGTTGGCATGTAAATCCTATAACGTGTATGTTTAACTGGACAAAGGAAAGTTACAATTTTTTGAGTATTTTCTTTGAGTTATACAAGTCTTACGCTACCAATTCATTTTAACTCGAATCCTAACCCTCTGGAGCTGCTGCAACCAAAGTTGCCAGCTTTTGAAGGGTGATGTTCAAGAGAAAAAGAAACCACAGAAACTATTTGATTTTCAGACCCATAGAGCAACTGTATTTTGCCCCATGACCATGTACTCGATAGTGTGTATAATTAGCAGAACAAGCAAGTTATCAGGAATGAAATAATCAAGTTAACTGAAAAATGTTCGTTATTGGTAGCAGATTTGTTTCATGAAGCAGTGGCCATAGTTTTGAAACAGGAACTCTGCAAGACAATAATTGCTCTTATCCCAGGATACTATTACGGTATTACCTTTCTCTTCATAACAAAAATGACAATGATATTAACACACTCGCAAGATAAAGCCTGGTCGAATCTTGTACCAATAACTTGTCGAATTGAATCTTGTACCTTGGTGATCTTGGTTTGATTGTATTTTTCCACAAACCCAAAACAGGACATCACAGCACCCGTGCCAGAACAAGAGATATAATAGACCACACAAATGTAGAATTTAAACATATTTCAAATTTAAACGATCCCACCTTTTCTATTGAAAAATTATAGGTTTTTTGTTATAAAAGGAGGTTCCTTCCTCATCAACAACATCTATGTCCTCTGTGTTTTCACAACCCATGTTTCATACTCTGTTTCCCCTCATCTTCCTTCCACCACTGTTTTTATTGGGTTAATATGTGATGCAGAAAAGTTGGGGCCGCGGTTGGGGAAAGGCATCATTTTTTGCGGCCTTTCCCCACCCGAAACCGCATGTGTTCTGAATGACGTGATAGGTAGAACCTGTCTTTCCAGTAACCAGGTTTGATCCAAGTCCAAGCAAGTTACCTCGTACATGTCTGTCCACTTTGCCTTTCTCCTCGTTTGTTTGTGTCTATGTTAGATGGCAAGAGGAAAGTGCTGCTTCAAGGGTTCATTTTTTCATGCGTTGCTTCAAAGGTAAAGAAAGCACTTGCAAAAAATTCTATTTTCTATTGATTGAAGGTAGATTGTAATGATGGTAACATGCAGGTTAAGATGGAGATGATGCTTGTAAAGGGCGACTACGTTGCCAAAGCCACTGTCGACCTTGTTACCAATCTTAAAATAACAAAGTTGGTGATCGGAACTACCAAATCTAACTTTAAGGTACCATGTCCCACGTTGCCAAATTCCCATGTCTGGGATTCATCTTACGATCACCTTTTCTAATCTGTAAATTATTTTATTATTTGGATGAATAGCTAAACTGGGTCTAGAAGACGAGGTGAAAGCAGCAGCTCCAGATTTTCCCACAAGGAAGATAAAGTGGGTGGTGGTGTCCCTTTTATGCATTTTTTTCTCAATTATATATGGTTATTTCGAGATTCCTATAACCAAGATGAATAAAGATTGAAGATGTAGAGTGCACATTTAGCAGGACAAGGAAGTTATAATACGAGATCTCTCTCGTGGGGGGTTTTCCGAGTATTTTCTGTGAGTTATACAATGTTCAATGCCCAAAATGGAGCTCCTGCAACTGCAAGCATAAGTTGCCAGCTTTTTGCGAAAGAAACCAAATAAACCATTATCCATTCTGTATTTTCCTGCATGACCATGTATCATAGTTCCCACAATTTAAAGTAACTTGTCACTACGAGCATCATCACCAGTTCACCACCATTCGCTAGCCCGAACTCCTTTATGCACTGCTTGTTAATAGTCAAGTTTTCTTTTAAGCCTTTGGGATGACAGAGAAGCCATGCATTAATTATGCAATACAAATTTGAAACTGCAAACAGCCAACAAAAACAAACATACAATTCCTCATCCGTTCCTGAAACATGGAAAAACAGTTCCTCCCCTCTAACAGAAACCATTTGCAATCAATATTGTCTACCACTAGAAGAAATCAAACTCAAGATAATTATCAGAACCTTTCTGATCAGGAATTGACATATGCTTAACAGCCTTTTCACCGGTTGATGAGGCTGGAGAAGGTATCTTCTCATACTCCACAGCCTTTGGGATCTCGGGTGGGGTGGCACAACGGATCAATGCCCAATTCACGCCTTCAAAAAAGGGATGTTGCTTAATCTCAGTAGCCCCTCGTTTATAAGCCAATCTATGCTGTGGTTCCTTTACAAGCAACCCCCTTATAAGATCTCTTGCTGCAAAACTTACAACTGGTGATTCTGGAAATCGCAGGGGTTGACCAACAACATTAAACAATGTAGCTCGGTTCCCGGATCCCTTAAAAGGAGTTTTACCAAACAACAGCTCATATAGAAAGATTCCAAAAGTCCACCAATCAACTGCACTTCCATGGCCTTCACCTTTAATGATCTCAGGTGCCAAGTACTCATGGGTTCCAACAAATGACATAGACCGAGCATCAGTAGGCTCCGCAATGAGCTCGGGTAATGGACTCACTTGGTTGCCAATTTCAGTTTTGGGTTTCCTATCCTTCTTTGATTTGCTAGAGAAGAGCCGTGGTGAAAAGCATGTTGTAGGAGCAACACAGGATGGCTGGATGCAGGAAGGCTCAATACATGCAGGCTGGACACAATAAACAGGATTCTTTCTTAGAGGCTCAGATTCCATGGATGAGGTTTTAACAAGAGTTGGACTAACAGCACAACGGAGGGAAAGATCAAAGTCTGAGAGCATAATATGTCCATCATCCCTCACAAGGACATTTTCTGGCTTGAGGTCACGGTAAACAATCCCAAGCATGTGGAGGTACTCCAAAGCCAGTAGGACCTCTGCCACATAAAATCTGCAAATTAACAGGAAATTAGCAGTTATTACCACCGACTCTAATTCATGACTACAATAGACAAAATCCCTTCAATGTAAATTCAAGACTCAGTTGTATTAGAAGTATCAGTCATCTCATCTCCAGCTAGCAGATGTTATCAGACTTCAAAGAGGCTAAGGAAGTATGCTCAGAAGTCATCTGTATTGAACAAATTATCCCAGTAAAAGGAAACAACCAATTTCTCTGCAGTTAGACACAGTTGTTTCAATATGACGACAAAAGAATATTGATAATCCCCACCTAATCTATCCCAATTTCATGGCTTTCAGATATGTACTCCACTTCCAGCAATTACATGAATTCATCAAGTTTTCTAATTGGAAGATTGTCTTTTTATCTTTTTGAGGTTACCTATTTATTTAGACATTTTAGAAGAAAAGGATAAGGTAAGATCATCAACCTCCAATAAAACAATCTGATATCTATCATTGTCCGGAAACCAGAATTGAAATTCTTATAAGGCTAAAATAAAGCAACCAGGTTCGTGATAAATAGATAGTACAGTAAAACATGCACACATGCAAACCCGTGGGTCTCAAACTGTGATCTCAACCTCCACCTATAATCTTCATGTATGACATGGAAGGGGATCCAAGATCCATTAGTCAATCTTCAATGAATATTATGTACAATTAGTTTTGGATCACTGTATATTATAACCAAGCCCTATGAGAAGAGTGCAATAATCCATCTGCAACCTAAAGTCTAGACAGAGCACTATGGCATAAGGGTGCACACACAGGGAAGGTTCCCTACAAGTGTCTACATTAGAATTCAAGGAATAACCCAAGGAAAAACAATGCAAGGAAAAGAAAATTTCAGTGGTTGTACATACAACTTTATGAGGAAAAAAAAATGTATGACACCCTCTTGTAATGGCTCTATACTAGTTTTCTTCCTTTTGAGATTATAGCCAAAAAGCCACGTATATATCAACTTTAACACTAGAAAGCTTCTTGTGGCAGAGAAAACCACAATCCTCAGAGGTATTATAAATAGCATAAATAAAATTAATATTTCGTTTTAAGTTAAACATACTTTACTGCCTGCTCAGGGAAATGCTTCCCAGGCTGCCTCTGCCTAAGAGTGTGCAAGTCTCCACCTGGGCAGAATTCCATTACCAAGCATGAAAACTTCTCTGTCTCAAAATGGGAATACAATGTCGGGAGAAAGGGGTGGTCCAGTGACTGCAGTATTTCCCTTTCTGTCTGAGCACGAAGCAGCTTCTTACGACTTGCTAGGGACCCTTTGTCCATTACCTTCATCGCAAAATAACATTTAGTTCCACTCAACTCAGAGAGGTACACGCTCCCAATATCACCACAACCCAACCTTTTTAGTAGTCTAAAGTGCCCCAAACCCAATACCCCATCTCTAGTTCGAACTGCTTGGATGGCTTCCCACCTCAAGTCATTTGCTTTATGAGGCTTGCTGATGCTGCTACTAAAACTGCTACAGGTGCTCTCATCACTCACATCACTGCTTGTACTTCCTCTGCAGATACTGCTCTTACCACTCTCAACAAAATCAGCCCGATCACTAATCTTGGCACTTCCACTGGTCTTTGCAAGACTACTGGCCCCATCACTAACTTTGGCAGAAACAGAACTGTTCTTCACACTTCCATACTCTGATGTCTTCTTTTCATGATCAACAGAGCTTCCCTGTGAGCCTCTATTCTCATTAACTGCATGATCAACTTCTCCAGATGCTTGCTCAAGAACAGACGAAGAAGTACCAGAACCACTTTTATTGATCAAGGAATCAACAGGCCCCCTTCGATTTGAAATTCCCAATTTCTTATTCTCATGAGTTTCTCCACTATTCTGCTTTGATGTGTTTTGCACAGATTTTGATAAATCTTCAGTAGTCGCCAGTTCTGGTTTGCCTGTTTTTGAAACCTGCAGTGGAGAAGGCTTGATGTCTTTTGCCTCTACTGTTTGAATCCCAGCCGTCTTCTGATGATGTTTTGGAAGAGCTCTACCAATAGCTTTTGAGTCCATCAGAGATGAAAATGAGTGTCAATGAAGATCAGATTGACCAAATCCAATGCGGAGCATCCATTTTCAGTAACATCTGCTCTTTCCTCAGTAGTCCAACCACTCTAAAATAATCTCTCCAGCAACTTCTTCAATAATAAGAAACAACCTACCAAAGGAATAATAAGGAAGCTGTCAGCCATTTCACTGCAGTATGATGTTAAAAACATACTAGGTCTCACATTAATATGTGAACAGAGTGATCTACCAATCTATTAATAAAGAAGCAAAATTTAAGCAACAATAGAATCATCACACAATTAGCTCTAGTTTGACATGAGACAGAAATAGATCCAGTAATCAGTAAAATAGCACCACCCACTGAGTATATAACATCCTTAGATAGCTTAAGTATAACAAGATAATTAGCCAAGGGGGAGCTCCGCCAGTGACCATATCCCTAAAAAGAAGAAAACTTGAGCTGCGAAGCTGCATGCAGACCATGATTAGATGAGTAAAGTTCAACAGTGATGGGTAACTAACAAGACATGCAATCTCTTGCAATCTCCACAACCCACTTCCATCCCCACCCCACAAAAGATAAGTAGTTGTATAAATCAGAAATCCAGCACAAAAAACCCTATTTACTTGGAGCAAACATAGAGGGTTGGAGAACCAACAAAAAGTAAAGTACAGTCAAATTAGCTACCCAGTCAAAAAATACAGTCTTTGGACAGATGTTAACCTATCTGAATGGATAAAATCCCCATAACCAGCTACATGGAAATGATCATGGGTGAATTAAATGAAACATCGATCTTGATCATAAAACCATGGATTTCAGTCAAATCTCAAGCAGATCCGAAACAACAAACAGACCCAGATGCAAAAAAGCAAAACTTGAAGCTGAATAGATACAACCCATGAGCAGAAATGCGAGGCACTAAAAAGGAAAGTGAGATAAGCCCAAAAGAGTACCTAATTTCAAGGATCAGAAACTCAGCGAGCTTGCTTTAGCAGTGGAAGAAAAAGGAGAAATACTGTAGAAAGAGAGAGCTGCTGGTAGCTTAATACCCACCTTTAGAGAGAGAAGGGGAAAGGGAAGCTGGAGAGAGTCGTAAAATTAGACTGGGCCTCCGCTTGTGGTGGACTATTAGGCGGAGAGAGAGAGAGGGGTCAAAGCTAAAGCAAAGCTTTTTTCTACATTCAATAATTTCGTTGGTTTTGTCCCGAGACTAGAGGGGTCCAAATCACTATACAGTTCTGAGGTCTCGCACCTGTCTGTCATGCCTTTGCCCAAATAATTCTTTATCTTCTCTTTTTTGTTTTTAAAAAAATTCTAGGTATTTTCAGACAGTGCCCTCTATTAATGGAATTTAGCTTCTTATTACTATATCCATTAATAAATTTAAAGATCATTTTAATGTTGATTTGGAAAAAAAAAAATTTCTAAGAAAATAAACGTTTTTTTTTTCTAAAGGCCAAAACAAAACTTTTTTTTGTTGCTAATGATTGAAAAAAATTAATCTTTAAATTCTTAAATTGGTAAATATTTTATGAATTTGGTAATATCAAGCTTTAATAAAAATAGAAGGAAGGTTTCAGTTGACATACCATTCACAACAAGTTATAAAACAAATTGATCATCCATTAGTAATTTTAAAGTCATGCTCATAGATTCACTCCTCAAAGTCAAAAAAAAAAAAAGGGGAAAAATCATTTAATTGGTGTTTAATTTAATGCATCAAGTAGAATCAAATTTGTTGGGGAAAAAAGGAAAGAAAATAAGAAAAGGAAGAAAGTGGTTTTCCTATAGACAATAATTGTTATTATGATTATGTTTGCATGAAATGATCTTGCAGAAATACAAATTCCCCTCACTTAAGCCGACATCAAGATTTTTGGTTGCCTAAAATGGGTGCCTACTTTCCCTTGTAGTCAATAAAATCACTAAGTAAAGGACCAAGTGGTCGCTGAGAATGTTTTGGGTGATCCAATGGAAATAGAAGTGTATTACTGAATCATCCAAGCTATTAAGTTTTGGTGGTCCATCTAGCAGATAGGAACAAGCATTAAGCTTTTGATTACGTACACAAAAGAGGTTTTTATTTCCCTTAAAATAGGAATAATGTAGATAAATTTATTTTGAGGTTGTGAACAATAACTCTTTGAAAAATAATTTTAGTTTGGTAGAGCGCGCTACCACTTATGGTTGATTTCCTTGTCCTTTTTTTTTAAAAAAAATTCTCTCAATTACAAAAATAATTATTATTAATTATAAATTTGTGCAACACACAAATAATTAAAACAATAAAAAAAAATACTTATGAAAAGAGAGAAGAGAAACAAAAAAAAGTAATAGAGATTAAGGAGCGAGTATACTAACTTTAGATAACCATAATGATAAAAAAAATGACTCTCTATTAATTTAATATTACGATTTATCTATTAAAAAAAAAACCCCCCTAAATTTGTTTCCTTCAAACTCCCTCAGTATTTTAGCAGTTACGTTCATTATTCTTTTTGTCTTTGCAATACAAGCCAAGCAGGGCCCAACCTCTAAATGCTATTGTTTTGATGGGACAAGGGATCACATAAGAATCACTCAAAGGCAACAAGTGAGAAAGAGAGAAAGAGAGAGCATATGCGCTGCATTAATAAATTAGATTTTTTCATCCCCAAGAGCTAGGCTGAAATGGTTCTCTTTATTAGCAAAGTGGTCTCAATGGGGTTTGTGTTTATAGATAAGTGGCCTTAGACAACTGTATTGAGGTCCCAATTGAGTATGAAATCTCATTAATAATAATAACAATCAAGGTGGTTGGAAATTCATTTCCCATAGGAAAAATCCCAACTTGAGCATTTCCCTTTTGATGTGTTTGATAATACAGACATCCTCCTCATCTTTCCAGAAAGTATCCAGGGACTCTCACTCTGGCATATCCACAAACACCTTTTCCTCATTTTGACAACTGAGATATGTGGACAGTAGGGCCATGCAAATGAATCATGGTGTGTCAAAATATGAACAACTAATCTTTTTAACTCAAAATTGGATTCTGGGTCTTAAAAAAGGCACTGAATTTTTAACTCCACCACAAAATTAATACCATTCAAACACCAATGAAATGTTTCTAAGGCTTTCTTTTTTTTCTTTTTCTTTTTCTGAGGTTAGGTACCTGGCTATTAAGCACCAAATGGAGAAAATCTGAGTACCTAATCCAGAATCCAAGTGTCTGAAAAACGACAATAAATCAACTTTAGAGTGTGACTTTATTTTACCAATGTTTTATTTGATTGCTCATGTTGTGGACAAACTTTCTTGGTTCAAGTTGTTGTCTAAAGTCATTCAGCCATAGCCATATGGGTCAAGGGGAGTTTGCGACCCTTCAACTTAGGGATTAAAATTAGGATTAGTGGGTTTTGAATTGACACTACAATATAATACCCTAGTTTGGTCCCAAACTAAAAGCAACTTTCTTTTTCTGTCACACACGACACACACACGTACTTTGTTTTTGGATATTTTGGATAAAATAGCAATTTCAAAAGAAAGAGAGAAAGAAAATTGGTCAAACAAAACTTTCTTTGGGAATTTTTTTTATCTTTTATAGCTTCCTTTCCTTATGAGAAAATGTTCCACGATGATAAGATTTTTTTTTTTNTTTTTTTTTTGGTGTGGTTGGGTTTGGTTTTGATATTTGTGATAAGAGGAGTATATTTGTCAAATACAAAATATCAATCAACTTCTTTTACACGCCATAACTATTTAGTAAACATTTCAAAATATCAATGGACTTTAGTAGATCAATATGGTGAAACTTTAATTATAACAAACATATAATTTGAGGGGGAGGGACTGAAAATTACAATTACAAAAATACTAGTTGTAACCCGAGTAACATATGGACAGCTATTTAAACAGAGAAATCAAACCGATAAAAAAAAATAAAAAAAAAGAGCGAGTACAATAAGTATAGATAATTTTAAAAAAAAAAACTTTCTTTTAGATTTATATAGTGATTATACTTTTATATGAAATAATGTCTAAAATATAAGTCACACATTTTAATTAAGTTTAGATAAATTTTGTTAAATTAACACGCTAAAACAATGTCAATAAATAACATTACTCTTACAAAAGTTATGACTTTTGAGCACTTAATGGCCAACTTAAAATACAGCTAAAGACATAAGATATAAGTTGCATGTCCAATGAGAAATAATTATGAAGCGGCGGAACTTAAGAAATTAGATCATGGATCTTATATTATAAGCTGACACAGATTTTAACGTTTTAGTGCATTGTATGATAAACATTATGTTAATTGATAACAAGTACCATTGTTTTCTTAAACCCTTTTGACCTTTCCTAGGACATTATTGTGGCCTTCAAACCAATAGAAATCGAGCAAACCCTTTGCTGCATATGATCCTTCCACTAACGTTGTCTTTTAGTTTTCACTTCACGCAGTGAAATAAATGGTTCAAAGATTCACACATTAAATAATGGTATAAACAATGGAAGGCAAATTAAATTATAAGACAAAAACCAAAGCAGATCTACACAGCTCCATGCATTGCATAGAGGTGCGAGCTACTTACACCACACCCACATGCAGTTCCATTTGTTTTTTGAACCAAAACTAGCAGTTTTATGCAGTGGTCCTCTCCTCTTTCATATTAAAACTCTCAAACATAGCAGCAAGCAGAGATAGCAATAGTGCAATAAGAATTTGACATGTGGAATGCATGTGAGTCTTGGGCCCCTCAATATAATTTACATACATAGCTTGAATTTTTTTGTTTTACTAATAGAAGGGAATATATTCTTTCAGGCTGGAGACTGAGATGCTTCAGAGTTTTTGATAATCTCACCTAGCAGAAGCCTTTTTAGAAAGCTTTGGAGAAGTGAGATTTTGGCTTCTAGCTTCACTTTTTAGTTTCTTTTGATGTCAAAAACTCTTACTCCAAAGAAAGTGTAAGCATTTGGTTGGATAATATTTTGACTCTGAATCTATATAGCTATCATGTATCTGCATCTGCTAATAAGGCCCCATCTTATGGTTTTTGCAAGGCTACACACCTTTTTCTTTGGTGTCTCTTTCTTAAGCTTATCTCCCATTTGACATATCATGTAAAGTTTTTGAGCCTGGAAAAGAAATGTGGACCAAATCTGATTTTGAGACTTCTTTGATGTGAGTTAAGATGAAGTGACTCTAATTAAGATATCAGTTGAGAGGTTTCAATCTCTTTTTCCTTCCCTCATTCTTTTTCTTTTATAGTTTTTGGCAGTGAATCAGTAAAAGGGTGTAAAAATATTTATTTATCATCATTTCCTCAAATTAAAATATGCATTTAAGCCATAAAACTAAAAGGAAAAGAAAAAAAGAACTTGTCAATGATTCAATCTCCAACTCTGTTCATGTCTATTTTGTAATTTTGTCTCTTGTTCTTCCTTTTTTTTCTCTCCTCTTTTCAGTTTTGGTTGATTTTGTTGTTTTCACATGGAGCAAGAGTTACTTTTGGGCCCGTAGGCCCAGTTATGTGCTGATGAAAAGCCTTAATTGCATCCCTAGCCACACATGGGCCGTTTTAGTCTTGATTATTGGGTCTATGAATAACGGCACTGATTGTTTTATGGGCTGGCCCAAATATCATCAACCAAAAGATTACACGACTCGTCGTTTTATGCCAGGAATAAACGTCAGTGAAGCAGTAGGAATATCTACAGTTGTAATCAAGTACGAGAGAGAGAGCAGCGAGACCTACACAGTGAAAGCAGAAAACATTCGAAGTCTCTCGTCTCCTTCGTCTTTGTGTGCTCCCCTCCCCTCCTGCAATTATCCAAGCGATCCAATTCCCTTTCCGTTATCTCTATCTCTGTTCGTACCAAACCCTAATCTTCCCAAACGGCAAACGATGAGGCGTTCAGATGACATCGCTGTCTCCGTAGCTTCGTCAGCTTCTTCTTCTTTAGCCGCCACCGCAGCCGCCAAACCAGTGTTCTTGACTAAAGCCCAACGCGAGCAGTTGGCACTCAAACGCCGACAAGAAGAAATCGCCGAACAGAGACGCCGCCAGGAACAACTGCTTTCCCTTAACCGCCCTTCCGATCCAACCGCCGATGCTAGACCCTCCGATTCCGACCGACGGGACCGGGAACGCGACCGTGACCGCGACCGCGACCGAGACCGAGACAGGGACAGGGACCGGGACCGGGACCGTGAGCGCGAACGTGATCGTGAACGGGACAGAGATAGGGCTCGGGATCGGGACCGTGAATCAGAGAGACGGAACCGAGAAAGGGAGCGTGAAGAAGAAGGTAGGACTCGTGAGCGTGCTCGCTTGGAGAAACTAGCGGAGCGGGAGCATGAGAAAGAGCTTGATGCCATTAAAGAGCAGTACCTTGGTTCTAAGAAGCCAAAGAAGCGGGTTATCAAACCCAGTGAGAAGTTCCGATTCTCCTTCGACTGGGAGAACACTGAGGATACTTCTCGTGACATGAATGCGCTCTACCAGAACCCACATGAGGCTCAGCTACTCTTTGGACGGGGCTTCCGTGCTGGCATGGACCGCCGTGAGCAGAAGAAGCTTGCTGCTAAGAATGAGAAGGACATGCGTGAGCAAATTCGCAAGAAGGATGGTGTTGAGGAGAAGCCAGAAGAAGCTGCTGCCCAAAAACTGAAAGAGGCTGCTGCGGACCTATATGACACCTTTGACATGAGAGTGGACCGCCACTGGACTGAGAAGAAGCTAGATGAGATGACTGAGAGGGATTGGCGTATCTTCAGAGAGGACTTCAACATCTCCTACAAGGGTTCCAAAATTCCTCGCCCAATGCGAAGCTGGATTGAGAGTAAATTGAGTGCTGAGCTATTGAAGGCTGTTGAGAAGGCTGGGTATAAGACCCCTTCTCCAATTCAGATGGCTGCCATTCCGCTGGGGCTTCAACAGCGTGATGTCATTGGCATTGCTGAGACTGGTTCAGGTAAAACTGCTGCCTTTGTTCTTCCCATGTTGAGTTACATCACTAGGCTTCCTCCCATAAGCGAAGATAATGAGGCTGAGGGGCCCTACGCTGTTGTTATGGCACCTACACGTGAGCTTGCTCAGCAGATTGAGGATGAGACTGTGAAGTTTGCCCAATATCTGGGCATCAAAGTGGTTTCCATTGTTGGGGGACAGTCAATTGAGGAGCAAGGTTTTAGGATAAGGCAGGGTTGTGAAATTGTAATTGCAACACCTGGACGTTTAATTGATTGCTTGGAGCGGCGTTATGCTGTTCTGAATCAGTGCAATTATGTTGTTCTTGATGAGGCTGACCGCATGATAGATATGGGATTTGAGCCACAGGTAATGGGTGTATTGGATGCTATGCCTTCCAGCAATCTGAAACCAGAAAATGAAGATGAGGAGCTTGATGAGAAGAGGATTTACAGAACCACGTATATGTTCAGTGCTACCATGCCACCGGCAGTGGAGCGGCTTGCTAGGAAGTACCTAAGGAACCCTGTTGTAGTAACCATAGGGACTGCTGGAAAGACAACCGACTTGATCAGCCAGCATGTGATCATGATGAAGGAAAGTGAGAAATTCTATAAGCTACAGAGATTGCTTGATGAACTTAATGACAAGACAGCAATTGTTTTTGTCAATACTAAGAAGAATGCAGATATAGTTGCCAAGAATTTGGATAGGGAAGGCTACCGTGTGACTACTTTGCATGGTGGGAAGTCACAGGAGCAGAGAGAGATCAGTCTTGAAGGATTTAGGACCAAGAGATACAATGTCCTTGTTGCAACTGATGTTGCAGGGCGTGGTATTGACATACCTGATGTGGCCCATGTTATAAACTATGATATGCCTGGGAATATTGAAATGTATACCCATCGTATTGGGCGTACTGGTCGTGCGGGGAAGACTGGTGTGGCTACAACATTCCTGACTCTTCATGACTCGGATGTCTTTTATGACCTCAAACAGATGCTTACCCAGAGTAATAGTCCTGTTCCTCCTGAATTAGCAAGGCATGAGGCTTCAAAGTTCAAGCCAGGAAGTATTCCTGATAGACCACCTAGACGAAATGACACTGTATTTACACATTAAGAAACTTATGAGTTCAGATGATCACTTCCAAAGCAAGGCACCAGCTTTGGGGTCTTATAAAGTATGTGTGGCTTAGAACATCTTGCCGGAGAAGCTGAGCATAATCTGCATTTTGTGGATGTACGATCATGTGTAAAGTTTAATCATGACAATCCTTATGTCCTGGTAATTAATGTCATTTCCTATATTCTGCTCAGAATAGTTGCTGTGCTGCTGATTATTTGTAGTGTGGCCACTGATAGCTTTAGTTGATGATCTTTGATTGACTTTTGTTGGTTAACTTTAATCATTGTCATCTTATACTATGTCCTGCCTGATTATGTTCATGTGGGATGTGTTTATATTTTAACTGTTTATTAGATTATAGTTTGTTTTAAGTTCAAGACTTTAATCCTGTTTTTAAATTTCTTTCTGATTTCAAAGATTGGAAGGAATTATATTCTGTGGCATCACTTGGATGATTTGCCTGGTGCAGAGGCTCCTCGCTTGCTGCATGTTATACATTTTTAAATTCCCAATGAGATAGTATGTGTTGTATAATGTATGCGCTGTGTTTTCTCTTAAGTTAGTTATAACTCAGTTTATCGTTGTTTGAATCTGATTCTCTCTTAAATAGCGTCATATTTCCAAATTGTGTAGTTATGATATCCGAATGGGAAAATTAAATACTGACGAGTACAGAGGATTTAATGTCAGCGTCATTTTAGTAGCAGAGCAATATAAGGAGATTTTGCTAAGGCATGTTTGGGAATTCCTCAAAGGCCTGACTAAGTCCGATATTTCCCTTAGCTTGAAAAGTATATCCTTAATATCTGTCCTGCTTTTATTTGCTACTTCCTTTCCTTCGTGTTTTGTTGCCTGGTAGAGCTTTTGCTCTGTGCGGGGAGGGATGAGATTTGGAAGTTATATCTATAGTCAATTTTACTTAGAAAAGGAAGACTTTACTGATCACGATGTTCTCTCCTATCATGTTTTACTGTTTACCATTTGTTCTGTGGGGTCATTCATGCTACATCTATTGTTGAAGTCGCTTGTCATCACAGTTATTTTGTTT
>QAOA01008475.1:99970-154355 GCA_003255065.1 Cercis canadensis
AGGGGGGGGGTGGGTCCTGGTTCTAATTATAGTTTTCTGGTTGCTGGCGAATTTGGTTCTAGTTTTCTATCTTATAGATAGTTGCAGAATATGGCTGATAGGAACAGGTCACTGTCTCAGAATTTGCTTAGATCTAAACTTGTGATGGGTGGCGTTTTGGTGAGTCCTTTTGATATTTTTGAACTGAGTTTCACATGGAAAAGAAAGGACTTGCTGACCTACATAATCTTCAGTATAATTGTAGATTCCTTTGTACAGTTTAGGATTATAGTATTTTCCAATTTGCCATGAATATTTAACTGCTGTCGTCATTTCTGTATGAAATTTATCAACTCCATGTGCGAGACCTTTATAAAGTCAGGCAAGGCTATTGGCAACAATTTCTGTCATCCCCAATTTGGCAAATAAAGCCTTTTTGTGATCTTAGATCCATTTGCTTGGAGGTTCTGCAACTTTAATATCATTTAGATCTACTTGTGGAAATATTAGCAAAAAATATCTGCCTTCGGTATAAGTAGAATGAGCATAGATATTGTTTAGACATTTTCCCCATATTTTAAAGCGGAGTAACTACTGACATCTGACTACCTAAGATTTGTGTGGATATTAAAATTAAGATAGGTCTTTAAATTGTTGATCCTAAATGCTACCGATACCAGCAAATGCATTTTGTTTTTCTAAAAAATTAACATATATATGAATGAAGGTGGTTCAAGCAGTTAGCTATGTTTGTTGTCTTCTTCTGAACTTTGCAATTTAACTTTTCTGGCTTTTTAATCTTTAATCATGAATTGTAGAGGAGCAAAAAGTCGGCTTTTACATGCCAAAAGGATTGGATAAAGTGCTAAAATGGTTGCAGGAGATTTAAAAAAACATTATGGGTCGTTTCAAGACGAGGCAGGTTTCATACCCAAAACTTTCTTCTATGCTTACTTCATATGTAATTCTCCTAAATGTTCTGAAGTACGATTTTTTTTGTTTCTATAACACTAAGACAGAATCCAATGTTCTCAAGACATGGGATTTGCTAGTCTCTTCTTGCTGGAAGCATTATAGCATGTTATTGCACTTGCATGATCAGACATTCTCTTGGGATTACATGGAACTGTTGGACCAGCACCTGCGTAACATTGAGGTTGTATATATTGCTGTTTTATGTTTGTCAAGGGAGATAAATTTCTCACACTTCCCTCATCTTGTTTCCGAGAGTGAATTTTTTATGTTCACAATTCACGACATTGGATGATTAGGATATATATATATATATAGTGAATCTATTGAAGAGAATGTACCTGATATGGCTGGTTGGATCACTTAACTTCCGTTTACTTGTGTTTTGATCCTCTCCAATCTTATTTACTTGTGTTTGTTACTGGCCGGAAACATTGAATTACCTTAAACGTTGGAATTCTGGGCAGCCTCTCTGCTAGGCTAGAATCTTAATACACAACTCCCTCACGGCATGGATTTCATTTCCACCGTTTGCAGTTTTGATCTATAATTAGCATCCTCAATGGAATGAGATGGTAGACATTACATTCAGATTATCAATGTCATAACCATCTAGCCAATTGCCCCACTTCTTAATCTACTTTTACTACTGAGTGAATGGACTAATTAACACTCTTGATTAAAAACTAATTTAGTTACCGAAAAAGGTAAAAGAGAAAAGGAAGAAAATTGAAAACCAATGGAATAGTATTGATATTGCTAGCTTCTATATGGAATGAAAGCTTGTTGGCTTTTCAAACAAAGAGAGGATCATATCACCAACAAGGTATTGATTCAGTGAAAGCATGTTGAGCTCCATAGCGTTATAAGTTAAAGGTTATAAGTTTAAATCATTGGTATCGTATTTGTTGGAAGTGATTTAGTAGTTATTATTTTCGTCCTGAACAGAGATTAATCTAATATCTAAAAGATGTGAAAATATTCTAAGTGTAAATAAAAAAAAAAAAGAGGATCATAGCATTCGGTATTTATTAAGAAAGTCTTGTATTCAAATTCTATTAAATTTTATTATGAAGGGATGGAGTGAAATTTTAAGAAGAAATAAATTATTTATACTATATAGTCTCTAATAAATAAATAATAAAACAATCAGGAATTAGCCGGTAGAATTAGGGGTTGAATTCTTTTTGCCTATTTCGATGAAGCAAAACAAGGATTGATGCGTAGTCTCCAAAATCTGCCTAGAAATTAATATAATCAAAGCATATATATATATTCAATACCAGCAGTGCTTGTTTCGGTCTAACCCTCGACACCACAACAAAATTTATATTATATAACATCAAACGCTTATCAGAACAGTGAGGACAATTTCCCTGAACAAGATTTAAAACTAGCTTAAAATATTCATATGTTAAAGCAAATTCATGGACCCTAACCAATAAAGTTTCATAACTTCCAGAGTTGTGAAACAAGTACCATAAGCAAAATAAAATCACTACATAGCATAAACCACAAAGCAAGTAAAGATGATGTAAAACAGACGCAAAGTGAAGCCAAATTTAGAGGGAGAGCCCCATGAGATGGATGAGGCTGAAGAGTGCCGACCTCTAGCACGGTAGAGTCTACCACCTCCACTACCAGCCACAATGCCGCCACCACCTCCGACACCTTTAGCTTCTGCTGAAGTTGCAGTAAGTGCAATTACCACTAAACTCATAACCAGTACTATCGCCACCATTCTCATTGTGACCTTCATCATCTTCACCATCACAAAATGACTTAACCCCAGAGAGCTTATCTTTTGGGGGAGAAAGAGAGCCAAAGAATAGGGAACAAGACAAGCAACTAAGACCTATAAAGACAATGATGCTTCCTTCTGCCATATTTATATGTCAGAGGACCACTGATGAAATCCCTGTACTTTCCCCCTTTTTTTTTTCCTTCCTTTATCTTTTTCTTTTGCATTGTTGTTATGATGCAATTTGTGGATTATATTGTGTTAACAGCAGATATATGGTTTGAAGTCCAGGTTTTATGTATCAATTAATGTAACAAGCATCACCTCAATTTTTCTTTTATTTTTGGGCTGTATTAATGGTACTTGAGAGCTTTGGTAATGTAAACCATGTGAAGTTCTGAAAGGTTGGTCTCTGGTGTGATGATTGCACTTTGTTCCCTGCAGTGAGCCCTGCCTGTACATCATTAAAGCCATTCCATTTCCATTTCCTTTAATGGAAAATAGCCAAAATCAGAGTCCTGGGTTTCACTTGCACACTAACCATAAGGTCACAGCGCTACAATTACTGTACATGGTAGTGTGTTCTGGCTGTGTTTTCCTCATCTCAGAGTGGAAAGTAGACTGCTTTACGAAGATATGCAAATCAAGTTGTTTTCTTTTGTCAGAATGGAGATTATTTATCTTCTTTGCTTTTCTGACGTTGGACCTTAAATACTGAGGTAAAGAGAAAAGGAAGGAAAAGAAAACAGGTGTGCTTTGCATAAAATTGATCTTATAGATGAGAAGACATAAACTCACACTGCTATAATTGTAGGTGGTAGTCGTGTTTCATCTAAACAAGATTGGGAACTTGGAATGATTTGAAACTAGCATTTCCTTAACATAACCAGTATGCCGAAGCACATGACATAGAACCTAAATAGTTATTTGAATTTCTCATACAAGCAAAGCCCCATAATATAGTAATAGAACTCCTAGAGTTGTGAAACAAGTACCACAAGTAAAATTACTATTACATTACATAAACCACAAAGTACATAAAAGAGATGAAGAATTAACCCGGCAGTGTCCGAGGAGATGGATGAGGAGCCACCACCAGCTCCCAAAATGGGTCGACCTCCAGCACCCCCACCACCTCTAGCACCAATGCCACTGCCTCTAGCACCGCCGCCACCACTAAAACGCCCTCTGCTGAAGTTACTATAAGTGCAGTGACAACTAAACTCATGACAAGCAATTTAGACACCTTCCTCATTGTGAGCCTCTCTATCTCCATCTTCATACAACAAGGACTTAGAATCGTAAAGAGCTTATCTTTATGTGGAAGAATTCCAAAAGACAGGAAACAAGACAAGAAATTTTAAAACTTCTTTGTTTTTGGCTACTGATAAGAAACTAGACACTTACATATTCTAGATTGTATGGTTTGAATTCCGGATTTTAATCATACATATACAAGTAACAAGTATCACAATGAAGTTATTATCAGCTGCATTCGGTGATGTAAATTAATATGTACTTCTGAAGGTTAGTTGGAGCATGATAATCACACTCTTGCTCTCTTCAATGGAGCTGCCAGTACCAATCCATTTCAATTTCCTGAACAAGATGATTTTGAATTCAGATGCTCACTAGCCATAAACACATAGTGCTATAATTGGAGCTTTATGTTATGTACATGCAATGCAAATCCAACACGAATATCGACCAACTCATTCTCACACAACAAGGATTGGCTGTATGAATTATATGAATTTAGAGTTGAGGCATATATAGTGCTGTTATGAGGGTTAATTTGGGCTATTTCTCTTGAGTTATAAGAAAGTGGCATTGATATAGGGCAGTTGTAGTAATCCTGTTGTCTAAGTGAATTTAGATCTATGCTTCTTTGTTTTTTTCTGTCCTATTAAACTCCAACATATCTTGCTTTGGGTGGCCTTGTATCTAATTCTATAAAGCCACATACATTAAATTATTTTTTTCATATTATACTCGTCCAAATCACAGTTAGTAGTAGGGTATGATGTTTGTTTGGATATGTTTTAGGCTTAATTATGGCCTTTGGGCCATTAATAGTTTGAGTCGTAACCTTTAAATGGCAGCTCACCTATCTTTGTTATCAATTTGGGGTTTAACCAAAGTAGGTATAAGTGGTATAAATTAGTGTTGAAGTTGCAATTCTTCTATCACAAATAATTTGGCAAGTATGTTAGTTGATACTTCCAAATTGATTGTAGACTAGTAGCATATGGATAAGTGTCCATGTCAAATGACATTTTAGTACTTTGATTACGATTTTAAATTCTAACACACCAGATGAAATATAAAAAGACAATACAGTGTATTTTCTCTTTTGATTATGTAAGCTAAAAAACACTTTGTTCTTCAACTAAGCTAGGGGATTTCATTAATCCAATGTGAATTAGTGATCCTTAAACAGCTTTTTTAATAGTCTAGTGCAAACAAATCATGCTAATTCTAAAACCAATTATACTTGTATGAAGCAAACAGAGGATTGTATTTCCCAAAATATGCCTAGAAATTTGATTTTACAATCACTCAATACCTGAACTTACTCTTTTGGTCTAACATTGAATACCATATATGCAAATAAGATAAGTTATAAACATACATGAAAACAGAGAGACTATTGGGAGTTTGAAACTAGCATACAGGTATTGATATGTGAAAGCAAATCCATGGGATGTGAGCTAAAAAAAGGGCACATCTTCTAGATGATGTAAAGCAGATGGAGGAAAGCAAAGACAAATTTAGAGGAAGAGGTCCATGAGATGGATGAAGCTGAAGAGTGACGAGCTCTAGGACGGTGGTGGAGTCTACCTCCGCTACCAGAGATGATGCTACCACCACTACCACCCGCACCTGCTGCACCAGTTGCAATAACTGCAATTACCACTAAACTCATCACAAGTAATTTCACAACCTTGTTCATCTTCGCCATTACAGCGATCACTGAGAACCCCAGAGAGCTTATCTTTTGGGGGAGAAAGAAAGAAAGGACAACAAAGTTAGTGCTCCCCTTTTGCCTTTGCCATATTTATATTCCAGAGGACCACTTAATAATGCCCTCATTACTCTGCACTTTCCTCTTTGGTTTCTTTTTTCTTATTTATTGCTATGAATTAGCATTTTGTGGATTATATCGAGTTGGAACAGATATTATGATTTGAGTCTCAGCTTTGGTTTGAGTGTGAGACAGAGGAGAGTGCTTTATGAAGATTGGCAGTTCAAGATCAAGTTGTCTTGTTTTCTTTTCTCATATGATCAACATGATTCATTGGATCACGTGGCGAGGTTTAAAATTATATTCATACTTAAGACAAGATATGATTTTTCAACTATTCTGAATTATACATCTTTTTAAATTAGTTTTTTCAATAATCAACATAATGCGGATTAATAGAGAAAGTGTGGGAAGTGATCTGGTCCGTTAGTGGAAGGGAACATGCAACTGATCACTAAGTGGATCCGTGGATGAGAGTTTTAAATAGTATCCCTAAACTTAATGAAGTCATGAATAAGATAAGCCCCAAATCAATTTATTTCCAGTGTCTGGGGAAAAGTGGGGTTTAGTCATGAAATTGGGCTACTTTAATAGAAACATTTTATCTAGAAATATTTTTCTAAATTACCCATAATAATATTGAGTGTTTCAATCAAGTTTTATAACTCCATTTTATAGAAACGTAAGCATGAAACACCAGAACTTAAAAACAAACAAATGCTTCTGCCACACTAGGTATAAATTAGTAGGTTGAAGATTAATTTAGGATTTGTTTTGGAGTTAAAATTGGAGGGAAATAAGAGGAAAAGAAAATAATAAATGTATTTATCCCCTTGTTTGAGAGTTTAAGATTAGAAAAAAAAAAACAACGGATAATCTCAAATCTTTGCATTTTTTTTTTTTTTGCTTCATTTTTGTGTTTCCCTAATTTGAAGGATTTAGAGAGAAAAAAAAGTAATTTACTATTATACCTTTATTTATTTCTTCAAATTCTTTTTCAAATATTATTTAGATAATATTATTAAATTTTATATTAAATATATTTACTTTATAAATAAAGGATAAATTTGTAAAATTATAAATTTTTATTTCTTTTATTTCCTTTTGCTCATCTTAATCATTCAAACAAATAAGAGAAAACCCCTTTATTTCCCTCTTTTTCCTTTCCTCTCCTTTCATCTCCCCTCACTTCAAACTCCCAAACAAAGTCTTAAGGTCGGGGTTTAACCATTCTAGGTATAAAGTAGACACTTGAAGTAGCAAGTTTTTTACTATATTCATATTAACTAAGCTCTTCACAAATAAAACATGTCACAATTTAAACTAGCAAGGATGTTAATCGCTACTTCCAAATTGGTTATAAACTAGTAGCATAGAAATAGGAAGGAAGAGTTGTTTGTGTAGGTGGTGGTGCTGGTGGTCAACAGCAGCAATGCTAGTAGGCGATGGCGGTTGGAGGAGGGTTGGAGGAGTGCTAAGATGGTGAACAAGAGGGAGGGACTCATAAAGTGAATTTAAAATATATTATATTGAGACTTTAAAAATTACTAAAAAAATACATTGAAATTTTAAAAATATCTTAAAAATTACACAAACAAAGTAATTTAAAATTTACATTTCAAATATACTCAAAAAATATATTACACACTACAAATATTTCATCCAAACACACTCTAGTTCTGCGAGTAATTATATTTATATAGGAGAATTACCCAAAAAAAAAACAAAAATAAGGAATATCTGTTTCAAAAACAGAAATCAATATGATAACGAGTGACTACTAAGTATGTTTTCAATAGTCATTTTTTTGTTTCAAAAAAAAATTTCTTTACATTTATTTTTCAGTAATTCTCCCTATTTCTATGAACTTGTGTATCAAAGTCAAAAAGTTATAACAAATTAACCCTGAGAATTTTGGTTTTCTTGAACCCGCAGCACAGTGGAAAAAAAAAAACCTTAAACCTGCATTTTTCCAACATCCAGAACTAGTGTTCAACTGACATAGCCTTGCCTCTTTAACAATAGAAGTGCTATACCATTCAAATGGTAGAAAGAATTAGTTCAGTACAGAATAACTTATTAACTGCTAGAAATTTTAGAACATTCCAGTAGAGTATCTAATCCACTGCGCACAAAATCCCCACTTATCATTGTCTCAATGGGTGTGAAAATAATATCTAAATTGGTGAGAACCATTTTATGCTCCCAATAATTCAAGAATATCAGATATCTTTCCTGTATAGTAGTCTGGTTGAATATTATTTGAAGGGTCTTGTAAAGTGGATTGAGTTGTCACACCTGTTACCATGATAACATCAGTCACTTAGTCGCACCAACTTATAAATGATTTTTGTAAATAGGTTAGCTACACAATGTGAGAAAAAGAAAAGCCCCACTACCTGAAAGAACAAGAAGAGTTTTGCAACCAGCATTCTGTCCAAATAAAATATCAGTGTCTAGTCTATCACCGACCATACACATCTTAGAGCAACTTATATTGAATCTGTAAATAAGAGTGAATTATATGATGGGGAGAAGAATATTAGTAAAGGACCCAAGTCCTGATGGGCAAAATCACCAAACTTAAGCCATTTCAATTTCTTACCTCTGTAGTAGAAAATCCATCAGAAAGGTTGATGGCTTCCCAACTACAATGGGCTCCTTCTCGGTTGATCCACACACGGCCGCAACCATGCACCCCGCACCTGAAATCCAACTTAATCAATTACAAGGCCATATAATCAAGTTGCATACTAATTCCACGCTTCTAGAATAGAATAGAAGGAAGAACCAGGCCACTCTTGCAAGTCGGTCATATGTCCAACAGAATCCCGATTGGTGGCAATGAAAAGGCATCCTGGATTCTCCCGTATGCAGAGGGTCGCATACCTGCCAGATGAAAATTTTGAAGCATCGTCATTTAAAGCAATTGAGAGATTTAAAGCAAGTATTTATTGAAATGTGAATAGAGATATCCAAAAGTTGCTGTTGTTTCAGAAGATTTAAGATCATGTTGACAGATATAAACACTATGATTCTAATGTTTCAAAATCACATATCACCTTGAGCATACTGGAATTAATATGCAACGTCTACTTCTTAACTATATATATCCAACTAATTTTTTAAGTCACGGTCTTACACAAAAATGCTTTCTCTTTTGGGTTACTTTTACTGTTGAAAAAACCTACTTTGATCCATTAGTTTTCTAAACGATTACCAATTTGTCTATTATGTCATTCATAATATATTATAAAGTCACTACAATAGCCCTGTACTCTATCCATACAGATCTTTTACATAAATATTTGAAAGCAGGTCTAAGAACTTTGATGGACTGACGAATCATTTTGGCAAAACAAGGACCAACAGCTACATATGTCAGCTTGCTCAAAACAAAATGCATTACGGATCCTTCAGGACATACTAACTACTGAAATATAATTTTGATAAATTTAAAGCAGGTTTTTATATTCTTTTTGGATTTATGTATACATAAGTCATTAAGGGGTTTAAACTTGGAGTTTGGAGCCACAAGTCCAGAGCTATTTGAACCAAAAGGTAATATATACTTCAGATTTTAGAAAGGAACAGGGGCCTTATATTTTCTTACTGAAGCTTGTAATAGTTAATGTTCGGATCTATTCCAACCACTACAGCTCCAACCTGCAAGAGAGAGTTCAACAGTTAACGGCAAGCAGGGAGCTCAGTGAATATGTTTGAAGTAACCATGGGCAAGATTTACGTTACACTCTTATCATGTTGAAATAAGCAGTTCTGCTTCCACTCTGCTATTTTCTTCCCGTCTTCCTGCAATAATCGTATACTTTTGTGAGAACTACTTCAGGCACAATCTTATATGTCTTCCTTATTTGAGCATGCATTAAGTAAGTGCAGCTGATTAGACTTGAATTAGATACTTGAGTTTTGTGCAAGTAGGATTTGACTTCTTACAAGATAATCATGATGCCATTTTTGGGAGTCCAACACTACATGGTTTCAAAATAGATCTCTAAAGAATATGGATAACTTCAATTACGTAAAAAGAAAACCCCATGGAGGGGCGGAAGCTGAAGAACTTACTGGACCACCAAGACCTGAATATCCGGCAAGTTGCAACTCCTCCAGTATACCTTCCCCACCAACTACATAAACCTGCACATTGAGAAGAAGAAAATAGGTAACTACAGATGACTTATTGTGGCAGTAAAATTCTCAATCTGAACTATACACAATCACCTCAGAAGCTATTAAATGAATGCTCTAAATATGACTAAGAGAATATGAGGATTCGAAACTCAGATCAAGCAAGGATGCCGATTTGGAACGATTTATTGAGATTCAAACAACAATAGATACATGAAGAACCTCAGAAAGAATCAGACTGATATAAAAGAAGTCTGCCTTACTGCCTATACTAAATTAAAAATAAATAAATACCCATTACTGATATCCAACCAAAAAAAAAAGAAAAAAAAATTTCAATTTCACTTGAGTCTCACTTCAAGCATTTATTTTCCACCTTCTAGTTTGTATTTATTTCATTTGCTACAGTATAAAGTAAAAGTTGGAGTTACCAGTAATGTTGAAAATTGAAATGTAAGCTTATTACACTGTCCGTCACCACTAATAATTCCTAAGTAACAGAGCAGATGAAAGGCTTGGAACAGCAGAAATTATTTGAAAGACTGCCTTTGCAGTATAAGTTACCAACCTTCTTCTCTGAAGGGAATTTATTGACCTTCAAGTACATAGCAGCAGCAAAAGATGAGGAGAATATCTCATCCTGAAAAATGAAAATGACAGCAATGAAGAAACAAAAAGAAAATAGTTCGATTAAAACACAATGAATACAAATTCCATTCAATGGAAATGGACCTCAGAAATTGAAATTCCTAAGGATTCGAACTTCTTGGCGAACTGTCTCCTCGATTTTGAGGAATTGTTTGTCACAAACACCAATTTCTTCCCCTAATTCACGACACAAACATGATTAATGAGCAAACAAAAGAAAACTCTTCAATCAGATGAAGGAAATGAAGAAAAACACAGATACCTTGGATCGAAGCATATCTAAAGTTTGTGGCACACCATCGATAAGCTTATCACCCTTCCAAATCACACCTAACAGTACCATTCATAGCATTTAAAAAGATTCGGAAGTGATCAGTTAGCAGAAAAGAGAATCTGATACTCAATCGGTGATCGGAAGTGATAATGATACTAACCATCGCAATCAAAGATAAAAGCTTCAAGAGAATCAAAGAGATCTCTGACGTTCTGAGGAGAGAGAGGCACCGCTGAGTTCACCATGGAAAATCGGAGGCAGAGCTTAGGGTTAGGGAAGAAGAGGAAGAGAGAATCTGAGTTTGCGTACTTGCTGACTGTGAAGAAATTCTGGTGCGCTTTCATTTGGTTGTCTATATATTGCGGGAACGGAAAACGGTCATCCCACACCTACCAACTAGGAACCGGGAATATCCTTCCCAAATTAAAAGTTGATTTGATTGGTCCTTTTTTTTTCCTTTTCATTTTCTTCTTGCCGTTTCTCTTCTCGTGTATTTCTATCAAAATTTAATAAAAATTAATTTGAAGCACAATGCAAATTTCAGTTTAGAATCTTTTCATTTAGATGCTAAATTTTTCATGAAACTAATTTGTTGAGATAGATATTAGATCAAAATTTTAATTCATTTTCAAATTATTTTACATGATGAATTGTAAATTTTATCAATTTCAATAAAAATAATTGTTTCCAAATAATCTATTTAAAACATGTTGATCTCAGTTAATTCTTAGGATAATCCTATTTTTCCTGCCATAACATTAACCTTGAAGCCATTTTAGGATCTGTTGTCATCACAATTGACGGTGTATACTTGTCACCAGCCAAATACAATAGAACTAATACAAACTCATTGATACTTATAACTAGCTGCAATCATGTACAACGCACAAACAAGTAATAAAGCAGAGAAAATAGATTCATTAAGAGAGAAAAGAAAAATAACAAAATAAGAGAGGGAGTAAAATGAGTATAGATGATTTTACTTGCAGAGAATGACTTTCTATTAGTTTGATATAGTGATATCATTAATTAATCAAATGTTATAACGGAAAATATAGTAATAGTCCTATAAATTACAATGAACCCCCCTACCAAGCACTAAATATATGACTATAATCTAATCTAAATTAGCATGGAAATAATGTGATGAGTAAAATGGCCATAGTGATGAGCAGAGCAGGAGCACCGCCTGCCTTCAAAGTAATGCCTTGGCTTCTTCCAAACCCGAATCCCATAATGCTGCTGGGTCTTGGTGCCACTGAAACTACCGGAGAAGCTGAAATCCCAAGAAAAAGAGAAAAAGCATGATTGAAATTCCAGAACTTAAATTTGACAAGAAAAGACTATTAATAAGGAAAGGAATTTCTGGAAAGAATGGTATATACAAGCAACACTAGCGTTGGGCTTTGTCCCAAAGGAAACTTGAGAAGCTGGTGAAGTGGGAGGCAGGGGCACTCGTTCCCCTAGAGCAAAAATATTGATTCAAATTAAGAATTGGAAGCAGCAATGCCATTTTTGTACAACTCTTATTATAAATTAACATTACCAGAACAGGCAGAGATATCGAGTTGAAGGCTGCAGAGAGATGGCAACTGCAGAGCCAATGTCCTGTTAATAGGGAAAGAGCTCATGTTAGTGTCATTGAGCAAGAGGCAAAGGCAGTGTGGTTCTTGAGTGTAGAGTTGGTTGAGATTGTCACAGCATGTTTGGCCTGGAGATTTAGAAGTTCCCTGCACAAAAGGTGCGCAAGGAAGGAGAGGAACCAAACGAGATGTGCATTGGGCTATGGTGGGGCTTGAGGAGCTAGGGTCTTGTGAAAAAATGGTGCCTGGATATTGCGAAATGAGCAACACTACAAGGACAAGAGAAAGAGAGTGCAGAGTGAGAGAAGCCATTAATTTCTTATGGACACTTTACACAGATCAGGGTTTAGCAAGCAAGGTGTTTAAATGAACAAAAGTGCAATTTTTTGAGTGAGTTGTTACATGCATATGGTGCAGTGTGTCATTAAACATGCATTTCTTATTCTGCCTCTCTCTCTCTCAAGTACATAACTAACATGAGTATGTATAATATACCTATGACCCAGGCTGGTTCAACCTTGATTTTAGGGAGAATTATCAAAAAAATAAAAAAATCATCATTTAATATCAGATATGATCCATGGTTATCGTGTTGTTTATTTTTTCTTCTAAAATGTATTTCTCTTAGCTTTCTTTTTGGTAATTTTCCCTTGATTTTAAGGTATGTCAATGAAAAAAAGAGGGATAAGTAGTAGATCATAGCACTCGTATAAAATTGAATCGAAATTGATAATTTTTTATCATTATACTTTGCCTTTTAGACTCTTTTTGCTTAGGGGTGCTATGCTATATCTTTGTTGATGTGACATAAGTTACATCTTTAACTTTTTTATATAGTTTTGATATATAATTTAAATTTTACTGAATTAATATTTAGGTTATACTAAAAATAATAATTTAATTCAATAAATTTTAAATTATGTAAATTATATTGAATTAATATAATATATTAAAAAAATTATGTAGAAAAAAATGAAAATGTGACTTGTGTCACATAAAAAAAAGTGTAGTATAGCACCTCCTTAGATATTTGGGTTCGAGTCCAACCAAATTAGGCCCATTGTTTAAAGCATGATCTTACTACGAAAGACAACAATAGGGCTTCAAGCCCACCCAAAAAAAAAATGCAAACTACCTCGCATTCTTTATATACATGGAATTTAACTTAATTAAACGTTACTTTTAGGAGTCGAATCCATCTAAAATTTATATTGAACTCTCTTAAGCTTTTTTGAATAGCTTGAATTTTACACACTATTTCACATAATATCAATAAATTACCTCTCCAATAATAAAAAGTAATACTATAGGTTCCAAGGCACAGATCTTTGACCCAAATATTATAGTTAAGAATTTTTTTTTTTACATATGTAGAGTAATTTTAAACTTATTTACATAGATATTATAGTTTTTTTTTAAAAAAAAAACTACACTGTGGGGATCACAAAACACATTGGATGCCCCGCGGCATGTTTCTACTGGACAAGTCACACGACAGACAACGTGTCCATTCCTATTGTTTTCACACAGCTTTGGTAGGTGTGGGAGGTTGACAAATGTGAGATGAAGAAGAATAAGAAGGTAGCAGAGGAGAAGAAGAAGAACTAGAAGCAACAACGAAGAATGCAAATGGTCTTCATCTCGGAAAGAAAGAGAAAAGAAGAAGGAATTTGAATTAGCCATGTGGCAACACGTCACTGGCCATTCGGCGTATCCAATATGGACACGCCATAGGGGCAATGACATGTTCGGTCATCCCCACTATTCTGCTTTTGTTTTTTAAAAAAATATAATATCTATGTAAATAAACTAAAAATTATTATAAAATGATAAATTAGTTTGTTAAGTACAATATTGGGGTCAAAGGTCCCCAAGACACACGGCTTAAAAAATTTAATAAGTTCAATTAAAATAATAAGATACAAGTTTAAAACTTTTTTGATTTGTATATAAATTATTTTTTTAGTCATGAGATATAAATTAAATCAAGAACCATAATAATAAAAAATAATATAACATCACTAACAAAATAAATACCTTAACAACCTCTTCTTTTTTTTTTTAAAAAAAAAAAAAAANAAAAAGGTCAAAAATCCCTTACCAACCTCGTTCAGCATGAAAGCTCTAAAAATCGCTTATAATAATTGTTTCTCCATAAAAAAAACCACGTGGGTCTCATGGAACTTAAATAAATAAAAGATAGTATTTTCCATGTTTATGCGCCCCACTCTTTCTTCTTTGATTCATAAACTACAACCATTGGATTCATCTTGACTACAGGAGTTGGTAAGATCAGCAACTTGGTTCAATCAGGTGATTACTTTGAAGATGAAAGTTAGTTGACGCCAAGTACCTGATTAAAACTCCTTCTGAGTTCTGACCGCTGCACTTATTGGGTCAATGGGCTCAACTCTATCGCAGCCTACCTGGCAAAGTGTGAACAACGAGGGGATCATATTCATGGTATCTCTGTCAAGTACAAGAGGATCAAGCATAGAAGGAAATCTCTGAAAAATCATCCAATTGAAAACAGACAGCTGTCATGCTCACAATTTTTAGCCGTCATGCCTCCGTGGCTCCGGTTCTAAATTTATGACCTTATATTGCGCCTGTATTTACATCAATGCCCCTCTTTTGGTTTTTTATTTTTTTTTATATAGTAATTTTACGTAGTGATTGTTATCTTATAATCACAAAAAAAAGAGGTAATATAATATTATTCTGATATACTTGGATGAGTTATTGAATCCAATAAATTTAGTATTGTTGTAAAAGTATAAAAAAATTGAGTCTTTTATTATATAACATAACACACAATTTTTATAAAATATAAGAATGACGCAATGTAAAAAAATGCACCAAACAAAAAATTAAATTTTTACCAAAAAATAATTTAGCATATTTTTTATATCGTGTCATTATTACATTTTTATAATAAATTATGTATTCTATCATATACTAAAAGATTTAATTTTTAAAATATTTATAATGATACCAAATTTATTGAGTGAGTCCCACCAAAACTCACCTAATTGAATGGGGCAACATTACCCCATTTTTAGAGGCTTTCATGTTTTGTATTATTATACAATCACATTTTTGCTTTGATAACACTACTCGAGTGTGTTTAGAGTTGGAATACAAATATTTTTAGAAAATGAACTAATTTATAAATGAATTTAATAAGTTAATGTCGTGGGAACATTTTTATTTTATGTAAGAATTCGTTTGACTTATAAAGCATTTTTTATTATATTTGCTGATTTACAATCCTAGCAAATATGGTAAGATTTAAATTAACTGAAATTTATTTAATTTGGGTTAATAATTTAAAAATGGACAAATATACTATTGATTTGTCTTAAGATTAGAATTCAACCCTTTGGTAAATAAAGTAAAATTGTACAAATAAAATGAATTCTATTAATCTTTGATAAGTTCTACACATGAGAATTAATTTGTATATCAATTAACATCATACTTTTTATAATGAGTTCCAAATATGGGAATTATTTTGTAACTGAAAAATAAAATCAATTCAATTCCACTAAAACTTTGTTCCAAATATAGTGATAGTTTTATTTGTATTCTAGTTACTACAATAATATTTTTTTTTTCAACTAAACGATAGATATTTATCATTAAAGATAAATGAAAAGAACAAAGATTAGTTTACCAATAAAAAAGAACAAATATTACAAAAATATTAAAAAAAAATTAATAACTATATTACACATTCTAACAAACAGAGAATCCAAATTTTTACTTTTTAGAGACAAATTCCACTTTTGAGTTATGCTATTCAATACAATTATGATTGCGTATAATTATATAAATGGATTAATCCGAATTTAAAATCATAGACTGAAAAGAAAATGATATAAGAAAACCTTGTTCTAGAATTAGATAAAATTCTATATATCGATATATAATTATAACGGTATGAATATGGGTATAAGAAAACAAACCATATGAAACTGACATTTTGAACTACTAAGACCCGTGGGGGTGTGGCCCTTGTGGCAAGTCCCGTAATTTCTTGACAACTATCGTCCTATACTATATCTCTTAACTATGTCAGTTTTCTTACTCACACTTGGCTCACTCGTACAAAGTCACATTCTTCAGTTCTTTCTCTATAAACGGCCATTTAAACGGAAAGAAATTATTCTGTGTCTTGAAGTTCCTCTCCTACATTTCTCTGCTTGTCTTTCTCGGAGATCTGTCAATGGCAGATCTGAAGTCAACATTCCTAAATGTATACTCTGTTCTTAAATCTGAACTCCTTCATGACCCTGCTTTTGAGTTCTCCGATGATTCTCGTCAATGGGTCGAGCGGGTACGTTCTCTTTTTTCACAGTGATCATCAGAATCGTAACTAGCAATCAATTCAAATGTTTTCATCCTTTTAGTTAGTTTTTTTTTTTTCTTTGGCGCTTCATTTCTGTGATTCTCCGCCCAGAGGTTGCAGCTGCTTTGCTTGATCTAATTTTTTTTTAAGCTGATGATGGGATCTTATTGTTTTATTGGAAATTGAAGAAATGGGAATTTTTAATTGTTTTGGTGGAGTTTCTTTACTGGGTTACTGGTTATGTTTGAATTTGAGTTTATCAATGACTGTTGTTATCCTACAGAGAGGAACAGGTTCCTTGGGAGCTTTCTTTTGGCATGAAATTTTTTCTTAACAATTCTGAAGACGATGTTAAATTTTAAATAACCAGCAAAGTAATAGATGATAAGCTATTCTAGAGGTCAAGTAACCTTCTATGAAATGGATTGAATTGTATCTATGGGGATATAAACTAGATGAATTTGGAAACACTGGCCAATTTACTTCAAATCAGCATTTTATATTGTATATTTCATTATTCTGAACATCTTGTTGCATTTATTCAGCACTTAAGCAGCTTATTTACTTGGGGATGAGGGGTGGAAAATATACTGCAAATAATATGAACTATATGCATTCAGATACTACTTAATATGCATATTTATTTTGTTCTTGCCCTTATAGTGTTTTGTTTTTTGAACTTATTGCAGATGCTGGATTACAATGTTCCTGGAGGTGGGACTTCAGCATTTTTATTGAAATTTATGCTCAGTGACTTATAAGTTTATTCTAACTATTCTCTACTAAGAAAGGAAGGAGGGTGTTTTCACCAAGCATTTGAAAAGAGATGAATCTTATTGACATAAAGCTGGATTATAACTTGCATTGCAGGGAAGCTGAACCGTGGATTGTCAGTTATTGACAGCTACAGATTGTTAAAAGAAGGACATGAATTAAGTGAAGAAGAAATTTTCCTTGCTAGTGCTCTTGGTTGGTGTATTGAATGGGTATGGCAATGAATTTTTTTTCATTTTTCTTGTTTGAATATGAAGATTTTCTTTCTTATGTGGATTATACTTGTTTTAATTCCTTAAGAAGTTTATTCTGATCACACAAAGGAATTTCACAATCTTTTGATGATGACATTGCAGCTTCAGGCATATTTTCTTGTTCTAGATGACATTATGGATAACTCTCACACACGGCGTGGTCAGCCATGCTGGTTTAGAGTAACAAAGGTTTGAAGCAAACGTAAAAATGTTCCGCCACATTGTCCTTTTGACTGCTATTGCAGGTAAAGCAATTGACCTCTACTTGACATGTGCTGCAGGTTGGCATGATTGCAGCAAATGATGGGGTTCTACTTCGAAACCATATCCCAAGGATCCTTAGGAAACACTTCAGGGGGAAGCCTTACTATGTTGACCTTCTTGATTTGTTTAATGAGGTTGTACACATGTCTTGGTTTTCATTAAGTGGGTATCATCATGATAATATACTAAACTTTGAGTATTGCATCTTTCTGTAGGTTGAGTTTCAGACTGCATCAGGACAAATGATAGATCTGATCACTACACTTGAAGGAGAAAAAGACCTGTCCAAGTACACATTGTCACTGTGAGTACCAAAAAATTAAAATATGTAAAGACTGTGGCAGGACATATTATTGGTGAACCTCGTTTGGAAATAATATAAAATGCAGGGCCATATAACAAAGTTTACCCATTTTATAATATCAAAGCAGCAGGATTTTCACATAATTTTGTTGGAGACTGGCTGGTTTTGTGTCATGAAAAGAGGGAGACCTTCTTTTTCTGCCATCCTAGTCAAACTGTTAGCTTATATTTATGATTTGTGTGTTAGAACTGCTCAAAATTATTAAAAGACTGACAAAAAGTACTTTTCGGCTGGGATTGAAGAATATGATATGAAATTTGCATTTAACCAGTCCCTTCTCCCTGGCACTGCACTAAGTTTATATATTTTGTTTCAAATTTATATTTCCATGTTGGAAATGATAATAATAACTGAAAGAAGGGAATTTTGTGCAGTCACCGCCGTATTGTGCAGTACAAGACTGCCTATTACTCATTTTACCTTCCAGTAAGTAAATTCTTCTTGCGTTTATGTTCTGCATACCTAATATAGGTTTCTTCCTCGTTCTATTTTCATAAAATATGCCATAATTGGTGCTTCAGAAGCTCCGTGTTTTGCACTGTGCAAGAATTGAATATTTTTTGATCCAACAGAGAAAATTCATGGGTTCTCAAATATGAAGTCACCACTTTTTTGTTCCTTTATTTTCATGGCAAGTATGACATTTTATTTCTTTACCTGATAAACCAATTATACCTTTTTGTTTTCTCTGCAATACATTCCTCCAATAATGTTATCTCATCATTGCCTCTACGTTTGGATTTTTACTCTGGAATATGTGATCTGTTATTTACTATTTATATGCCTACTTTTACTCAGGTTGGATGTGCATTGCTCATGGCGGGTGAGAACCTGGACAACCATATTGATGTCAAGAACATTCTGGTTGAGATGGGAACCTACTTTCAAGTACAGGTAATATTTTAGTAGTGTATTTGGACCTTTAGACCTTATAGATTGAGAATGCCAGATGTCTCTGTTGGCTAACTGAATGTGTAAAAAGTGTTAACCTATCTTTTTTGTCCCTTTTCTTTCTTTTTAGGATGATTATTTGGATTGCTTTGGAGATCCTGAAACAATTGGAAAGGTGAGCATAGTTGATCATGAATACTGGAAATGTTCAATTTCTTTGTAATTTGTCAATTTGAGTCCTCATTCAAGTCATCAATGATATCAGATAGGGACAGATATTGAAGATTTTAAGTGCTCTTGGATGGTTGTGAAAGCGTTGGAACATAGCAATGAAGAACAAAAGAAAGTTTTACATGTAAGAAGACATTTTATTGTTAGCTCTTGTTCTTTTCCTTCTTTCTCCATGATTAAATCGGCATGAATTTGCTTATCTGTTTATGGTGGTTTGTAGGAGAACTATGGGAAGCTAAATCCAGAAAATGTTGCAAAAGTGAAGGCCCTGTACAAAGAGCTTAATCTTCAGGTTTGAGCTTTATTTATAATTAACATTCATTAATTAATTAGCAAATGCAATTATGCAACCCTTAACATATATGTTTGCCATATACTAATAAATTAAGATGATGCGTTATACAAAAGAAGATAATAAAAGGTATTGAAATAACACATGTATATTAGTGGAAGTTACTCTTTGGTTCCTTTTTTCTCAAACAAGTTGAAAATATTTCTGCACATGACATCATTATAGATGCTATGCTAAGCTGTTGTTATTTTGGTCATTTTGCTCAAATCCAAAACAATAGGATGTATTTGCGGAATATGAGACCAAGAGCTATGAGAAACTTGTGAGCTCCATTGAAGCTCATCCCAGCCAACCAGTTCAAGCAGTATTGAAGTCCTTCTTGGCCAAAATATACAAGAGGCAGAAATAGAGTCAGAATGCGGAACAAGGACCCACAAAATTTGAAGAAGGAAAGGCTCTACAGCTATATCATGACCTTGAATTTTTCTAACTGAGAGAAACAAGAAAAAAAAAAAAAAAAAAANAACTGAGAGAAAAAAAAAAAAAAAAAAAAAAAAAATCAATCTTGTTGTATTTTATCTTGTAGACTCTCTGGTACCACCAGTTTGGATATTAATAAAATTCTGTTTGGAGTTCAGCGGCTAGTTTTTGCCTTGTTGGGCTTTTCGGTTTTCTGCAAGACAAGACAAAGGCTGTGAATCTTTTGTTTTTTTTTGTAATGAAGACAGGCTATGAATGAANGAATCTTGTGTTTTTTTTTCTAATGAAGACAGGCTATGAATGAATTCACTACTCTCCCATCAGTCTTGCATTTGGGCTATGCATCATCCACTTGGGCTTAACATTTTTGGGGAGAGGGTAAACTGGTAAAAGCCATTGATTAATCAATTAAGATAATGGGATGGGATATTAGCAAAAAAGATAATGGGATCGGATGAGTTATTATAGACTTATAGTAGGAAAAATACTATTATGTATTGTATTGTTTTAGGATTATACAAAATAATAATAAAAAAAAGAGAGTAGAAATCTTGGAGATTAAAACCTACAACATAATGCTGGTAGAATTGAAAAGATAAAAGTTATAGCAAAAAAATAAACTAAATATAAGATATTTTTTAGTAAAAAATTATGTGTTATAAGATCTACAAGTATGTGAATAGGGGGAAGAAAAATATCTACAATTGTCGGCGAGCATTTTGTTCCTATTATGCAACAAGGCAAGGGAAGGTTCTATGCAAGATATTTGGGATAACGTGGAGTCAAACTTATAAATTTATGAAAATATTATTGTTTAGTTTTAAAATTTAGAAAAAAAATTCTATTTAATTTTAAATAAAATAATATTTTAATTTAATTTTTTAATATTGTGTAAAATATTCAAAAATTAAAATACTCAATATTATCTGATATATAATTATTTTGTTAATATATATGATTTTTTTTATGTTATATGTTATTTTATTTATATAGATAATTATTATATTTAAACTATATAACATAAATATATATTTTATACAATTAAAATAAAATGATATATATTTTTAAAATTTTAGAACTAAAAAATAATTTTTGTAAATTTATACAATTATAAATATGATGATAGCATGTTAAGCACGTCATCCAGAAGTGGAGGATGGACGCGTCAAGCAATCACATAATTGTCGGTCATTTCAATCAGTTGTAACGGGACCCCCTCAATAATTTCTTGTTAGGATAAAGTGTCACAAATTTCTTCACGCATTTTGACCTTCCTATGTGAAGGTTACATAATTTTCAGTGAAACTAAAACTACTCATTCATTAATTAAAAATTTGTTTTTTTTTTTCTGTAAATTCAAAATAATTCATATTTATTAGTAACCACTTGTTTTTTCTGTGAATATGGCTCGCTCTCGCTCACATTGACTTGACGGCTTGACACGTTAAATGAATAATAAAAAGTTATTTTCTTTTGGGGCAAACGTGTTTATCTACTCTTGTGGATCAACGAATCCATCAATGTTGTGTTCTTAAGTCTAACCATCGCTGACCATTGAATTGAAAGCTGGGTCATTATTGTCTTATGTGAGAATTTTAACATTAAACTTCTTATTCAACTTCTATGCATACGCTAATATGGTTTCACATTTGTACTTGTGGGTAAAAAAATTGAAGATTTCTACCTGTTACTTGGCAAAGAATGACACAAGAAAACCATTTTTTCATGCTATTTACTTTATAAAAAGCAAGCTTTTTAAGATTCAAAAGTCTTATAATCACTTTCAAAAATCATATTATTCTTGTTATCACTAACTAAGTGGTTGCAAGTATTGATTTTAATTATAAGATTGTGAAAATTCTCACAACTTATGTTAAAGAGTTATTTTTTGGTTTTTCTTTTTGGTAAAAAAAAATGGTGGCAAGTGAGCAACCACTTCAGGACCGAGAGCGACATGGGTATGGCCCCTCCTTAAGAAATTTATTTTTCACAAGGGGGTTCGAACCAAAAGTTTTTAATAGTAAGAATATTCTCCGGTGATTTTAAGAGTGTATTTTTTACATTAACTTTGTGTATTTATATATATAAAAAATCGTGTGTATTGTCTATAAAATTCAAATCTTAATTAATTTTAATAAATTTATTACATTTTTATAATCGAACTAACTCTTAAGATTTATCAGAGTTATTTTTATAATCGGGCAAACTCTTAGGATTTATTAGAGTTGTTTGTTTGATAGTAAATAATAACAACTACTTACAACCTTGTTATATAACAAAAAATGACACATTCAATTAGAAACAAATAAAAAATGCATGATAAATCCAAGGTGTATACACCTTTGACTTTCCAAGATTCCAAATACGGCTAAGAATATTAAAATCAGAGTATGCACTACGTCTCATAAAGTTTACGTTATGGTTTATTCTATGCATTACTCTTTGTTTTATTAGGAGAATAATATAAGATTTTATTATTTTAAATAAATAATAAATAATCCCTATGCCCTAATAATAAGGGTGCCCTCTAATTTAGACCCATGGTGGTGACATTTGACAAAGGTGGCTCACTTTCACACTCTCATCAATTTCATAACCATTTGTCTATTATTTTTTGGATCACTGTACAAATTAAATTCTGTATATGCTCTATGTCTATAGTAATATACTTTGGTTAATGACAAAACACGAATTTTTTAGTATCCTTAATTACTAATGGAATATACCAAACAATTTATAATTAAATGATGTTAAAATCGAAGATTTTATGATACTATATGAGTATGCAATACTACATTGACGAGATAAATATATATAATTTTTATATTTTATTAAATATAAAATATAATTTATTTAATTTTTTAAATAAACTTAAAAATAGTTAACTTATACATATATCATTCATTTATTAATTATTTTTATGTAGTATGACATATTACATAAATATTAAAAATATCTAAGAAATCTCTTATTAAAATTATTTTTAAAATTTATAAATTTATATTTAAATATAAAATTATAGTTAAAATATAAAAACAAATACCAATAGAATATAAAATCCTTCAAATTAATTATTAATGAAATATAAAAGTAAAAGGTGGCTTATGATTATAACAAGGTCAATTGACGACTGGTCCAACATCATACGCGCGGTGGCAAGTTGAACAAAATAAGAAAAAGCAATAAAAAAAAGTCTAATTGCTTTCTCACTTCAATCTTTGTCTCCCTCTCTTTCCTTCTTGGATATCCAAAATTTCCACTAGTCCTATTATTATTTTCACGCCTCAAGAAATCAATTACACAATTAATGCGTCTCTAGGGTTTTTGGGTTCAATGTCTCCTTGATTATCCTTCCTGAAATTTTTTTCTTCTTCCTGGTGTACTCGTTGATCATTCTTCTGCTGCTTCTGTGAACAATCTCCGAAGAATTTGACATAAAAAATAAATTTTTTTATTTTTATCATGGATCAGCGATTCCCGCATTATTTTTTGGCAGAATCAATTTTTTTGGATGCTTCTGTCTGATTTCTGGGTTAGTTTTTGGTCTGATTACTGCGTTTGAGCAGTGTTGATCAATGCGTTTCTTGGTTTTCCTCTTCTATTGTTGATTTCTGCAATTCATTAACCCCTCTTAATTGTGTAATAATAACTTTCTCCTTCTGGAAGCTCTTTCTGCACTGCTCTGCACTTTTGGGGCAATAAAGTTGTGAAATTTTTGGCCCCAAGATCCTGGGTCTTTGGAGTTTATTTGATTTTGCTTTAGAATATGAGGCTTTCGGTTCGTGTGATTGAGGCAAAAAATTTGCCACCAACGGATTCTAATGGGTTGAGTGATCCATACGTGCGGTTACAGTTGGGGAAGCAAAGGTTCAGGACCAAAGTGATAAAGAAGTGCTTGAATCCACAGTGGGATGAAGAATTTATTTTTCAGGTTGATGATCTCAATGAGGAGCTTGTTATCTCTGTTATGGATGAAGATAGGTACTTCAATGACGATTTCGTGGGACAGCTTAAGGTGCCAGTTTCACTTGTTTTTGATGAGGAAATTAAATCCCTTGGCACAGCTTGGTATTCATTGCAACCCAAAAACAAGAAGTCCAAGAATAAGGACTGTGGTATGTTGTACTGCAAAATTTTCTTATATCTCATCTGATTAGTTCCCTATTTCTATTAGCATTGGTATTGCTGCTTTCCCCCCTCTTTTTTGTCTAGCTGTTTGTCTATTTATACTGCAAATATTATATTAATTCATCCAAAAACTTATATTATAATGGGGTTTCAAATTTGAGGCTTTGCATTTTACATCTTAAAGCCAGCTTTGCATTTTACATCTTAAAGCCATTTGCATCATGTCCTGTTAGAAAAAAAATGTCTCGACTAACTGCCAACTTGAAGTTGGGTGCTTTTTACTAATGAAGTTGGAAAACTCTTTTTTTGAACAGGTGAAATTCGTTTATGTATATATTTTTCTCAAAAGAGTGGACCCCTGGATTCAAATTGTAATGGTGATCAGTTATCACATACAAGAAAATCTGCTGATCTAATTTCTAGTGCTGAGTCATCCTCAAGGTCTTTCAGTGGCCGTTCAAACTCATCTTCTCCTGTGAGACGAGAAGAAATCACATCCTCTAAGGATGAGAAAGGCGGTACACAAAGATCATTTGCTGGCCGAATTGCTCAAATTTTTAATAAAAGTTCTGAAATTTCTTCAACTTCATCCAATAGAAGCATTGACTCAGAGCAAACTGAAACTAGTAAAGTTGAGGTTTGTGAGGTCCAGACTGAGGACCAGTCCTCTTTCGAAACGTTTGAAGAATTTATGAGTAAAATGCAGTCCGCAGATGAAGGCAGGGAAATTCCAAGCAATCTACCAGGAGGGGTGCTTATAGATCAATTATATATCATTGCACCGGAAGACTTGAATGTGTTACTTTTTTCTTCTGATTCAAATTTCCCCAAGTCATTGGCAGAATTGCAGGGAACTACAGAGCTGGAAATAGGACATTGGAAATTTGAGAATAGTGGCGAGAGCTTGAAAAGGTTGCTTACTTACATTAAGGCTGCTACTAAATTAATTAAGGCTATTAAAGCCTTTGAGGATCAAACGTTCCTAAAAGCTGATGGGAAAAATTTTGCTGTTCTAGCCAGTGTTTATACTCCTGATGTTATGTATGGGAGCACCTTTCGAGCAGAAGTACTCTATGTGATTACACCTGGACCAGAGTTGCCATCAGGACAACAGTGTTCACGTCTGTTAATATCATGGCGTATGAATTTTTTGCAGAGCACCATGATGAAAGGAATGATAGAAAATGGGGCTCGGCAAGGCATGAAGGAAAGCTTTGATCAATATGCCAGTTTGTTATCTCAGACTGTTAAACCTGTTGATTCAAAGGACCTTGGTTCCAGTAAGGAACAAGTTTTGGCATCATTGCAGGCGGAGCCCCAGTCAGACTGGAAGTTGGCTGTGCAGTATTTTGCTAATTTTACAGTACTCTTAACAGTTTTCATGGGATTATATGTGTTTGTCCACATTTGGCTGGCGGCACCCAGCACAATTCAAGGGCTCGAGTTTGTTGGGCTTGACTTGCCTGATTCAATTGGTGAATTTATTGTTTGTGCGGTACTGGTTCTTCAAGGTGAACGAGTGCTGGGTTTAATTTCACGCTTCATGCAGGCCAGAGCACGAAAGGGTAATCTCTTAGTTGCTTTTCTTCTTATGATGTTTTAATATGAGAAATATCTTGAATTTAATATACCATTCGACTCTATATGAACAAATGGAATGCCTCTTGTGATTTTTTTTTGGCTGATAAAAAAAATTTAATGAGAGAAAAGAAGTAGAGTGCTGGAAGACTGGAGATCACTGTAAGAAATCGGCAAACAAGGGAAAACAAAATGAAGCAAAAAGCGGAACATATTAGCTCAAAAGAGCTTTACAAATATATGTATCTCAGTTCTCAGAGAAATTCCCTGGGAGAAAGTATGAGCTAAAACCATAAGGAAGCCTTATCATATCACATAAAAGCTGTAAAGCAATAAATCTCTAGCTAAAATATAGCATTATGCTCTAGTGAAATACACCAAACCCCTGCAAACAGAGCATATCCACAAAAATCCTTACACTTCTTATTTTTGAAAGAGCTTCAAACAATTTTGGTGAACCCACTGCTCATAAAAAAACAGCAACAAGTTTATTTTGAAGCTGCCAGGCTACCTCACAATAAAGGACAACTAGTCTCCAAACTCTGGAAACATAACACAAATATTAGGGGATAAAGCGTTGTGGTATATGAACTTGAAACAAGTTGTTTGTGTTAATCCTACTGAATACCACAATCAAAATGAATGCTTTTAACCTTAGAGGGTTCAGGTAACATTTATTTTCTGAAAAGAACTGGTAAAAACTAGGTTTTGACTAGTAGAGGTTGAACCAGGTACTGGAAGGAATATCTGCAAGTATAGGAAAAGGGTGTATGAGCAAATAAGATGCCTTTTGTGATTGTTAAATCCTTTTAGTTGTCAGGGAAGAAGTTCCATGACCCTGATAAATTCTAAAGTTGGATGGACATCAAAGTATCCTTTGATCAGTGTGGCTTTTCTTGATCTCTCTGACCAAGTCTTACTTTTATTGGGTTGACGATGATTTTTTTTCTCTCTTGTTAATTTTTCTATCCTTATTTAATTACTTTAGTGTTTTCAAGTCTTTGCTTATGTTGGTTTTTTACTTGAATATTAGGTAGTGATCATGGAATTAAAGCACAAGGAGATGGGTGGTTGCTAACTGTTGCCTTGATAGAAGGAAGCAATTTAGCTGCTGTTGATGCTAGTGGGTTTTCTGATCCATATGTGGTGTTTACCTGCAATGGGAAAACAAGAACCAGCTCAATCAAGTTCCAGAACTGTGATCCCCAATGGAATGGTGCTGTGCTTTAATTCAAATCTTAACCTCTGAATCTAGTAATTTGACACAGAAGTCTAGTTTTACCTACATCCAAACCGGATTTTTGTGCCAATATATATATATATATATATTTTTTAATAATTAAAAATACTGTCTATCTTTGCAGAAATATTTGAGTTTGATGCAATGGATGACCCTCCTTCTGTGCTGGATGTGGAACTTTATGATTTTGATGGACCTTTTGATGAAGCTGCATCTCTAGGACATGCTGAAATTAATTTTCTAAAAAGAAACATCTCGGATCTTGCTGATATATGGGTTCCTCTTGAAGGGAAGTTGGCTCTGGCATGCCAATCTAAGCTGCACTTAAGAATTTTCTTGGACAACACTAGAGGTGGCAATGTTGCAAAACACTATTTAAGTAAAATGGAGAAAGAGGTTGGGAAAAAGGTATGTATCTAGCTATGTTGCCGAGCTTTTGGTTGTTGTTGGTTTTTCCCCCTGCTTTTGGTGTTCTACTTCTGTTTTGACACACTTCTTTATGGCTTACGTTTTCCTATTAAAATAACTGTAGATTACTTTGCGGTCTCCTCAAACAAATTCTGCCTTCCAGAAACTCTTTGGGCTTCCACAGGAGGAATTTCTCATTAATGACTTCACCTGTCATTTGAAAAGAAAAATGCCCCTGCAGGTGCGGTTGGTCACTTGTATGATATTGAAACACTTGGCCAATTTTTCTATTGTGTTTTTAAATGTTAAAATGCTTCTTTATTCCCATCAAGTTACCATTGTTTCTCTGCAGGGACGCCTATTTCTGTCAACAAGAATAATTGGATTTCATGCAAATTTATTTGGAAAGAAGACAAAATTCTTTTTTCTCTGGGAGGACATTGAAGAAATTCAGGTCGTTCCCCCTACTTTTTCATCAATGGGGAGTCCAATAATTGTCATAACTCTTCGACAAGGCAGAGGTATGGATGCAAGGCATGGTGCAAAAACACAAGATGAAAAAGGCAGGCTGAAGTTCCATTTCCAGTCCTTTGTGTCTTTCAATGTTGCACACAGGTAGATGGGGGACATTTTCCAATTTTGTATGAACTTGTGTCTTTTATATACTTCTCTGCAACTTGTATTAAAATTATTTCTGTTATCTGTTTAATAATAATCTTTGCTCAACCCTTGCCATCTAGAGCTTATAACACTGGTTTAGGTTCATTTCAGTTGATGTATTTTCTTTTTCATGTTAAATTTAGTCCTTTGAGGTCATTCCAACAGTGCATTTATTTTGAAGATGTCGGCATTGGCAATTCACAGTTGCATTTGTAACTCTTTCGGTTGATTCATTTAATTTTGGAATTCTAATGAATATTGCTGACCTTTTATTTTGAATTTTGCCCTTGTTAATGTACCAAGTGCGTGAAAGTTGTTTTACCTGTGTGTTTGTTTGTAGCCTTGGTTGACAGCTAAATTCATATTTGGTCATAATTTCATGGAATTCTATATAATAAAGCTTGAAATCAGTTAGCATAATTTGCTTATGTAATTTTTTTTTATATATTCCATTATCCAGTCATACTAGATCAAGTTACGTATTGATGGAATTGGAAGAAGAACCATGTCTCTTTTATGATATTTTGTTCTGACAGTAACCAAAGGCGTGGTTCCATTATTGTTTATCAAATACAAGAATTATGTGGTGCTTGCTGCTTGGTTTCATGGAAATATGTCATTCTAAGTATATCTGACAATGTTGCCAATTATATGGTAATTATTTTTTACCCAAATGGGGCGTATTTCTCTATTCCCACTACTCTGCACCTAGACACTGATGCGGAATGTTCTCTGACTACCTAAAATATTTCCGTTGTAATGTTTGAAGGCATATCTTGGTCATCCAACTTCTCAGAAGATGCTTATCCATGTGTTCTGGCATATATGAAATGATATTTTTCTTATTTTCAGAAATTGTCTGAGAGACTGAGACAGTAACAATGTTACACTGCAATAGAAAAGTGTAAGATATCCTATGTTACTAAGACTTTGTTCTTGTGCTGATATAGGACCATCATGGCACTCTGGAAGGCCAGATCATTGAGTCCTGAACAGAAGGTCCAGATAGTTGAAGAAGAATCTGAAACCAAAAGCCTCATAAGTGAAGAGAATGGTTCATTCCTTGGCATTGATGATGTTAGCATGTCTGAGGTTTCTTCATGTGTCCTTCCAGTTCCTGTAATCTCTCTCTTTCTCTCTACACACATGCATATGCACATCTAGTAATCTGTCCATATTGTGCATTCATATTGCCATGGTTGTGCAAAATAATTGGTTCCATTTATGGTTCTTTGCAGAACTTCGCAAATGTTTGTATCTGATTGTAATTTTCCTTTTCTTTTGGTTATAGGCCAGTTTCTTCATGGAGCTATTCAGCGGGGGTGAATTGGACCGTAAAGTCATGGAAAAAGCTGGCTGTCATAATTATTCATACACCCCTTGGGTATCAGAGAACAGTGATATCTACGAGAGGGCAATATATTTCAAATTTGATAAGCATATTTCACGCTATAGAGGTGAAGTGACAAGTACTCAGCAAAGATCGCCCCTGTCGGATGGAAAAGGTTGGGTTTTGGAAGAGGTCATGAACCTTCATGGAGTTCCTCTTGGTGACTATTTCAATGTGAGCAAACCCAAATTTAGCTTGTTTCTGTACTTTCTTTGTTTTATATAATTTACCTGTTTTCTTCATCTCCCTGTTAGTTTTTGTCTCCTACACCAATCTGAGTAGTGTGTTCTAATATTTCTCAGCTACACCTACGCTACCAAATTGAGGATTTACCCCCAAAAACAAAGGGGTGTAAAGTGCAAGTGTTCTTTGGAGTTGAATGGCTGAAAAGCTCAAAGCATCAGAAAAGAATTTCAAAGAATATCGTAAAAAATCTGCAAGAACGTTTAAAGGTGACCTTCAGTCTAGCTGAAAAGGAATTTTTGGTAAATAGCAAATGAATCATCCTGGGGTTGACTTTGACAATGATGGGATTGGGAGCTAGCTTATATTCTGCGGCATCATCACACATTGCTGTCAGCACACATGTTTACTCCATTCATCAGCAGAGCCTGGTTAGGGCCGGAATTTATGATACATCAAATTTAAGGTCTATGTGATTGTCCTCTTTAGGGTTGGTTTGCCTGAAATTCCTAACTTCACCGGAACATCATGATATGCTGGCAGAGTTATCTGCAGGAGAACTTTGATCTGAACCCAGCAGCATGTATTTCTTCTCCTATCAATGGCATAAAGATCAGAGCTTGAATGTGGGTGAAAATTGTTGTCCTCTTGGACAAGCTTGCTACCAAGAGTTTGTTCTTCAATCCAGAATTCTGATTGGGGAGATTTTTTTCTATGGTAAATTGATTGGGGAGATTTTTAACTGCTCCCTTCTAGGCTTGTTAGACACTAGCAGAAGATATTCAGATAGCTTGCGTAGTTGTAAGTAGTCAAAATTTTGAATTTTTTTCTTTGGGTGCAGTAAGTTCCACTTTTGTATATGAAACAACATGTTGCCTCTGTAATTGTTAGGTAAAAGTTGTGACACATTCGATGAACAGAAGCTTTTTGTCAGATAGGGATGATTGTTATAAGCATTCTTTTGGGCCTGAGATTGCCATAAAGCAGAGTTCTTACACCACACAGATAGTTGATTCTTCTGCTAGATCGAATTGTTGAAACAATTGTTTTTTAGAGATAAGGGAAGGAACATAATTCAAGATTGGAATTCTTGCACTTTTTATTTGTGAAAGTGAAATAAATGCTATTTAAGATATGCGATTAGATAATACATGCAGATTGTCTATGTGTTTTGGATATTGTAGATGTTTTACTTATTGAAAAAACAAACACTTTTTTAAGTATAAAAAGAGCTAAGAAGCTGAAAATTGAAAAAAAGCTCACAATAAGTGTTTTGAAAGGCAGTAAAGAAGTGTTTCTATACACACACAGCAACAGACTCAAGGTAATGATGGGATAATTCTAATTAAGTGTAAGTTAATATAATTAGGTTTAAATATACTGTAGGTTCTTATAATTTTGAAATTTTTTTAATTAGGTTCTTATAATTTTTTTTTCTTCTTTTAGGATCTTTATAGTTTAATTTTTTTTTAATTGAGTCTCTGTCATCACCCCGGGTTATAACTACGTTAGTTTAGTGCTAACATGACAAATGGTTTCTCCACATGACAAAAGATGAAACTTACGTGACACTAAAGTGGCACACAAATTGCCACCCATCAAACGCATAGATAAGGCATGTGGCTCAGTTTTTCTCAATTTTTGTCACTTTAGTACCACATCAACTTTTTTTATTGTTATATAGACAAGCCGTTTGTTATGTGAGTACTAAACTGACGAAGTTATAATTGGTGTTGACTGCAGGGACTCAATTAAAAAAAAAATTAAACTATAAGAACCCCAAAAGAAAAAAAAACTATAAGAATTTGATTCAAAATTTGTCAAAATTATAAGGACATGTAGTACATTTAAACTATATAATTATTCATAGAATTGATTATAGAGAGCTGTTATTTTCACATCTAATTTTACTAATGACACACCTTATTTAATGTCTAAATATAATATAGATTAATTTACATTCATTTAATATAATTTTTTTAGTTAATTATAAAAATCCTTATTTAATTTAAAAAGTTTAGTCAAAGTTAAAAAAAAGTCATATTAATTGAGGGTAATTTAGTCTATATTATTTTAGATATTAAATAAAGTGTGACATTAACATAATAGGATGTGAAAATAGCAACTTTTTGATTATATTATGATAAAAATGGAATTATTCATGATGTGAATAAATTGTGGTTGAATTGTTATAAAATGTAACTATGAACCAAATTAACAATTTTTCATTGATTTGCACTTAATTAGAATCATACAAAATTATTAAGATTGTTCTTTTTCTCTCTATGTCCGTACATAGCTGACTATCTTGTCCAAAGTTGGAGAAAATCTTAATGAAAAAATTATAAAGAATGACGTAAAGAAATAAATTTATCTCGGGGGTAAAATTGGCATCGTGCATAAAGATAGGGAGATTTTAGTATAATAAAATTATAAAAAAAAATTAATTCTAACTAAAGAAATTTTCTTTAGCTGCTTTGTGTGAGCGGAAAAGCTCTTCTCTTTGCCCTACTCATCTCGGAAAGTTCTCTTCGTCTTCGGCTTCGCTCCTCCCTCTTGGCTTCCCGCTTAATCGACATTAAAGCTTCTCTCTTTTCTTCTCAAAGCCCCTCCACAGAAACCCTAATTGGTACGAATCTCTTACTTCACGAATGACCAATCAGTCTACGTGCTTATTTTCTTTTTCTTTTTTCGTTACTTTTTTATTACCAAAAAAAAAAAAAAAAAAANAAAAAAAAAAAAAGAAACCCATTGATGAATTCCATGCTATTTATTGTTGGAGATTCCCAATACATTTTGGACGCTGGAATTGGGTTCTGACTTAGAAACTAGGCTTCAATTTGCTTTTGGATTATACATAGGCTCTAATTTTCAATTATACTGATTCACTATAGAGTGAATCAAGTTTTTTGATTTGGAGTTGTAGTTATTGATTACACGTTTCGTTTCTCATTGTACCTTTTTATCTTTTTCCCTTTTGCAAATATCTAATTATTGAGTCCCTGTTTGATTTGGAGTTATGTTTTAAATTCAGTGTTTTTTCACCTTCTTAGGGTCTCTTGAAAGACAGTTTTGTAGCATGAACTGTCCGTGGAACAGAGGAATCGATTCTAGAGCTTGTTGTTGGTTTGATGCCATTAACACATTGTGACGCAACTTGTTTCTGAGCTCGTACTAAGGGAGCTCATTGATTAGGTGGATTCAAAGAGAATGTATGGAAGAGCAGGTCTTGATAGGTTTAAGAAAGCTCAAACTTTGGAACCATTCGCAGTAACTGTGAATTCATCTTCGAAAACGAGTGCCCAACCTGCTGCTAAAGTAGTCAACCATTCCTCAACTTTACCTTCACAACCTCAAAATTCTCTTCACGAAACCCAAAATCAGCAGCATCATGCTTCTCAGCAAGCTGTGGGGCTGGAGGCAGCCCCATTGTTGGGACAGACTCAGCAGGTGACCCCAGTGGGAGGGGGCCAATCAACATGGCAACCGCCAGATTGGGCAATTGAGCCTCGCCCAGGTGTTTATTATTTGGAAGTTTTGAAGGATGGTCAGGTACTAGATAAGATTAATCTGGACAGAAGAAGGAATCTCTTTGGGAGGCAAATGCACACTTGTGATTTTGTGCTTGATCATCTATCTGTCTCTCGCCAGCATGCTGCAGTCATTCCTCACAAGAATGGGAGGTGAGACCATTTCTTACATCCTTGATATTACTAGAATGGAATGGATTCACTCTTTCTGTCTGTAATCACCATCGTCATTTGCTTTCTGCGTAACATTTTCTGAATATATTTGGCCTCGAAACCAAATTATTCAAACATTCAAGCTTTTGTTGGTTAGACTTTCATAAAAATTATTAACAGCATGCCATAGCATATGTCGGACCAATTATGGATTTGCCTAGGAGTTAATTGTTACTGAATTGGATTTCTGATCATTATGGGATATGATCAGGAACTATTTATGTACTTCTTAGATATTAGGTTAAAAATATTTTACATCTAAGATTGAAGAATTAATGATCCAGTAAGCCATATGGAGCTTCAAAGGGAAAGTAACCCATGTTCCTCCTTGATTGAATGGCTTTGGACACATGCCATGTCCTTGAGACACAGATGGATATATTTACTTATTTTTGGTATGTAATTAAGTCCTGTAGAATTTGAATATCTATTGTGATCCCCATGTCATTAACAAGCTATTGTTTCTTCTACAGCGTATATGTAATTGATTTGGGATCTGCACATGGTACATTTGTTGCAAATGAGCGATTGACTAAAGATTCACCAGTTGAGCTTGAAGTAGGGCAGTCTTTGCGGTTTGCTGCATCAACAAGAACTTACATATTAAGAAAGAATGATGCAGCTCTTTTCCCTCATGCTCCACTGCCCACGGAGATCAATTTACCACCACCTCCTGACCCCTCTGATGAAGAAGCTGTTGTTACTTATAACACACTTCTAAATCGTTATGGTCTTGGCAAGTCTGGATCCAGTGAGTCCGGTAGCTCAGCAAGTAGCAGAAATGACAATCACAACTCAGAGAGAGCTCCTAAGAGAATTAAGAAGGCAAGAGTTTCCTTCAGAGATCAAGTTGGGGGAGAGTTGGTTGAGGTTGTTGGGATTTCAGACGGTGCAGATGTAGAAACAGAACCTGGTCCAGTTGGTGTGAAAGAAGGAAGTCTTGTTGGAAAATACGAATCCCTTGTACAGATTACAGTAATACCTAAGGGAAAAGAGCAGTCCTCTGTAAAGGAGGCAGATGCATCCCAGAAAGGTGTAACGGATAAACTGCAAGAAGTCTTAAAAAAGGTCAAAACCCCACCAAAAGTTGGGATTTATGATGACCTATATGGAGAATCATTTTCTGCCAAAGTTGGATCTTCTTGGGCATATTCACCTGTTACTGGTGAAGGAGCTCCTACTGCTAGGGATGGGGAAAGCAGTATGTTAATTGGGAAACCTGACTATAACTCAAGCAGTGTTGATGAAGACAATGATGATGATGATTTGTTTGGGTGACCAATTTAACATCTGGCAGACCAGATTATGGAATAGATCTGTGGTAATTCTGTATTTGAGTTTGACAACACCACCGGGAACTGAAAGCAAACACTTAAATTATATTGTATGTTTCTCTTATTCTGTGGAGTTATTGTTGTAATGCATGCATATTTTTTGTTTTCCATTGCATGCTTCACCTACTCAAATACAAAAAGATTGCAGTTTAGTGGCAAAATGGTGTGTTATCCTTACTGTTAAGGTAAATACGGTTTACATATAGCTATTCAATAACTCATTCAAGCTTTCTGGTTTGCATAGTCACAGGGCAGTTCTTCTTGATTTTGGGCTCCAATGCGCCTTGATATGCTGAAGGTAAATTATGTCATTGTACACGCTACACCCAGAATCAGTCATATATAGCTGTCATGTCCATAAAATTAAAAAAAAATAAAAAGAAGTCATATAGCTGTTACATTCATCCCATATGAACAGTCGTATAGCTGTTATGGCCAAAGAAAGAAAAAAATATAAAAAAGACTTCATATAGCTTTTACATTCACCCCTCTATAAGAACAGTCTACTATTAGATTCATCCTACTAGTAAATTGAATAAGATAAGGGGTGTGGGGGAAAAACAAGAGCTTTTTCTCCATGTGAACATCACCTACATGGCTACATCCTTGCTCTTCTCATGTGTAAACTGAGTCAGCTTTCTCATTGACATCCTGCAAAATTCAGCAATTAACCCATGTAGGTGCAAGCTCACATCAGTGCCTGAAAAATAAAGGTTTCAGACTATGTAAATGATTATACATTAACCTGAATGAAAAATCGACCAACATAAAATTTAGAAAAAAAAAAAGGCAAAAAAGAAAAAGAAAACGGAAAGGAGATTACATAAGATGAGCAAACTTCAATTAAAGACTTCGATTACCTCTCTTGGGAGATAGAAATCAGATGTGGAGAAACATTTTCTTAGTCCACATAACCTACCAGCTGGTTTGGAATCTGGAAAAAGCTGCAAAATGAAAGAGAAAGATGTAAGAGCAAGAAATGAAAAACAAGAAATATGCCGAATAAATTCATGGGTTAACAAATATCATTTAACAAGGAATTGTTATGTAAATTAAAATTCCAATGAGACTAAGAAAGAATGGAGTTATTAGAAATGTAAGAAGCATGAATTTAGCTACATGAACATTTAAAACAAGCACAATTCCACCTCTAGCGAGTAAAAAGTTTATAAACAGTAATCAATTGTCATAGAAACAGTGAAAAGAGCGTTGAAAGGTTGGAGATAGGTAGAAATCCTAAAATAATTGACTAAAGTTCTAAAAAACCATTTCTCTTGAAATTTTCTTTGCATAAATAACATGTAGACACACAACTTTTCCTGAATGCTTTAATCTACTTGCATGATATGATGAAATACTTTATTAATTTTCTAATGACAAAATAATAATAATACTAATTTTCTAATCACCTAAAGAATACTCCCAAATGTTGGTGTACAAAGTAAAATCCATGAAAAAGAAAATGATTACCTGAAAAACTCTCTTCATAAACACTTTTTTCGCCTTGAGTTTTTCAACTTTGGCCTCAAGTTCCTCGATATAGGCCTACATTTGAATTAATAGTTATCAGTTATATCTCATGAAAACATAGATATTAAAAGTCAAATCTTTCTAAACATTCATTTTTAACTGCATTTTATAATATAAAAAAATGTTAGTCAGTATCACTTAGAGTTTTTAATTATCTTTATATATTTATCATTTTTTTTTCCCTTTTTAGGCCATGTTTTGTGGAAAGAAATAACACTAACCTTCTTCTTTTCAATCGATCTTATAGCTGAGATTCTGTTTTGAATCTTAAACTTTTCTTTCCTGAGATTATACTCTTTAGAACCCTTTTTAAGTCTTCTTCTTTTAACCCAAGGTCCTCCATATTCATCAAACTCCAACTCAGAATCAAGATTACGTTGTTCTTCATTTTTGTTCTCTTTTTCGAGACTGTTCCATAACTCACTCAAACAATCGAAGTCAAGATCACCAAAAGCCAGCTCAAAGTCATCTATGAGATTGAAGCTTTCGTTTTCCATTGTGTCTTCTATAGAGGGTGGAAGTGGTCCTTTTATATCTAAAACTCCCATGTCCTTACCAACATGAAAATGTGCATTTTTGCATGTATTAATAATTAGAATATATTCCTTTGCTTTTTCAGTGTACCATTAGAGTATGAACCTCATGCTTAATTTTACTAACGTTTTCATTTTCTTGTACAAACATGCTTTCCATTTATTGTATTACGTATTATAAAGGTATTTAGTTAATCACATATGATTATAGAGTTAATTAACTAATACATTTCATCATGCATTTAAAAATCATAATTCAAGAGAATGCTAGAATTTACTATACTATGTATAATTTGCATTTTTGCTATGTGTTATAGTTAGAAACTATAAGAGGTAATTGAATTATATGCAATTAAAATGTTTTTCATTGCAAAATATGAGCTGTTCTCTTTCAAAATTTATATTTGTGCATTATGTAGTCAATTAAAGGTGAGTTAAGGATTGTATCAAATAAAGGGTCAAGTTTAATTGTAATTCTCATAGTTCAAAGGGTTACTTTTTTTTTTTTCTTCTTATTATTATTTTACATTTTGATACAGTCCTAGTACTTTTAACTCCAGTTTTCTCATGGTGGCCAAAACAAGACATGCATGTGTGATTGTACTTAATGCATAAAAACACATTTGTATTGTTTGGTAGGGGTGTAAGGCAAAACCGGAAAACCGGTCAAATCGACCGAATCAGACCGAGGGCAAATCGAGTCAAACCAAGAGAGTTGGTTCGGTTTTCGATTTGATTTTCTAAAAAACCGATAAGACCAGTTCCGTTTCGGTTTCAGAAAAAAAAAAAAAAAAAAAAACCAAACTTAAACCGAACCAAACCGAAATCTATATATATATATATATATATATTTTTAATTTTTAATTATATATTATATTAATAATCCCTTAAAACTACGTCGTTTTGAACTGACCTAAATCCCTCTTCTCCCAAATTTCAATTGATTTCCCCACTTTCAAGCTAGAAACAACAGAAATAGCAAAATGAAGAATAGCTCAACACTGGTTTTTGATATTACCGGCAAAATGTTTTTCTCTTCACCATTTCCAAAACACATAAGAACTTGTATTTATCCTTTCCTTCACCATTTCTTTGTCAAAGGAGGACGCGGTTTCCTTCTCTGCCATTTCTTTGTCAAGAACAAGAACAAGGGCAAGAAAAGGAGGACGATGGACCTCCGTGAATCAATCAGCAGCCAAACCGACGTCAGATTGAGCATCACAAAGCAGGTATTCTCGAAAGAAGGCAAGAACAAGAACCTAGTATTTTCGCCCTTGTCCATCCACATGGTGCTGAGCCTGATCGCTGCTGGGTCCAAGGGTCCCACTCTGGATCAGCTGCTGTCCTTCCTCAGGACGAACTCCATCGACCATCTTAACTCCTTGGCCTCTTAGCTCGTTGTTGTTGTCTTTGCTGACGGTAGCCCCAGCGGCGGGCCTCGCTTATCTTTCGCCGATGGCGTCTGGTCCGATAAATCCCTTTCTCTTAAGCCTTCTTTCAAACACATTGTGGACACTGCTTATAAGGCCGCTTTCGCTCAAGTCGACTTCCGTCACAGCAGAACAACTGAACAAGCACAGCTGCAGAGGTACAATTACAATCTGGAGATTCTAGACCCTGGTGTAAAACGAGAAGAACCAAAAATTAAAAAGGGTCATACTAAAGTACTGGTTTTTGTTAAGCCACTAAATGCGCAGATCGTTGTATTGGGGAAATGGACACCGAGAGTCCGAGACACACAGTAGAGAGGGGAAGAAAATGAGGTTTGATGCCCACGCTTCTGCAAGGAAGAAAGGAACAGCGCCGATTTTAAGAATGACCCCCCTGAATAAGCCTGGAAACCGAGAAAACCGACCGAACCGAACGAGTTTGGTTTGACTCGGTTTTGCTAAAAGAAATTTAAAAAATCGAATCGAACCGAACCGAACCGAATTTCTTTTGACCGGTCTGGTCTCGGTTTAGGGTAAAAATCGAACCGATTACACCCCTATTGTTTGGTACTAAAGAATGACTTTAATTAGTCATAATCAAGAATTTGAATGCTATAAGATTTATAAATTAAAGAATGGTGAAATGAACACATTTGTCAAATTATTACTTTGATTTTTAATTATTTAATACTTATTATTTCTTCGAATAATTCTAGTTTCACAAATTTTATACATACAAATCTATATAATTCTGATTACATTGGAGTTTGAATGGCCCTATCTAATTTTTTTTTTCCTTAAATAACCACTTCATACAATNTTTTCTCTTAAATAACCACTTCATACAATTACGTATGTTTACTAATTATGTAGTTAGTACAATTTTTTTGGGTTTTTTGTGCCATAATGTAAAAGTAGAAAAAAAAATTGGTAGAGGAGGGTAGATAATTGATTTTTTTTTTTTTTAAAAAAAAAATGGTGTGTATTATGCTACCTTCCATTCAAAAGGGGGTAGCGCTACATCACCCCTCATTTGAGGGATTTTGGTAGGATCTACATCTTAAAATTGGTGTCATTACAAAAATATTAAAAAAAAAAAGTCACTAAATGTGAGTTAGAACAGTTACTTTCTTGTAAAATGCATAAATAAAACAATACAAAAAAATACCGAATTAATAATAACTATGAAAAGTAATTTTCTTTGACACAATTAATCTTGAATTTTGTCAACTGTTTTAGAGTTTAACTTATATTGCGTAACTCAATTTTTTGAGATATTTGCAATGACATCAATTTTAGGATGTGGGTCCAACCATAACCTAGAGAAGTAGTACTACCCCTTAAGTAGCTTAGCAAATCTAAAAAAATAAAAAATTTGTTAGGGATCATCGACAAATAGTAGAATTGGGTTTTTTTTTAGAGCACAATTGCGTTTTGTTGGATATCTTTCTTTTCTGACCCAAAAACTTGCACAAGAATTTGATCCAGCCCAAAATTTTAAAATAAAAGAAAATGAAAGCAATTCCCACTAAGGAAGCACATTGCAAATATGATAATTTAGTGTAATTCTCAAAACAAATAATAATAATTATAAAAATAAAGAACATGTTTGTCATGCCCATTTAGCACCAGAAAAATAAAGCACAGTTTGGGCTAAAAAATGAAACGAAGTTTTAGCAATATCTAAAAAGTTAAATCCGCAGGCTCTACCATGCATATGCGTAGATTCTTCGACAAGGGAACCAAATTGGACAATGACATTCAATCAAGCCCATTTGGTCAAATCTTAGAAGAAAACGTGGGGAAGTTTGTCTACTAACAGCTAAAATTGATTCTTCAAATCTGGAAGATATCCTTTATTGTTAGTAGAAATTATAGGATAGTAGGCCCATTGTGATGGAGTAAGAATTGACTACGGCCATTTTTGAAGCTATGGTTTCCAAATCATACTTATTACTATGTACTGAATTAGACTTAGTGTTAAGAGGTTGGCATATGATATATACTCTCTCGCATGACATTGACATTATTGATGTCCACACCGTTTTATGCTATTATGTTTCATGCTTGACCATGCCTTGAGGAGAAATTGCTGAAAAGCAAGTACATATGTCCCACTTCATTACATAAAACATAATCATCACTAATTACTCTTCTAACAAGTATTGCTACCTAGTTTTAGAATACACCACCCTTTCTAAACATATAATCATCACTTTACATGTACATCATCATTTTTGTGAGAGGAAGTATCAACTCTACTTTATATCTTGTCAACCTCATTTCTCAAGTTTATAAGAGGGTGAGCACTATGTTACACCTACCTCAGTTTAGTGGGATTCAGTGGAACTTACATGGTAATTTGGATATCTTTGCGAGTATTTTAAAAAATTGAGTTATTTAATATGTGCTAAAACACACAATTTTTTATAAAATATAAAAATGACATAATATAAAAAAACGTGTCAAAAAATAAACTTAAAAAAAATATTTCTTAACATATTTTCCTATATGCACCAAAAATTTCATATGTATACTTAATTATACATACATGCTTGCCTTTACCACTAGACCAATTCCTTGAGGTGCATGACGTGTCCATATAAGTTATAGTGAAGCTATTTGTGAATAGGTGGATCTCTGTCTAATTGTTACTATAGGAGCTCATGTCTAGGATGGTTGGAGGAACCTCTATTAATGAGGAGGTTACACTAAGAATTAAACTTATGTACACCAAATTTTTTTGTGTGGACTGAGTCTATGGATGTTAGTTTTAGAAAGAGTTGTAAAACCCACCATTGAGACTCATAGCTGATGTGAGTTTCATAAACCGTAACTTGGTTACAAAAATTTCATATGTATACTTAACTGTTCATCACATGCTTGCCTTTACCACTAGACTAATTTTTTGAGGTGCATGACGTGTCGATATAAGCTATAGTGAAGCTATCTGTGAACAAGTGGATGTTCTATCTAATTGTTACTATAAGAGGTCATGTCTAGGATGGTTGGAGGAAACTATTATTAGGTTAACAATGATATTAAACTACTAATACTTGTAACACAAGGTTCGTAGTTTCAATTTCCCTTTCAAAACCAGTGGTGAGAAATAGCTTCTTGGGCTTTAATTAAGACAATCTACCTAAAGAAAAAGCTAACAAAAGTGTGAGAGATGAGAGAGAGAGAGAGAGAGAGAGAGAGAGTATTACATTTGAATATGTGATGTTTCTTTCATCTCCTTATAAGTCCAAATCCATCCCATGAACTAATTATCCTTGAAAGGTTTTTCCTTTTATAAACATTCATCATGACGATTAGGGCAACATATAGTATAACAAAATTTAGACACGAAAAAACACATCAATTAAAGTGCTTCACACACGATAAACAAATGGGTTGGTACAAACAAAGGATACTGAACTTTAAGGAAAAACACCAACTTCATAGAAAGGAACATATGGTCACCCCAAAAGATTAGTTTGGATACTGCATAATAATAACAAAATCTAATTAATTAATAAACTCAAAAGAAATTGATATAATGATAACTATGATCATGATCATGTTATTGAGATTATGATCGTCATCATGGCCGTCATCAATTCCTCCTGCTCATAACATCATTTGGGTTGGACCGAAAAGTCATAAAAAAAAAATAGTTTTAAGCAATTAACCTTGTCAACTTGCTTCTAGCTGTTTAAGATTGACACCCAAGCAGCCGCTGTTTAAGATTGACACCCAAGCAGCCCTTTCTTTCACTTCTTCTTGCTATTTAAGATTGACACCAAAACCATTTTTTTTCTTGATTGATAGGTTACTGTTAGAGCCTCCTAAGTAACAGTTAGCATATCACCTTTCAAGTTGAAGGGATTGGTGGGGCCTCCCTATGTTGATGACGCAAGATCATGTGGGCCCCAAAAGATGAGCAAAACGATTGACGCACGAGTGAATGAACAGGAAGAAAGAGGAAGAGAAGCATTAACCCACACGCATGAAAGAGTAAGCAAAATCATGGGGTAACACAGAGGAGAAAGAGGAATGGTTGTCTATGTTTGGCCTGCAGAACAACCAACAAACAAGTCAGAGGGATCCCATCAGGGGATGTAACAAACGGCACAGGACAAGACACGTGGCCGACATGCACATAAGGGAGGCCCAACCATAGGGCCAATTAGAAGAAGAATATACCAAGATTTAGTGGGGAGAAGCATCATGAGGAATGCACAGAGGATCTTTAATCTATGCACTGCTTTCTGCCCCCACATAAGCTTCTTTTCCAATTACTATAGGAGCACTCCAAATCCTTTGTCCACTTGCATTGCATGCTTTCTTTTTATTCAATCATAGAGCACCAATTTTCAAGCTGTTGGTAAGAAAGAGAAGACTATGCTCAATTGCTCCTTTTTTTTCCTCCTTCTTTTCTTTTGAAAAATTATAGTTTTACAAATAATCTCATATTGCCTCTCACTATCTTAATCTAAAATATCATATTGAAATTTTAATGAAACTATATAAAGTTGATTCAACTATGAGATACACTTGGAATCCTTTTGTCCCCAAAAGTTACTCTTCAGAAGAAAAAAAAAAAAANAAAAAAAAAAAAGCGATTTTGAAACCTTTCAAGTGTTAAATTAAACATGTCACTTTTGTTTACAAAAGTTGTTCACAATAATTTTTTATTACTAAAGAATAAAAATGATTTCTTGAGGCCCTTTTCATCGCTAAACCAAATATACTATTAATAAATTTTAACTAGATTTGATGCTGTCAAGTATGTAACAATGTAAGTAGGAAGTTAGGTAAATAAAAAGTTTATTTCTTTTCCATCTTCTATTCCGTTCTATTCCTATTCAAGAAGCTTATCATAGCATGCTTTTGATACATTACTATGTTGACTAATCCAGACAAACCACTTGTTCTCTCTCTTTCCCCAGTTGTGCCCCCTAACACTCTTGGTTAGGAGACATTGTGGTACTCATTTTCCCTTAGTTGGTGTCTCACTGGCAGTTTCTAACACTCACTCTTAAGCTATAGCCTACTCCTCTATCTCTCTCTTGTCTCTGAGGATTTCTTGCATGAAACTAGTAAAGTATTCATTTTTCAGCACCACATGTTTATGCACGTCAACGCATACTTGCTTGTTTCTGATTTTAGATTTTAGGCCTCCACATCTCTTGCTGCAATCCAAAAACTGGTGCTTCTGCTTCACCCACTTTCTTCAATTTGAACAGTTTCTTCAGAATCATGCAGCTTTTTTAATTCTGAATGTTCTGCTTCCTAAGATACAAGCAGCATCAAGCATATGTTAATGGGTATGTTCTCTCTTCCTCTCTCTCAGTTTCTTCTTTCTTGCTCTCTCTTTCAATTCTTCATACATTTTCAACAGCTTCTCTAGTGTTTGATGAAAGGCCTAATTCAGCTAGCACAGGGAGATAACTGTGGATTAATTTGATTAAAGTATTTTTGTTTGACTTCCACTCCTTAATCAATTAAAAGCTTGAGGTACTTTTTCTTCTGTTACAAAGATGAAGAGCACTTTTGCCAGAGGATAAAAATTATGTGAAAAAGAAATACACTCTGGGTTCTGCCTTAAAAAATTCCAAAAGCATAGGGACAAAAAGAAAATGCTAAAACCTTCTTGTGGGGTGGGTGTAGGGGGGGTTAGCTAGTAGAGAACTTTATCAATTTCAGTAGAGAATGTCCACATAATTGGCTAAATAGCTCACTGAATGCCATCCCATAATCAAAATGGGGGATGTCATTGATTCTGCAGAGAGCAAAGCTACTCTGACATTAACTATACACTTTCTGAATTTTCATCATGTTCTTGGAATTGGCATCTGTGAGAGTTACCTCTAATAAAAAAGTTGGCTTGTGAGGCTTCTGATACAGTCTTATTTGGAAGAAAAACTTGGAGGTCTTTTCTTCTGTCTGCTTGAAAGCAATGGGTGCTGTGCCATAAACACAAATGGTTTTTGCTTTACCGCCATTTGTCTGTGAAAGCACAGACCACACTGTATGTCAGATTTCAACCAATGAAGGGTTGGAAAGGCCTAGCACTAATATCATATCTTCAAGAACGAATCTAAATCCTTCTTCTTCTTCTCTTTGTTTCCCCTTTATCATCGTGTTTTGATTTATTTCAAACTCAGATAAAACATGTCTAACAGGCTGTTTTTATGGTGAGTTCTTTCAGTAATTAGTGAATAAAATTGGGAAGAAAAAGAAAAGGAAACAAAGGAAGAAAGGAGAAAAAGTTGGCTCCCACCTTTAGTGGTTCCTATATACTTAATGGAGATTGGGATAATTGAGAAGACCATACTCTTGCAGTGGACCACTGCGGGCCAATAGTAAGTTTCTATTAGATATATGTGAATTTTCTCAGGAGACACGGACTGTGACTTAACAAGTAATCTCACACAAGATGGTGAATAATAATAGTTGCCTTAAGAAGATGATTGGTGCATCACTTTCTCTCCGAATCTCATATCATTTTCTGAACTGGTAATATATCCTTAATGTATGGAATGGAAAGTATTTTTCTAAAAAATTGTGGTGTGTATTAGTACGAATCAGCTTTGGATTTATATACACTACAAAATTGTGAGCCACTATAAAAGCTGTAGTCATTTTCTTCTCTCACCTCATAGTTCCCAACTTTCAAACACAGCATTAATTTTCTTCACTAGCTGTTCTCTTTCCAAGACCCATCAATCAAGGTAATTTATATAGTTTCATGTATGCAACCTCTGCAATGCTGCTGCTGCTGCTGCTTCTATTTTTTTTTCCCTTCTTATCTTAGATGGAGGCAAAAAAGATTCACTTAGCTTGAAGCTGCCCCATAAAAATTGCAGCATAAACTGCTCAAAACTCCAAGCCTTACTTGTGCTTTACATCATAGATAATATCTATTTGATATCTGATGGTTTACTAATATACGTACCACTACTTATAATTAGTCTCTGTGTTCTATATAAAAATTCCCCATTTCTTCTACTCACAGTAAAATTTCTGCTATTTCCTGCATAAAAACTTCTGAGTCTTTTTTTGCCAAACAACGTAGAAGAGATTAAGAGCAGAGAAAGATACTGATAAATACTTTTCAATCATGGTTTTGCACAAATGGAGTTAATTAAATGGCTATTAGTACCTAATTTGAGGCCAACAAACCAATATGTCACTGCGGCCATTATTCTTGGAAATTAGGATAACTCATGCAGATTAGATTAACTGAGTTTTCATTTTAATATTATACTATTAATGCTGATTATCAATGTGTTGATCTTTTGTCGTTAGCAAAGAGAAAAACTTCATTTTTATGCATAATCGAATGAAATTTGCACTGTCGGCATAGCTGCAGAGATAGAGGTTTACGTATAAGCTTGCTCACCGATCAAGATATGTCAAAAAAATAGTAAAAAACATTGAGAGTCATTGTCTTATCTTAGTCTTTTTCCCTTTATCACTTTTCTTTTTTTAAGATTTCTTTTTTCAACAAAAGAATAGTATATGAATTGCGTAAGGGTTTATGTCATTTTCACGAATCCTCATGTTCTTCAGTTTCTTGTTACATATGTCAGGAAGTGGCACAGGAGGCACAAGGATCTGAAGCCCAATGTAAGTCAGTGAGAGTATTCCGCATTCACATACATAGTCTTAATGAACTTCCAACTACTTAATTAAGCTTTGAACTTTGAAGTAACTTCCAAAGGTACTAGAAACAAGGTTGCATGGCATCTAGTAAAAGGGTCTCTTAGCAGTTGCAATTTTTCACACCTTTCTCGATGCATGACGGCATAAATTTCAATTTCTTGTATTTTTTTTAATCTCTAGGTGAGGAAACCAACTTCTATAAATTGAAGGCTTTCAGAGTTCTATACAGAGCAAGGAGGGGGATCAAAGGGCCCTTGGATGAAAGTTGAGGTAAGGCCTTCTTCAATTGTTCTTTCTCCATTTTTTGACTTTTCTTGTTTTTAATTTTCAGCTCATTTGCTCTGCATGATCATGATATAACTCATTCAAGTATTTTCATCAGTTTCTTGCAGCTACTAAATAACCCTTTTGATTCAGCTCTCTTTAATTGTAAGAATGTCCTTTATGGTTTCCCAGTTTCTGTTACTTGTAGTTTCCTTCCATAAAGTACTTGATCAACCCAAAAAGGTGCCAAAGCTTTGATTCTTTTGTGATCTGTGCTATCATTCAAGATATGAGCTTTCTTAAATTCATGCAGGCATTTAAAGTAGAGACTTTTATTGAGCATTGGATATAGATCAGAACAAGTAAAAATGAAGTTTATGAAACTTGGGACCAGGCCTGATACTTTCTACACTGAACAAGCTACCAGGTATCCACAGCAACCCTTCTTTAAAAAGTTGTAATTTTTTTTTTTATTTACTTTTTTTAAGAAGTTATTTATTTTAAAAATTAACATGTATTCCTAAATGCAGGACCCTGGTTTCAGACATACCTGCAGACCTTGTGATACAGATCAATGATATCACTTATCTGCTACACAAGGTATGAATTAATGTGGAGTCAATGTAACCGAAAAGAAAATATAGAAACCAAAAAATAATCTTGCTTGATGTTTAATTCTGCTTTTCTTAGCTGCAGTTTCCGCTTCTTCCGAAATGTGGCCTCCTACAAAGGCTTTGCTCTGATTCTAGTGATTCTGAGAGTGTTTCTCTAGAGCTTCATGATATTCCTGGAGGGGAAGATGCTTTTGAACTCTGTGCCAAGTTCTGCTATGGAATTTCAATTAACATCGGTGCTCACAACTTTGTACCTGCACTCTGTGCTGCTAAATTTCTCCGAATGAGTGACAATGTTGAGAAGGGAAACTTTGTAGGAAAGCTCGAATCTTTCTTCAATTCATGCATTCTTGAAGGTTGGAAAGACTCCATTGTTGCTCTACAGGCCACTTCCAAGTTACCAGAGTGGTCTGAGAATCTTGGTATAGTCAGAAAATCTATTGATTCAATTATTGAGAAAGTTCTCACTCCCCCACCACAGGTCAAGAAATTTAGGCCCTTCCCACTACCTCAATTTTCTCAAATTTCACTTCTTTGCATATCTTTTGCTTAACAAATGGTGATTTTCTGCAGGTGAAATGGTCCTACACTTACACAAGACCTGGTTATACTAGAAAACAGCACCATTCTGTGCCAAAGGATTGGTGGACTGAGGATGTAGCTGACCTTGACATAGACCTTTTCAGATGTATAATTATGGCTATCAGATCAACATACGTGCTTCCACCACAGCTTATAGGCGAAGCTTTGCATGTCTATGCTTGCCGGTGGATACCGGGTATGGCAAAGCTTAAAACTTCAGGAAGTTCAGCCACTCAAACAGAAGAATCTAAGGAGAAAAATCGAAAAATACTTGAAACAATTGTGAGCATGATTCCCGCAGATAGAGGGTCAGTTTCAATTGGCTTCTTGTTAAGACTTCTCAACATTGCAAGTCATCTTGGTGTCTCCCCCGTGACAAAGGCAGAACTAATAAGGAGAGCCAGTCTACAGTTTGAGGAGGCAACAGTGAGTGACCTGCTTTATCCTTCAACATCAGCCTGTGACCAGCATTTATATGATATAGACATAGTTCAAGCAGTATTGGAAAGCTTCTTGAAGCTTTGGAAAAGAATGTCCCCTGCTGCTGTAGAGAACAGCCACTTCATGAGGTCAATTAGAAGTGTTGGCAAGCTCGTTGATTCATATCTTCAAGTGGTAGCAAGGGATGATGACATGCCAGTCTCAAAATTTGTGTATCTTGCTGAAACTGTACCAGACATCGCCCGATTAGACCATGATGATCTGTACCAGGCACTGAACATCTATCTTAAGGTGAAACATTGATTTGATACCACAGTTACAGTGACATAAACTAACTTCTGGAACTTTCATGGTTTATTACTTAGATGGAGGGTAATGCCCTTGAAACAGAAGACATTTCAGTCACTTTTTGATGACTTTGAGACAGTAACACTAAGACTTGACTGCACATTGTTCACACTAGACAGTTTTAATTACCTTAATACATTAAACTATTTCAATTTGTGTTTTTTATGGTGCATTTATGATGTGGTCTAAGTTGCAATGCATAAACAGGAACATCCTGAGCTGAGCAAAGCAGACAAGAAGCGCCTATGTAGGATTCTTGACTGCCAGAAACTGTCCCCGGAAGTGCGTGCCCATGCGGTAAAAAATGAGCTTCTGCCATTAAGAACTGTGGTGCAGGTGCTCTACTTTGAACAAGAGAAAGGCTCCAAGGCAACCTCTAGTAATAAACTGCTAAAACCACATGAAGTGCTTCTTGGAGCAAAACACAGACCAGCTACTAGAGAAAGCCAGGGAAAGCAATCTTTAGGTGCAGATAGAGAAGAACTTAACAGAGAAGGCCCAATAAGAATCCCACTTCCTGAAACCAGAGAAAAAGATCAAGTTAGAACTACAAGAGCAGATGGAAAGTTGCCATTGGAATTGGAAAGAAAGATGGTTATAAGGGGAGAGATTGAGGAGGTGAGGTCAGAGAAGGGAAGGGAATTCAAGGAAGAAAGCAGGTCAGGGAGCAAAGTGGATGCTAAGAAAATCATGAGAAGGGAAAGAAGTAAATCAGACCATGGCCGTGAGAAAGGCAGAGAGAGATAAGTGAGTCTTCTATGAAGAATTCAGAAGGAGCCTCATATATCTTTCTCTCTGCATTTTGTAACTTCAATTCTTATTATTTCCTTTTTTTTTTTTTTTTCCTTTTTCTNTTTTTTCCTCAGTGTCATAAAAGTTGAAGTTCAAGCAGCCTATAAATCCTTTGAATTTTCTGTTTCAAGTAAATAGTCCTTGTGATTAGCAAGTATTTGTCTATTTAAGAAGTTACTCTTGTATCAACCAAAGAGGTCAATGCAAATGCACTTAAATTCCCTTAGATTGATTCAATTTCCATCAGATTCCAAATGAAAAAAATATCAAACCCATCACTGTTTCACAGGAAGATATATATATATATATATATAAAAGTTCCCCAAGAGAAAAGACTTTGAAGGTTCCAAATACAAACCTAAAAGAAATCTAAATCTTATATGAAGACCCGTTTTTGTATCTTAATGAAAAAAATACTATGGTACATGAGGCCATATCAAATCGAATTCTTTATATTATAATCAATGTGGGGCCCTCAACTCTCAATGATTTGAGTGAATCCTTTTCAGTATCATTAGCTTCATTTGGTTTCTTCATTATTTTTAGCTTAAAGCCTTTTTTTTTTTTTTTTTNTTTTTTTTTTCTACTTAATGGATTGTTAGTTTTAGAAAAATCAAAATTGATATTTGAAAAAGAAGTAGAAATGCAACTTCCGTTGGCTCAACCACACATAAAAACAGAAGCTACCAGTCAAGAGCCACGTGGCAGTGAATCATGAAGCAGTTCCGTCAGCAATGGCATGGGTTTTGCCTCAAAAATTTAGCTGTTTTCTTCTTACAAAAATGGTCTCAATACTAAACAAACTTCCTTTTTCTGCATTTATTTCCATAATTTTAAAATTAAATCTCGCATTTATGTAATGCATTCAATTTATTTGCAATGAATTACCTCCTTTCTGCTTATATAAAAATGTAATCAAAGCCCTTTTTCTCCAAAAAAATTATATTTTAGTAATGCTTTTTCTCCTTAAATATAAGTATTAGCTTCATAGTTTTCATTTTCGTAAATTAAAAAAAAAAGAAATAAAAGAAAAACACTGAGACAAACATGTCCAAGAATCTTGACTCCAGCTCCTCTTCGCTTTCCATTCTCTCCCTCTTCTCCTTTCTCTGCTTTTTCTGAAAGGTATACCCAGTTCTTCCTTATTATTCATTTCTGCAGTGTTTTCTCTGAATTATTTGCAAGTTGATTTTTTTTTCGTTGTTGTTTAATTAATTTGGAGATCTAATTTTAACGCCCTAATTTTTATTTTTTTTAATGTGCTTTGTTTAACCAATAATCAATGATGACGAATCTGTCATTGTTGCACGGTCCGTGTATCATTTTTCGTTTTCAAAATTGGCATTTCGAAATCATTTGGTTCTGAGTTCGATATCTACAATGGGGGTTCAATTCAGGGCCATGCCCACAGTTACAATGTTGCTTCGTTTTTGCCCTGATTGTTGCATATCAAGGTAAAATTCTATCATCCATTTGTAAGTGTTTGCGGCTGTCTGAATTTTGTGCTCTGATATCAGAAATGTGATTTTCAATTCTCTGGTTTTGCAAGCAATCACGTCTGCAACTTTAAATCCTATATCTGGTTGCCTCTAACTTAGTTTAGAACCTAGTTCATTGTGTAATTGAATTGATGGGGATTTGAGTAATTTTATGGTAGAATCTGTCATTTAATTATTTTAAGCGAAATAATTTGGGTAACTTTGATTATATCCTAGTTCATTGTGAGATTGAATTCATTGGGAGTTCTCTGATCAGATGATATTTCATGGTAGAAGCTGCAATTTTGTTATTCTTAGGGAAATAGGGGATTTGGGTAACTTAGTTTATCATTTAGTTCATTTTGAGATTGAATTCATGGGGAGTTCTCTCAGATGGTATTTCATGGTAGAAGCTGCAATTTAGTTATTCTAAGGGAAATAGGGGATTTGGGTAACTTAGTTTATCATATAGTTCATTTTGAGATTGAATTCAAGGGGAGTTCTCTCAGATGGTATTTCATGGTAAAAGCTTTAATTCCATTATTTTAAAGGACATAGGGGATTTGGGTGGATGTGTGCAGACGGGTCTGATACTAATAGTTACTTGAATTGTTGAAAATCTCAAGGAGATGGTGTTTAGTAAATGTTAAAGTATTGCTGTTTAGAGGGTGGAAACCCTGCCTGCTGCTTACTGCATGGAAATATCATGCATGCATAGGTACATACGTGTTTCAGTTAATTGCTACATGATAATATGGCATATTTGCTTTGATTGTCTCTTGATAGATACTGTAGCTGTGCATATGAAATTCACGTGACGACAAAGGTGGGAAGTTGGTTTCCTCTAATGGTTTTTGAAATGGAATATCGGTTAGATTTCTGGCAATTCTATTTGTGTTGGCCGTTTCACTAATCATATGCATTTAGTTATACCAATTATAGAACCATTTGTCGTATTGTCAATGTGCACTTTTTGGTCCTTGGAGACGGTGGAAGGAATATATTTGGACTCTTTGAACAATTTCTGGTGGAATGTTGCTCAGATTGCCACCAATTTTATTTATGCTGACCATTTAACTAATCATTGACATTTAGTTACACCAATTATTGAAGCATTTGTCGCATTGTTAACGTTTTCTATTTGTCCTCCGAGACTGTGGAAGGAAAATATTTGGATTCCTCAAACAGTTTCTGATTGAATGAAGTTGTCAATTGAATGCCCCTTTTCTTTTTTTATGTTATTTGTCTTGAGTTTAGGTGGCGACAAAATGACTTTTCGATGGGAATAAGAAAAAAAAGTTTTGGTCCTTAAAACTATGCTGGCTTTAAATCATGGATTCTAGTACTTGTTTCTGACAAGCTTGGATTCGCTATTGCTTGTGTATGTGTCAAACATAATGCTGAACCAAGCATACATTTAGAGTTGCCTTATTTGCAATGTTATCTAAACGTATCAAAGTCATTTGCATACAGTTACTTTCTATGAGCATCCCTATGGGCATTTTTGCATAACATGGTGAATAGGTGTTAAAATGTTGTTTGAGCTATAACTATTGCAAAGGAGTGCTGGATTTCTTTCCTGTTTTCCTCACATTTCGTAACTGAATTCAATCTTTCTGTGTGCATTAATGCCTTTTTTTTTTTCAGATCAATAATATTTCTGATTATGTTAGTGTTTGGTGAGTAATTCCATCTTGTTTGTTCCTGAAACCATGATGTGGAATAAGATTTGGTTAAATTAAAAAATTAAGACTTTTATGATGATGGGACACAAGGGGAATGTGATTTGAACTTTGCCTTGTATACGTTGTGTTTCACTATGGGTATTCATCTCAATAGGACTACTTAATATTGGCATTTGAAGTTATGATTGTCCATATAATCATAATTAGACATTTTGAAGTTTCTTGACATTATTAAAAATTTTATTTGAGTAAAATACCTTAATTACTTCTGTGATGTGGTACTTCTTATCTACTAATAGTATACAAAGTTTTACATTGTCAGTGAATCAAACTCAAATTCTTATTAAAATTGCTATTGATATTTACCTTATAAATGTAAAACTTTTTCTTGCTTTCAGGTATGGAGTGTTTTGACCTCTGGAAAAGATCATGGTGCAGTGCCTAGACGGATTAAAGCATTTGTGTGCTTCTGTGATCAGTTGTTGTGATTCGGATTTGTCTAAGCAACCTAGAGGTTTAGAAAATCCAGAAATTCTTGCAAGGGAGACAGTGTGTATGCTATTATTGCCCCATTTCTTACCATTATATGATGTTAACCTTTCAGGACAGCAACATATAAGTCATTCATTATCATTTCAACCATGTTGTTAGGAGTTTTGATTTAACAGTTTAAGCTGCTCTATCATTATCAAATACTTTTTATTTTTACCCCTTTTTTCATCTTTTACTTGTTTCTTATTGTACCTATATCTCTCCTTTTATCTGTATATCTTGCCACTTATATTCTCTTTTGGGCTTCCACAATATGTTGGAAGACATTGGTTGAAAAGATGTACATAGTTGGCCATTGACACACAATAGTGCTCTTACATCTTTGAGGGTCAAACCTGATAAAAAAGATGGGAATAATAATGTCTAGAATACAGCGAGATTCTGGAATCTAGAATTCCTTATTAATAATCTAACACTGACTGATTGTATGATTCGGTGGGAGATAGTGCTCATCTCAATGTTACCGTCATAATTTCACAGGAGCTTTTGTGGAAATAATTGAAGTTTGAAGGCCACCTTCTGAAGGCCTTTGAAGACATCAGTAACAGTTAGAAATGGATGAATCTATATACCTTTAGCATCCTTTAGTTAGAGGCTCCTGGTAGGAGCTGAATGTAGTAGTTTACTAGTTTCCGTATCCACTAGAGATTTTCTCTATGTTCTCCTTGAAGAGCAACAACATCAGTAGTCATTCACTGATAACTGATTCAGTCACTGATAATTGACTGCAAAAGTATTGAGGGCCCTTAGGAATATGCTTTGTGGTGTCTGATTATTGCTACACCAATGAACGACTCTTTCAGTTAAGATTGAAAATAATCTTTTATTGTGTTGATAACTTTTCTGGCTCCATCTTCCAGTGATAAATGACTCTACCTAATGTAGCTTCTTAATGTTTTCCTCTGGATTGACATCCCTGAGCTTTTATAGCATAAAGAAAAAGTTACGGGATTTGCAATGATATTTATTTTTTCTCTCTGTTTAATATATTTCTTCTTTTATCTAAAATAAGATATTCATTCATTCTATTCTCAATGCAGTTAGTGTAAGTGAAATAGAAGCGCTGTATGAACTTTTTAAGAAAATCAGCAGTGCAGTGATTGATGACGGACTAATTAATAAGGTAAGATATGTCTTATCCTGCTCTCTTCTTCTATCAGTTTGCATTGGCTATCCTTTTAAATGCTGGCTTTCTTTCTTTCTTTCTCTACTCCCTTTATAATCATAAGCACTACTTAATACATGTAATTTGTAATGTCTATTGCATTTGTCAGTTTGTAGTTCTAAACCTTGTCCTTTTTTTTGTATTGGTGGTTTCTGTATTTTACATTGCAGGAAGAATTTCAATTGGCATTATTCAAGACAAACAAGAAAGAGAGCTTATTTGCAGACAGGGTATGTCAAACTTATCCCCTAGAAAAAAGAAAAAATACAAAAGAAATATTTTGATGCAATTTTGATGATAATTCAGCTGTTACAATATTTTTCCAGATAATATTTTTCAACTACAAGAGTACAATTGATTGGATTTTTTTTTTTTTTTTTTTTTT
>QAOA01008475.1:164700-217936 GCA_003255065.1 Cercis canadensis
GGGGAAAAAAAAAAAACAACGCAATAGAATAAGTCATTTTCCTCTTGCTTTCATACATTATTGCCAAATTATCTTCATTATCGTCAATAACTTTTTATTTTTTGAAGTGAAGATAATTCACAACTTCCACAAAAAAAAAGTAAGGCAGCTAATGGAATTGGTGGTAAAGTTTTTTTTTTCACTTTTTTTTCTTGTCCATGATCTAAATTTAGTTTAAGAGAAGAAAATGTAGAAAATGGAAGAAGAAAAAAGCGCATAGAAATTATTTGGAGTAAGAATTTTCCATGACATATTAATTTACAATTAAATGGAATAAAATTAAAAAAGAATTAACTAATTAAAGAAAAACGTCCAATACGATATTGGATATTGGATCTTGGATCTTGGTGGGGTGGGGTGGGGTGGCAACTGAATAATGAAAGTCAATAATTTACAAGAGTTTTTTGGTGTAATAGTAAACCCCTTTTGTTTGGGCGAAGACATGTTCTCAATTATAAAGGAGAGGACAGGGTTCGCCGTGAAAACTGAAAAAGAAGCCAACTGGGATTCCAGAAAATCCGAATATTCTAATTGATATTCCTTGTTTGAAGGTGGGCTCCGAATATTCTATGGCATTGCCACTTATCCCAGAAGCACTCACAGTTTTTAGAATGGCATATTCGCATATATCACCAAATTTATGCCGATTCAACTGCACACCACGCCGCAGTGCATGCACATTTTATCACCTGCATAACCCATAACCCTTTCTGTCACAACATTCCTCAACTCAACCTCTACATTTTCTGACAATTTTACTCCCTCCTAAAATCTAACATACTGCCTACAAAAAATCTTATTACTTTATGAAAATTCCATTTTACTTGGCCAATTGAAGAGTTTCCATGTTATCTTGGCCCTGCTGAGCCTGACAGATAGAGGTTTTAAATTTAACAATAAAATAACCCTAGGATTCCTAGCTACCATTTAAATTTAAAACCACTATTCTTTTTTTTTTAAAAAAAAAAACTTTGGTTGTGGTAACTCGTTCTGATTGTCTTCTGGGACTGGTCCTTATAAAACCCATTTCTTTCTCTTTTGTCCTAGTGGACTCTGACGTTTACCACTTCGTTGGTTTTATAACATATATATATGGGTTCTCGATTAGGACATGTATAGTATTTTTTAAGTGCTCTTGTTTGGTTTCTGCTTCAACACCCACAAGAGCCATGGCAGCTCTTTCTATGTTATTTCTCTTTACCCTTAGCTTTGCCTTGTGGGTGCTTCATGCATCTGCAGAACTCCAAACGTTTGCACATCCCTCTAAAAGTGATGGGTCTCTTAGCTTTCTGGTGCTTGGTGATTGGGGAAGAAGAGGGGCTTACAACCAATCTCAAGTTGCTTTCCAGGTTTAGTACTCTCTTTCATTTCTTGTTGCCAATGTGTGTAATGCTTGATCATGCAGCTATATTAAGCTCATAATTCTCTCAAACACTCTTTGCATATCCATCTACGTACTGCAGAGATATATGATTTTTTCATCAATCATTTTTCAATTTTCTTGACAAGATTAAAAAAATTTGTTTATTGAGAAATGGGCTTTGTTTACATCTTTGGTTGTGCTTCATTGCAGATGGGAAAGGTTGGAGAGAAGCTTGACATAGACTTTGTAGTTTCTACCGGAGACAATTTTTATGACAATGGCCTGGTTACTGATCATGACACAGCATTTGAGGAATCATTCACTAACATCTACACAGCAAAAACCCTGCATAAGCAGTGGTACAGTGGTAAGTACCAAACAACACATTGTTGTATTCTAATGTGATTTAAAGTTTTGTATTTTGACAAAGTCTTCGATAATTCTAACATTTTGATCAATTACCATGCAGTTTTGGGCAACCATGACTATAGGGGTAACGCAGCGGCTCAATTGAGTCCTGTCCTTAGGGAAATTGACACCAGATGGCTATGCTTGAGGTCTTTTATTGTTAATACAGGTACGTATCTACTTTCTCTAATTGGAGCTTTTCAATGTTTGAGCTCATCTTCAAGTCCATTTTGTATTCAAGAAAATAATTAATAAGAATGTGGAGATCTTATATTTGCAGGAATTTTACATTGTCATAGTGATGCTGGCATTTCAAATGTGAAAGATACTAACATATCAAACACTTTACATGAACATTAATCCCACGTAGTTTTCTTATTTCCTTTTCCTTCTCCTACAGAGCTGGCTGAGATTTTCTTTGTTGACACCACTCCTTTTCTTGAAGAGTACTTCACAGAGACAGATGGACACAAATATGATTGGAGGGGCATTTTACCACAAAAATCTTACATTACTAACTTACTCAAGGTATGTTTAGATTGTTTCTCCACTTAGAGTTGTGCATTTGTGCAAAAGCAGCCCTAATCATCTAGTAAGTGTGCCTTCACATTTTGTTATAGAACAAGGCACATGGTATCTAACTTTGTACATGTATTCTTTAGTATATTTTTTTGTTGTCACAACTCACAATGGCTTTTGCTATCCACTTCCATAATTGCACTAAATACATTGCAATATTATGTTGTAGGATCTAGAATTGGCATTGAGGGAATCAACAGCAAAGTGGAAGATCGTTGTGGGTCACCATGCAATTAGGAGTGTTGGTCACCATGGTGATACCCAAGAACTTGTAACTCAGCTTCTCCCAATTCTTCAGGTAAGCTAAAGTTCTGAGGATACACAGCAACTCATTTAGTTTGTCATGTAATGACAAAAGGGAACAAAACCATGTCCCCTCCCCTTGTTTTCTTTGATGGATAACACGGTCCCCTTATTCTTCCTAACTCTGCTATTTTTATTGTTAACTTTCAGGAAAATAATATTGATTTTTACATGAATGGGCATGATCACTGTCTTGAACACATCAGTGACACAGAGAGGTAATCAAATGAAACCATACCAGAATCTTAAACATAAAGAGAAACAAAAAGGTATATTTGTCTAAGACATCAAATTGTGTTGCAGCCCCATACAGTTCCTGACTAGCGGAGCAGGGTCCAAGGCGTGGAGAGGAGACACTCATGAATTGAACAGAAGAGGTCTAAATTTCTTCTATGATGGACAAGGTTTCATGTCTGTGCAACTGACTCAGACAGATGCAAACATTGAGTTCTATGATGTTTCTGGCAATGTTTTGCATAGATTGACTGCGTCGAAGCAGCTACATTCTTCCCTATGAAGTATGAAGTTTAAGCGTTCAGATTGAGAGGATTGGTAGATGGAGTTTCATTTTTTTTTCCTGTCCCTAATTCATGTCATGCTCAAAAACATGCACTTTCCAGTGTTGTATTGCCTGTGTAAGGGATTAAATGTTGACAGGGCAATCCTCTTTCTTCAATGTAATTCAGCTCAGTGAGTAAGCAATATTCGACTCTTGAGTTATACGAGGTGAAATTTCAGAACCATGGACACTATTTCATCCACAGTCAAACCTCTAATATGTGCTTAAATATGTGAAAATAGTATTGGATTTTTTTATCATCAACCTTGGACAGTATTTCATCCACAGTTTAAAGTGCAACTATGGAAATTTTGCTAAAAAAATTGCCAAGTTCAATTCAGTTGTTATTCTGAATAAGGAAATATAGCAAATGGTTGATTTTTCTACTGAATTGTAAATTGTTCCAATCAAACATCCAACTAAAATTACTGAGAAAGATGTCCATAGATGGAAAGGGTCCAAAGCACGCATGGAAATGATTCTGCAGTGATTATATGAGAAAAGAGTTCAGGAAAAAGGCATTTTACGATAGAATTTAAGTGAGAATACTCAACCTTTTAGTCTAGTAAATGTGAATTATGGGAAAATGAACTGGAATTTGGAAACACCTACTTTCTACCAAATATATAAATTTTAACCCATTTTGGCAACTCAGTTACCAATACGTCTCTACAAAATCTGCATTTACTACCGCTCATTCATTTCTTCAATTGAATCCACTGGCTCTCATTAAATGATGTTTTAAGTACGCAACAGAGCACATTGTCTTTGCCTAGGAAGTTGCGGGGAAACTGCATAAAATTGACAAATGTATAGAGAGAGATGGGACCCAGCAATATCCTGTTTTATCCCGCATTACTGAGGCGCTGAGAAGTGAGAACTCAAAATCTCATTGCCAAAATTGACTGGAGTGATCTACATTGTCTCCACGTAGCAGCTCTCCTACTTGGGTTGTCCTTTAGCACTTGATTTCACAATTATGCATGACATGCCAATAGCATTAGGTTATCTTTGTCATTTTAAAAACTGTTACCTTCATCAGTTATATAATCTCAAGTACAGAGTTGGAAACCCATATCCTAACCTGAGCTCTCTGTCTCTGAGACACAAAACTCCACAAAAGCATGGCAGGGTTCAGCACAAGCCCCTTATGGGTAACCTGCTTTTGCTTGTGTGTTTTGTCTGTATCTGCTCTGCTTCAACGCTTAGAGCACCCTGCCAAAGCTGATGCCACTCTTAGCCTTGTGGTTATTGGAGACTGGGGAAGGAAAGGAAAATATAATCAATCTGAAGTTTCTGTTCAGGTCTTTCTTACATGCATGCTCCATCTTTTGTCATTTAATAAAATACTAGATTCCACAAATCTTCATCTCTTTCTAAACATCAGTGTATAAGCCTTCCATTCCATTCTGCATTAAAAAAAATTCTCCAATCTGCTGTTTCTTTTGTCAAACTATGCTGTAGAAGCGCTTCTTTGTGATGTTTATGCTTTAAAGCAGAAGCTCGTTGATGCTTATATGCTTATCTCTTGTTTATAATATCAGATGGGAAGAATTGCTGAAGAGTTGAACATTGATTTTGTGATATCCACTGGAGACAACTTCTATGATGATGGATTAACCGGTATAGGTGACCCTTTATTTGAAGATTCCTTCTCAAAAATCTACAATGCCAAAAGCCTCCAAAAGACATGGTATAATGGTGAGTTTTAACACAAAGTAAGAGTCCTAAACAGAAAATTGCATGTTTTCTAACCTATTTTGCAATAATTATATTGGTTTTAGTCTTGGGCAACCATGACTACAGGGGAGATGTTTTAGCACAATTAAATCCAATCCTTGGGAAGATTGATAAGAGATGGATTTGCCAAAGATCATTCATTGTTGACACTGGTAAAATAACTGCAAAATCTAACTTACTTCTTCTTAAGTAGTATATGAACAATTCAATTGATTATTGATTTCTTCTAATGTTAATAATTCAAAGAAATCGCGGAGTTCTTTTTCGTTGATACAACTCCATTTGTGGACAAGTACTTTTATAAGCCAAAGGGCCACAAATATGATTGGAGAGGAGTACTACCAAGGAAGAAATACTTATCAAAGCTCCTCAAGGTAAAATTCTCAAAATTATAATCATCATGCCATTATTTTCTTTTGGTATATCAGAGAGTTGTTGCTATAACTTAAACCTAAAACCTCTATCCAAATTTTCACCTATCCCAACCACCTAAGCTAATGCCTACGGTGACTTATAGTACTATTTCTAAGAACCGAAGACAATTCTAACACAAATTTCTCTTTACCCTCCTTGTGTCTGGCTTTTGAAAAAGGATCTAGAATTGGCATTAAAGGGTTCAACTGCTAACTGGAAGATTGTTGTTGGACACCATACCATCAGAAGCATAGGACATCATGGTGATACCAAAGAGCTTAAAAGTCAGCTCTTGCCAATCCTTGAGGTAATCTCCTATATTAAGCTCAGGGGAAACTGAAGTGAACCCTTTGTTGATTGATAAATCAAATTTCTTGATAAAATTGCAGGCAAACAATGTTGATATGTACATAAATGGACATGACCATTGCCTTGAGCACATAAGCAGCACCACAAGGTATCTATTAACTGCAGCTTCTAGTTTAATTGAATTAACTATAAATCATGGTCTGAATAATTGATGAGATTGAGAGTTATCACAGCCAAATCCAGTTCTTAACCAGTGGAGGTGGTTCAAAGGCATGGAAAGGAGACATTAATAAGAATAACCGTGGGATCAAGTTTTACTATGATGGGCAAGGATTTATGTCCGTGGAGCTTGAAAAATCGAATGCCAAAATTGTATATTATGACATTTTTGGCCAAGTTTTGCATGTTCTGAACCTATCAAAGGGGTTGCATATTTCTGCCATGTAGAAAGAACAGTCAATAGTCCAAGCAATGTTGATTCAATATGGGATTTTATTAAATAAGCTTGGTCTATGTTGATATATTCTCAACCCTATTCGTTCATAAGTGCTTTTTGGTGAAAGGAATAGAAGAATATGGACAAGCTTCTATTTTGATCGAGTGCTAGGTGGATGACAACAGGATCCTGTAAAACACAGAATCAGCAGCAGCCACGATTGTGGAGAAGGACCTAATCATGGCATTGTAATTTGGTTTTAAGCTTGATATTTTACTAGTAATAAGGTGTCTTGAAATTGGATATACCCATTTGATGCATTTTTTTTTCCCTGGATATACATAGTTGAAAAGTATTGCAACATTTGTATTAAAATCTAACATTCCCTTTCCGATAATTTTTATGGTACTAAAAAAGCACACATACAAGATCCAGGGATCTCTGCTTGCAACCACCACAAGATTCTAACGCAAATAATATTTTGCAATTATAATTCCAACAATCTGGTGGAAGAGCACAATCTAAAGATTCTCTTTTCAGTCACCAGTCTTATTTTGTATTGCAATGAAACTATGATAGTAGATTAGATATATACCATGTCGATTAGAACTTGGTGCAACATGGAAAATAGAATTTCTTAATCTACCAATTTTCTGTAATTCAGTTAGACATCATAGGTTCAAATCCCTCTTTTTTTATATCCCCAGCTAAAAAAATCTAACTCTATCGTATCTAATGATTTTAAAAGAAATATTTATGGCCTAACTCTATAACAATAGAACGTACCAAGAAATTTTGTACTTATGTGCTAGGATGCTTTTTGTTATCAAGCCTAGACCCTTGTTACCTTGTTACACCACAGAAGTTGACATACTCAAGATCACAATCATACGAAATTTGGCATGCATCCCACATTTCTACACCAATTTTTTTTATTATTGTAGATATCCTTAATTAGGCCCAAAATCACCCAGGCCCATTAAGGCCCAATAAACTTAATTATCACTATGCCCTCACATTTTTTCCTCTCCCTATATATACCCTATTCCAATAAGTATAAAGATTTTTGACTCTCTTTTTAATTATTACTCTCCTTAGCTCGGATTAAACTAACTTGATTTTTAGAATCCAAGTAATTTCATTATTCATGATCACTGTGTAAATTGAGCTCAAGGCTTTTACTTGATTTCAAGCCCACACCTGACCTCAAACTCTGAAACCAATTTCCTCTCAGCATAGGTATCGTCAATTATCATATGGGCTTCTTCATCATGCAACTTTTTTGAGATAAAATCAGAATACAAACCTACTTGATTATGGCAATCAGCTTCCCCGCGATCTTAACTTAGAGCCATTTGTGAGACATCAATTTCTTCACCAAGACAATACCTTGTTCCATTTTCTGATAAGCATGCTCAGGTGTCTCTGGTAGCCGCATTAATTAATTAATTTCCTCTCACATTTAGAAGAATGCTCAGCTTTCTTTGTTGGTGTTTCTATTTGGATTGAGAAAGAAAAATTGTAGATTAGGTTGAGGATGGATCTTCTTGATTAGGAAGGACATTAGTTAATAAATTTGCTAAAGAATTAAGAGGTTAGCATAAAAATAAATGAGGGAACCAATGCCTTGCCGAGTATGTACTCTAATTTGAGAAACATTTAATTATTTAACCATGATTTAAGAGCTTTAGATGTTTTAGTATTACAGATAAATGCACATTTTTTCCCTATTCTTCTCTCTTTTTGGGGCTACTTAATTTAATTCAAATGGGTAAGAGATGAGTTTATGGGTGTCGTTTTGTGAGGGGACCGTTATCCAGAGAAGGAAACAAAGCGGTGAATGAAAGCAAAGGTCATCGAGTTATTCATGTGCTTTAGTTCAAATGCCACAAAAGCTGTACGTTTCAAGTGCTGATATGATGTAAATGCATGGGGAGCACCATAGAAAGTTATAATTAAACAAATGAAAAATGATTCTATATATTGCGTCTCTGCTGTGGTCACTAGTCAGGGCAATTTTACCCAGGGCCTCATAGCACTGTTTTATTTTACCAATAAAGGCAACCCTTTTTAGTGATAAAATTGTAGGTAAACAATGTTAATAAATATATGTTGGAACCCTTCTCATTACCAGTGTGGACGAGTTGAATATTGCAACATTTGCTTTAAAGGTAATTTTCTATTATTTATGCATATGTAATTTAAGAAATAAATATTAATTTATTTTATCCTAGCCTAAAATAGCAATATGAGATATGTTGTAGCCTTTGCTATTTGCTTCTGCTTCGATTAATGGAGGAGAGGACTGAAACAAGGGCCATTGAAAGGAGTGCAACAGCAAGAACAGAAGAAGCAATAATGCCCATGTTGAAAAATTTGTTGGCTGTGGACCTTGTATTGTCGCTCTTTGGAATACCCGATTCCTCAAATGAATCATTAAAGAACTTTCTGAACTCATAAGACACAGCTAAACCAGCACCAACGCCCGTGGCCAGCAGTAGACTAATCACCTGCAAATTTTTTTTTCCCTCCTTAATTAAAATTCTTTAATCTTTTTACATATGACAAAATTCAAATGAAGATCATAATAAGGCTATAATCTCATGGCATGCTTTTGCAAAGTAGGTACAAGTATTGGTTAGAGATTCTTGTGTGTGCTTGAATTTCGAATTTGAATTTTCCCATTCTTAAAAAGCTGTAAAATATTTAGAGATTCTTTTTCAAAGAAAAACATTGCTAAAGATTGTTATGCTTTTTCTTTGTTACTATGCTAAAAATTGATATTGGTGATAGATAATCAAATGGCAGGACCTTATCTCCATAGAAGTCAAAATCTGGCAAGTATCCATTGCGTATCAATCTCTTCTGCTTCAGAGCGTAGTATAAGGCAAATGGTAGCTGCACTAGAGTGTAGGCAGCTGCAATTACTGCAACAGAAAGCACATACCTGCAGTTTTGAAAGAAAGTAACACCCACAAAAAAACTTAGCATTTTATTAACTTCGGTGATGAAATTCCATCATGAGCTATATATTGAAGGCATGGACGATTTTCAATTGTACTAATGTACCAGACAATCTAGGATGGTGTTTACCTATACGCGATAACATCTTTGAATTTCGTCTTTATCCCAATATCAAATTCAACATTGTTAGTAACCACTAAAGCCACAGTTGCTGCTGAGGCTGCCAGAGTAAATATCCTCAGCATAAGCATTGAGATGGCTACAGATTTGGACACCATTTTTTCTCAGCCTTCTCCTCTAATCCTCTTCCAGTCTTTCTGCATTTTCACACACCCAAAGAAATCTTTTTATACATGAAAAATGGACTTTCGTTTTTGTCTATGTTCACCACATTCACAGCCTGACCCTCGTTAGTTCCAATAGCTTTTGTTTTTTTAGTACAACCGGCGGAACTTGCTGTCCCAAATGCGGTTGAATGTTGGAGCTAACGTCAATGCTAGCATATAACTAATATATAATATCACTAATAGAAGTTCAGTAGAATCAAAAGTCACGCGGCAAAGGTCACAAGATTTTGAATACAGTAAGCACAGTACGTCTGAAGTGCATTTATTTTAATTACTCAGTCCTAATGTACGCAGCAAAACTCTTCTAATAAAAGCTCGATGTCACCCATAGATACAAGGGAGACACAACACTGCAATAACACAACAAATTCAGCATCTGATGTAGGCAGAAAAGGGGAAAGAGAACACGGACAAATTATGTCACAAGACAATCACAGAAGGTATTGCTTTATTAGGATAGATTTGATGTTGATATCAGAAAGGTTAAATAAAAAAGAAAATATCCAATTCAAATACAACCTTCTATTCAATAGCGAGAACCAAAATCACAATCACTATATACAGATCAATTAGTGAGTCCCACTAGGCACTTAATACCGAAGTTACATCTAATTATACCATTAATTCGGTCAGTAGCAAATCCATACCAACTTTGATTGCGAAGCATGGTAGTGAGCAGAACTCAGTTTAGGACAAAATGGTACCTTGAGTCTACATAGCTCTCAACATCCCAGAGAAAAGAACCAAAAGTCACAGCCTCTAAAACTAGTCTCTTCAAACCACCAAAACTTATTTTGATGTTTTCATCTTTCAAAGAATCAACTGCCCCCTCAGGTGTTATAACAATTTCAGGTCTCCCAAACAACGCTTCTGTGTGCTTCTCAATGATGCTGACAGCTTCTTTGGATCTTATTGTTGCATATCTCTGAAGTGTGTCACCATCAAAGGACATAACATAGGTACGCAACCTGGATGGCTTTACCCCTTGACCGAATCCCCCAGCACTGATGTCACCACCAGGCCAGGTAGAGACTTCAGGATGGGACATAGTTTGAGAAGAGTTCTCTTGATCCATGGGTCCTGTACTCTCCATGAGAGATTGCTGAACACCATTCTCTTCTTCCACTGCACTAGGGAGAATTTTCATCGTCTTCTCCAGCTGGAACCTTTGGTCAACCCGCCTGAGAAAGTACCCATACATCACTGATGCCGCATAGACCTGTCCTACCCTGAGTTTACTGATCTGTGCCACAGAGGTTGGATCACCGACTCGATTCCCCAGAATGAGAGCCAAATGGTTTTGGATCATCTCATAGGCTTCAGCTGAGTGAAGGTGCTCAAGTTTCCCTTCATCACTAGGCCATGAATCAACTCGACCAGAAGGATCTGGGGTTATGGAGGGTACCAAAGAAACATTGGCATCCATGAACTTCTGCACCACCAAGGCATATAAGATCTCTTCTAAAGCCTTTCTCCTTTCATTAGCCTTAACCTCAGCAATTCTCCTGAAATGTTGAGAAGCTAACATCATTGTCAACACTTCCCTGTTAAGTAAAACTTAATCCTCCAACAGGAGTCACCGACATAGCTAAAAATGTACAACAAATCTTCACTTCTGTTCGAAGGATTTGTTTATCAATTATCTAAACATAGCATCAGGAGACCTCCACTGCTCCACATATTATATGAAGGAAGTTTTCTACATAAATCTAAGCTAATAATTTTCCTCATAGCCAGATTTCCACCAATAAGCTGTATCCAAGACTGTCCTAGTTTTACCAAGAACGACGCAAAGACAAGGTGATAGTATGCAACAAACCTGTACAAAATTAAGTCAGTGCCCAAAGCTGAAGGCTCTTCCTTCTGTTTATCAGCATCACGGTCAGTTTGGAGCTGTTCAAGCTGCTGCTCTACTGCAGCAGGCACAAGATGCGGGTGACTTATCAAGATCTCAGAAAGAAACTGCCCAATTGGAGACTCCAGCTGAAGTGGAGCGATCTTGGTACTTGATCCAGATGACTCCGGAGATGATGATGCAGCTCTAACTACTAAGCCTCTTCTACTTCCAAGAGCCAGTCTCTTATGACCCTTCTTGGGAATGGAAACAGATGTGTGTAACTGCCAAAAATCAAGAACAACGAGAAAGAATGAAACTAATCTCCTATGCATGCAGCATCTATTCGAGATATATGCCAATAAATTAAGCTAACGATGCAGAATTAGCAGTCATAAACAACTTATAACACATAAATGAATGACAAGACAAAAGTACATCACGATCAATCCTCCCAAGTCCTAGCCAAGCAAGAATATCTCCAAATATATCTTGAGCAGGATTCGTATTAGAGACCAAAAATGGTCTCAAGAACGGTGCAACGGTTACTTGCAATCCAAATAAGTCAAATTTAAGCTCAATATTCATCCAATAGAGCATTAATAACACCAGAGCCAAGGAACAAACATGGGCAACTATCCTAATTCCTACTAGTACGAAGTGCTTTCAACAGCAGTCCATCAAACTTGCTAATGCGATCAACCACAACAAGCAGAAGACTTAATTCCACCAACTGTTCATCTATTACCCAAACCCCCAAAGTCAGAATCAAAATCCGAAACAGAGAACAGCAATTTCGTACCTTACTAGAGAACTGAAAATTGGAACCGAACCGCGCGAAACCGGGTCCGTTCGCCGCCAATATGCTCGATCTTCCAAGGCAAAGTGACGGTTTACATGGAGCTGCAGGTGATCGGACGACAGCCGCTTCCATTCTCAGCTCTGCTAGGCCAAAAGCTGTTGAATTATCAGAGAACACGTACAAATTTACCCGAATAGATAACAAAGTATAAATAAATCTAGAAGAAGCATACCTGTGAAGAAGTAGGCAGAGAATGAAGGGAGAAACCCTAGAGAGAGAGTTTTGTTAGAGAGAGGAAATGGAAGACCAATTGTAAGATTGGCTTGTGTATATCTTGTTCGTTCGTTGAGCTGGTGTGCGGAATTCAGAGGATTTCTGCAGGCGCATGAGTATTTATACTCTGCTTTCTGTGATCTCGTGGCTCTTGTGCATGTTTCTCTCTCTATGGTCCAACAAAAGGATAAATGTATGAAATGACCACTATGTCCCGGATTCACTCCAAATTAAAAAAATGTAATTTTAATAGAGAGAGAGAAATATAATTTAGGGCAAAAAAATCCAATTTATTTGATCAGTTGGATTCCATTGGTTTCTTTTAAATAAATCAAAATAATTTAGTTTGAAATTAACACTGTGAATTAACTGGTTTATTTATGATTTATTCATACTTTGACTTATTAGAATCTTAGCTCCATTCAACTTGTCTATTATAAACTTTATTTATGAATTAACTGGTTTCTTTTCCTAATGTATCTGTTTTTTTTTTTTTCCCTAGTTATTGAAACACTCTATTTTCATTTAAAAAAAAGTATATAAACATCAAACTTAAGTCTATTTGAACCATATTTAAGTGACTTTACAATACTTTTTTACATCTTTATTTATTGTTAGACTCGTATAAACTTTACAATATTTTAATAAAAATTGTAATTAAAGGGTTCCAATTAATTTTACACCTACTTTTTTCAAATGGTATAAAAGTATATTTTCCTTTCATAAATTAGTTATGATTATGAATGACAAAAGCTTGTATGACATTTACATCCTTCATATAAAGCAAATAAAAAATATTTTCTTTGGAAGATTTATATATAAATGATAATAAGATAATAAAATATTACTATTTTTTTTTAAAAGAAAAGATAAGCATTCAAAAAAAGGGGTAATTGGGTAAATCGCAGTTGAGGAAAAGATCTTGTGAGTTAGGGCATAGAGGGACAAAATTGGGATCAGAGTTCGCGAGAGGTCCAGGTGGGAAAATGGGACCCGCTACTCGTTTAAATCGTGCAAGGCCCGAATTGTGTGGCGGCCTATTGGCCATTGAGATTTGAGTCGGTGACTGTGATTTTGTGAAATCAATGAGCTCCTTCTTATTCCGTTAACGCGTCCTAATATATGCGGAACATATTTTTGTGGCTTTCTGCTCCCTGCCTCATAAAAATCTATGCTGAATTGTGCGTCCACGTCTTTGCTAATATATTTTCAATCAATTTGCCAATCCCTTTCAAATGCAAATCCTCCTTTAAAACTCTATTTCTATATTGATATTTATTGTTAGATGACTCAAATTATAAATGAGTGATTACAAAATTATTTTAAGTGAGTGATTCTTAAAAATTAAGTTTTAAAATTTGTTTTTATTGATGACCATTTAAAAACATAGTTATTAAGTTTTAGATTTAAATATAAGTTTATTCTCTAATTTGTTAGAAGTTATAATTTTGTCTTTTTTTTTAAAAAAAATTAACCTAGATTCCAATAATTTTTATATTGAAGCAATTAAGTACAATTCATACGGTGCGTCAACTAATTAATACAACTTATGACATAACTCACAAAATACATATATGGTAGTCACGTGTTAACCATGTAAAAGTCACGTGATGAGACTCACTATTTAATTAAACATCCACTAAAACATAAGAACTCCACCTCTTTGACCATGCGACATCATCTAACGTCTGGCTGCCATGTCTGTCTCTTATCAATGGTGTTATCAACTTCGTTAATTCTGATGGCATATTTGACTTGATTGTTTCATTTTAAAAATAGGGAAAAGTCCTAAAAACCCCTTTGAACTATGCTCTTATTGCACTTTACCACCCATGCTTCAAANAAAAAAAAATAAAAAAATAGAAATCAAATAGACCCTTAATTATCAAAACTTGAAACTAAAAAATGAAAAGACTAAATTACAACTTTTAGCGAAACCACACAAAATAAAAATGTGTTTAAACATATATTTACTTTGAGGTTTGACAAAATTATAAAAGTATTCTCTCTTATTTTAAAAATTATAAAGACTTCCCTTTAAATGCAATTTCAAGGGAATATAAAAAGATGGCTATTTACCAAAAAAACTTTTGTGTAATTTCTAAAATAATAAAGTAAAGGCTTAATTGTAATTTTGATCTCATATTTTAACAATTTAAACTTTTTAGTCTTTCTATTTTAAAAATGAACAATTTAGTTATTCTATATTCATAAAATATATAATTTTAATCTTTTCATCATTTTTTAAGTATAGTTTAAGGTGTAAAGTTCTCCAATTCACTGTTCAGATTAAAGAGCTACGTCTTGCGAATTTACCCACAAAATTTTATCTTAATTCAACGGTGAAACTTAGCCCAAAATATCAAAATTAAAAGTTTTTATCTAACCATAAATCTAAATTCATTCATCATTGTTAGATCAAGTTGAACTTTTGTAAAAAATGTCACAAAGCGTAACTCTTTAATTTCAGCAGTAAAATTATAAATCAGAGGATTTTACATATTGAAATAAACCTAAGAAATTTTAACTTAAAAATAAAAGAACTAAAATTATATATTTTATAAATATAAAAAAACTAAATTATTTATTTTTAAAATAGAAGAAGCAAAAGATTCAAATTGTTAATATAAGAAAATCAACATTGCAACTAAGCCTAAAGGAAAGTTTACGATTTCATCAAACTTGAGTAGTTTATTGTAATTTACTATTTTTATCTATTAAATAATATCTGCCAAACGTGCCCTAACGCCTCCACGCTTCCACCAAGCTCTAGACTGACTGAATAGAACCCCTGGGCTCGATCATCGTATAGTCACTGGAAAGCTTGCTTTTGAAGTTCCGATTGCACTCTCCCATTCTCCGATTAGTCCCTCAATTGGGCGAAGAAGGAAGAGGCAACTTTTTGATTAAACCCTAACTCTTGATCTTCGTGACCATGAAATTTCGATACGCCATGGTATGTTCTTCGAACCAGAACCGAAGCATGGAGGCTCACTTCCTCCTTAAAAGACAGGGCTTCGACGTGTCTTCCTACGGAACCGGTACTCATGTTAAGCTTCCGGGACCCACCCTTAGAGAGCCCAATGTCTACGACTTTGGAACTCCCTACAAGCAGATGTTTGAAGACCTCCGCAGAAAAGACCCTGAACTGTATCCTCCTTCTCCTAATATTCTTCCTATTTCGTCTTTGCTTTCATGCATTTTTTCTCTCTCTATTTAGCAAAAGAGGCAACAGAAGCTTTTAGTGTGTATGAGGTGAATGGTGGGGTAATTGGCTTCACACTCATACAAACTTCATATTTCTTATTGTCTGGACTAGTTGGTTGAGATTGATTGACTTGTTTTAATTTCTAGAAAAAGATAAAAACTTCACTTTTATATGTTATCTCTAGTGTTGGCTGGCATTATATTACACAATCTACCTATTTCTTTCTTCTATGTGTTTTAGTTTGTAGTTAGCAAGTCTGAAAGATTAAGTGATTAGGGGAAATATATTACAATGATAGATAATATTTATTATGATGTTTCAATGTTTGTTATGAGTGAACAGAGTAAGATACTGAATTGATACCTGGATGATGTCTGTTACAAGACCTGTATACTGTTTATGTGTTTACTCTACACTTTAATCCTTGTTCATTGTTCTTTTGGTGGAATGTGACCTTAATGATAGTGCAGCTACAAGCGAAATGGAATTTTGCCAATGCTTAAAAGAAACTCATCAGTCAAATTGGCACCTCAAAGATGGCAAGAAAATGCTGCTGATGGCTCCTTTGATGTGGTATTTACATTTGAAGAAAAAGTTTTCGATATGGTTGTTGAAGGTTGATAATTTTGCCTGTTTGTATCATCTTTTTTGCTCTCTATGGATTGTTATGACATTAGTATGTGTTTTGCTGTCCTGGACTAGGGTGTTATTATGCTTTATCCTTCATGGAATAAAATTTGTATTAAGTAGGATTGTGAATTGAACCTCAGGGTACACTGAAAACAGCTTTGAGGAGTAATGTCTAGATGGTTGTGTCTTACTTTCTGTGTCAATGACGTGATGATACTCCTTTTGAATTGAAATTCAGATACATAATCTTTTGTGTAACATACAAGTATCTACCAGGACATGACTATTTTGAAGAAGAATCTGTTCATATGGAAAACTTGCAAAACAAGATAACCTAGTTTGTCTTTCCAAATCAAAGGGCTTATTAGGAAAAGTAAATTTTGAAGGCATATTACTCTGTGGATAAAGCTAAAACATATAATGATGGTTTGTGTATTCCTTTATTAATTTATTGGTTATAGCTTCTGTTTATATATCTTATCTTCATCAAGTCTTGATTATAAGCCTTGTAATGGTTCAAGCATACACTAGAGAAGTAGCATGCTCTGGTTTTGTGCTGGGAGGTTGGTCAGTACCAGCCATATTTTGGACTATGGATCTTAAGCTAATTAAGAAAAGTGGATCACTGGTGTTTGGAGCCCCAAATTTGCAAGGGAATTGTAGTTGTCATTTCTTATTCTCCCTCTCCTCTTTCCCATCAACAGCAGACTTGCAAAGCTGGTGGAATGTCGTAATTTTCTATGTTTAACTTTAGACTTTTTAGAAAGCTGCTTTTTAGGTCCTTTTCTTTACTGCTTAAGGATGTTCTTTTTTCCTTCCTTTTTTTTTTTTTCTTCTTTTTCTATAACGAATTCTTTTTACCATTCAGAGTATGCTTTGTTGGTCTGAAATGGGTGGCATAATTTCTTTTTTTTGGTAGCAACAGTGATTCCATCATTGAAATTTCACTAATGCTATGAAGCCCTTTTCAAAGTCCTCTGTGCATGCATCTGTAATGTTGACTTTCATCCAACCTTGATTTGGAGTTTTACTTGCCTCAATAATTACTCTTGGTGTTCATGCTTCTATAGTCTTACTTAATACACATTCCCGAGCTTCTAGGGAAACTCTGATTGTTGTGGCATGTGGCAATTCATCTAGTCATCTACCATGTATAGACTTTTGTACGGACATATGTGGAATGAAGAACATGTGGACTTCTATAGGCCTTAGTTATATCTGGTTCCAACAGTTATTTATCTTTAAAAATTTGCAGATCTTCACAATAGGGATCATGTTCTGATGAAACCTGTTCTGGTCATCAACTTGGAAGTGAAAGATAACCATGAGGAGGCAGCTGTGGGGGCAAGGCTTACTTTAGATCTGTGCCAGAAGGTCTCCTTCCATACTATACGTCTTTTCTTTGTAAATTCATAGTATAAATACATCATTTGTTGACTTCCTAAGGTTATATTTGTGCATAGATTGAAGCAGCTGAATCATGGGAGGAGTCGATTGACGATATTGTCGTTGGTTTTGAGAAACAGCACAGGAGGAAGCTGTTGTACAGCATCTCCTTCTACTAAAGATATCCCAAATGCCCCAGATCAATGTTTATTGAAATTTCCAATTGCCAATTCCTTCACTCTTACAATGTTTTTGATCAACCATAAGCTTACCCTTGTAAACGTGACATGTAGATTTCATTTCACATCAAAATTCAAGATTATATTCCCTACTTTTTCTGACCTGTTCTTTAAGTTATCTGACATGGAATGTGTTATAGGCAATCAGGAGCTTGTGTCGTGGCTTTTTTATGATTTGGAGGTGATTTTATGGTTGGGTCAAGAGGTTGTTGTTGTTTGAATTTTGAAGACACAAGTTGTGTTTGATTTTGCAAACACCAGAGTTGGTATAAAACATCACAATAGACTTCCAGAGAAACAAGACTATATGCCAAGCATTCATAAATGGAAAACAGGAACAATTAGAAGGCATTGAAAATGACATAGGTAGGGACAAACATGAGTTCATCAAAGATAATAGTTTGTGGTCGTTGTTGATGTACTCCCGTGTTAGAGTCTTATAAAATGGACCACTTCTAATTGGGACTCGGGTTTTGTTCTCTTGTGGAGGCGTAGAAAGTGAATACCGTCTTGGATGTTTGGAGATTGGAGTTACATCAAATATAACGTTTACCAGTTCAAAACAAGATCAACGCGTCGGTTATGTGTAACCTTCCGCAGAGAATGTTCTATAACTTGGTCTTATCTGCGTTCCCGTCATGTAAGCAATAATATAATAAGCCTTTATGGTTAATCTAGAAACCCAGCAGGAATATGATAATGCTTTTTGTAGTAAGTGACATGGTCAACCAAAATTAACAAAGAAGCTAAACCATACAGTGCATTTACGAGTTTAGACGGTCATCCAAACACCTTAATTTACGAAGATATTTTTTTTGGTTGAAAAATATCTTTTTTTTATAAAAAAAAAAAAAAAATTGAGCTTTATAANAAAAAATAAAAAATTGAGCTTTATAACCACACACTCAGTCTACAGAAAAATGAAAATTTTATCACATGGCTTTTATGAGAAGACAAAGCTAAATCAGGTGGTGAATAGTTTTAGGTTGATTATCACAAAAAGGACACCATATCTCGGCTAGATAGCATTGGTTTAACAACCGTTGCTTTCCTTCATTCCTTGTATATTGCCACAAACGGGTCTAGTATTTTCTTTGGTACTAAGAAGTGTCGATCTTTTTAGGATAAGATGTATTTGGACGAAAGATGTTGTTGCTAACTTGCTATTTTTTTTTTTCCTTGGGAAAATATAAGAAATGCATTAAGAAATAGATAAATTTACTAAGAGTAAATTAGATATGAAAGGAAGGTGAATCTCTACTTAAATCTTTACATTATCACGTTGTTAAGACCAGTTAGTAAGTCGATGGACAACTATATTATTGTTGCTAATTTGCTATTTATAGCTTGATATATAATAAATACTCGTAATAAAAAAATTATTTATTTTTTCTAGAGAACTCATATGAACGAAATATATCATATGTTGCAATTTGCAAGCTATTAATGAATATCCTAGTATTGTTTAGTGGTATGGGGTTTAGGTAATATGTAAAAAATTATGGATTTGAATCTCTTTGTTGTCATGTAACCAAAAATATATATATATATATATATATATCTTGACATTATGTGAATGACATGTATACTCTTTTCCTTTTTTTCTTAGCACATTTCGCTTCTTTGTAAAAGTAAATGTGTTGCATTACTTAATTTTTTTGACCTTTTTTATCTATTTATTTTTGTTGTTAGCTTGAAAGAGCTAAATTTTTTAGCTTAAGATATACATATTTGATGATTCGAATTTAAAACCTTTTTAATTTTCAAAAATATTTTGAAAACTTTTCAACTTTTAAAAATATTTTTATCACGTTAAATTGAAGACAAATTAAGAAATATCAACAATGATATCAATGACAATTATAGACAAAAATGATCAATAACAATAAAAAATAATGCATAAAACTCTCAAGAAGCATTACTTTAGATAATGTTCTTCTTAATAAAGCTTTGTGATTAACTTGATTTGGGTTTTAAACATTTTTGGTTGCGCCAAATCTATATACTTCTATGGTTGACTATAATATTTCCTTACATATATCTTTAAAATTTCTATACAAGTCATCATGACGTCAAATGTAACGGAATAGGCCGTCCTGACGGACGTCTGTCGTTAGTGGCTCCGTTTACTTTCTGCCAACTCTCTAACTGCAGCTTACAACTCAGCTGCCACATTTTCCTTTCTGAATTCTGATGAAACCTTTCTATTGATGCTCTCGTGCTTTCTCTCTTTTTTGAATTTTCTTCTCATTTTCCCGTGCTTTCTCAGCATCCAAACGCTAACAAAGCAAGCTTCAGCTTCAACCTCCTTCTTCTGCAGAGCCCAATGGCTTCAGAAGCAGAAGAAGGGAATACTTGGGAGGAGGTCCTGCGAAGGATGTTACCTGCTGGTGCGCCATTACCGGACGAAGAACAACTTGACTACTCGATTGCAGTTGAATACGTAGGCCCTCCTGTTCCATATGAGGTACCCAGAGTTGATCCCTTGGATATCGCTTCTGCTCCGATTCGCACTTCAGTGGCTACTTCGGTTTCGGACAACACTTCGATTCCGGTGGTCATGCCGATTAATCCCAGGATATCTAGGTTCAGTCGCGTCAGAAACGGAGGTTTTGGTAAGGAAGTGCGTAGTCCTGTGGAGAGTCAAAGGTCGTCTTCGGTTTCGAGAACCCAACTGGATTTGCAGAACGGTGAGGGTGATCAGTCCGATTCCGGGGATGGAATTGCTGAGGATGGTTTTAGCTCGGTGTCTTCACCCCGGGAACCAAATTCAGTTCCCCGGAGTGGTTTGATTGAAGGGAAGCGTCCCGCCACTGTGACATTTAATACACCGAGGGATTCTGAGTATGAAGACGATGATGGGTTTCCGTCACCGCGTTCGGTTGCTACCGAGCCAGTGGGATCGCCAGTTTTGATGCGAAATTCACAGACTTTCTCGAGGAAGAGATGGATTTGTAGTAGGTGCGGGAAAGGGAACAGGTTGAAGGAGAAAGAAGCGTGCTTGGTGTGCGATGCAAGGTACTGTAGTAATTGTGTGCTTAAGGCAATGGGGTCAATGCCAGAGGGGCGTAAATGCGTGAGCTGCATTGGGCAGCCAATAGACGAATCCAAGAGGTCCAGTTTGGGTAAGTGCTCTAGGATGTTATCCAGAGTGTGTAGTCCATTGGAGATTAAGCAGATAATGAAGGCGGAAAAGGAGTGCCCTGCGAATCAGCTTCGACCAGAGCAGCTCATTGTTAATGGAAGGCAGTTAAGACAAGAAGAATTGGCGGAGATTTTGGGTTGTCCAATCCCTCCTCAGAAGTTGAAACCCGGGAGGTATTGGTATGATAAGGATTCTGGACTTTGGGGAAAGGTGAACATGAAAATTTTGAGTTAAAGATGCATGGTTTTTCCAGAAATTGTTGTAAATTGTTTTATTGCATTGTTGTACTTACTTTGAAGTTATGGATTTCAGGAGGGAGAGAAGCCTGATAGGATAATAAGTTCAAAACTAAATATTGGAGGCAAGCTTCAGATGGGTGCAAGCAACGGAAATACAAGAGTTTACATGAATGGTCGTGAAATAACAAAGGTTGAGCTCAGAATGTTGAAGGTAATCATGTCTCCACATGCATGACTCATTCATTAACCAAACAGTAAACTAAAACATATAGATGTGTTGGAAGGCCTGATACCAACTTCCCTAACTTCCTAGTGTATATTTTATCTGTGCTCAGCTTTCAACAGAGGTTTTACCTAAAGTGCCAGATATTATACCCTCTCATCTGCATCACCATGGAGGAATCCTAGTGACATAGTATTCATGATAGAGTTTTGTAAGATTATTGGCAAGCAATTACCTAAAGAAACATACAAATGAAGGCAGACCCATACTCTTTTTTTTTTTCAGAGGGTGTGGAGAGGGTTATGCTCTCTGAGTTTAGCCCTTTGATTTTGCTGGTTAAAATCAAATACTTACAAAGCATTATCAATATTCAAGGGAAAGGCATTAAATAAGCTACTACATTTGCAGAGCATTATATCTTCAATGAAAAAGATCATGTATATAGAATCCTAAATAAGCATACGAATTTTTTTACAACATTTTATCCTTCACAAATACAATTTAAGAGTACTTTAGACAATTAAGTTACATAATTGCCAGTGGCATTAGAATTACACACATTCAGTTAAAACTTTATTTAGGTTCAAGATTATATATAATGCAATTGTGATCTTCCATAGTTGATGATTAAGTTTCTATCACAAATACATCTTCCAGATCCCGTAAATTTGGACTAATGAATTCCTCAGTGTTTTATAATGGTCGGTCAAACTTGAATTGATAACATTTTCTTAGGTTACCTATGAAGTGTTCTAATCTTTGAACTTTTTCTAATGCCTTTTTTCTTTTCTTCACATTTGAATATATCCTAAAGAATGTTTGTTTGTCAAAACAATGCAATATTTCACAAAGCTTGTCTTAAAAAAAAAAANCAAATACATCTTCCAGATCCCGTAAATTTGGACTAATGAATTCCTCTGTGTTTTATAATGGTTGGTCAAACTTGAATTGATAACATTTTCTTAGGTTACCTATGAAGTGTTCTAATCTTTGAACTTTTTCCAATGCCTTTTTTCTTTTCTTCACATTTGAATATATCCTAAAGAATGTTTGTTTGTCAAAACAATGCAATATTTCACAAAGCTTGTCTTAAAAAAAAAAATGGTAAAAAACTTTACAATGAACAATTCCCCCCCACCTCCCTCTTGCTTTTAATGTATCACCTGAAATAAAAGGAAATCTATGAATCTTGTTTTTCTGTTTCCTCTAAATATGATTTTGTACAGAGTAGATACCATTCCAGCTATGAGATTCAACTTCTGCTCTTAAAACATCTAACTACTGTCGAAGTCTGCAACTGTGCTTTGTTTGTTTGTTAGTTATCTTTTTATTTTATTTTTGCTCTTGTCATCACATATTGGTTTTAACTTATTTGGTAATCATTTCAGCTAGCAAATGTACAGTGCCCTCGGGATACTCATTTCTGGGTTTATGATGATGGATCTTACGAGGAAGAAGGTCAAAATAATATTAAAGGGAACATATGGGGAAAGGTTCTTTCTTATCTGATAATAATAAATATTGGTTATTTAATTTGAGTTTGAAAGAAAGCTTAAGATGATTTCCTTGGTTTGATTTTTATACAATAGTTGTTTCGTTTATGGTAGGCAGGCGTCCACTCGTTTCATTTGTTCACTGTTCTCATTGCCTGTACCAACTAATAATCCTCATGAGGTGAAGGAAAATGCAACTAACCATTCAACAAGGTCTGTGCCTGAGTATTTGGATCAGGGAAGAGTTCAGAAACTCTTGTTGTTTGGCATGGAAGGATCTGGAACAGCCACTATCTTTAAACAGGTATTTCTATCTGTTCTTTTCCTTTTCACTTTTCCATTCCTCCCTCCTTCCTGCATGTTTCTGTCAGTGTGTTATCTTTAATGTGGCTGGTTAGGATCCCTGTCTTCTGCTTCCCTTTTTCCCCTGGACAAGGGTTAAACTGAAGAATTATAGTTTATGTGCTTGATTCTCTTAGAGCAAAGGAGTTCAATAACACAAACATTATCTTTTAAGTATTTTCGATGTACATTATCAACTAGATTGCATCATGCATGCACGCATTTTTTTAAAAAAAAAAAATATTAAAATCTACATATATATGGTATGTATATATGAATTTTGTTTATGTATTGGTGATGCATATGCTTGCATGCACGTACCAGTGGATCTAGGCATATGTGTCATATATGAAATAAATATACATGTAGACATATATCTAAATAGGCAACCAAAAGTTGTTCGCAGTGCCAACATTTCCATTGTGGATGCGTTTTCCATTTATGGGTGATAGGAGCTCTACCTTACCTTCCATTTTTTTAGCATAACTGGTTAGTACTTTGCCAATGATCACTGTTTTGGTGTGCACATTGTAGTTGGAATGCGTTATTGCGTGCTGCATGGTTTTAATTTACATGATTATCACATGTTTCTTTTTCACATCATGCAAAAGATTCCTTCTGGGTTTTTTTTTTCTTTATCTATTTACTTAATGTTTAGCTTATGGTACCAGTTATTTTCATGGGTCTTGTTTTTTCCATTTCTTTGATTTTATTATGAGAACATTTTCTTTCCCTACCAATGGAACAGGCCAAGTTTTTATATGGAAACAATTTCTCTACAGAAGATTTGCAAGACATCAAGCTTATGATTCAAAGTAATATGTACAAGTATCTCAGCATTCTACTTGAAGGAAGAGAGCAGTTTGAAGAGGAGGCTCTGGCAGAGAAAGAATCTACTTCTTCAGAAGGTGAGGTGTCTGGGCCAGGCCTGAACTTATTCTTCTTTCCTCCCCTCGTTATGATGCCAATTTGCTATTTAAGTAAGTTGAAGTGTCAGTACTATTTTGTGATATTTTCTATTTTTCTCAAATTTTCTGGTTTCATGCATAAACTCTCTTGGTCTTGGTTATATTGTTTACTCTTTCATATGGAAGAGGCTCTGGGAGGGAAGAAAAGAGACGTTCTTAAACTTGATCATAATTCTGATGCCCATAATTCTAGACTCTTGTCTGTGCTTGAAAATAAGCTGAAGTGAAAGAAAAATGCTTTCTAGATGAGGTGATATCTTATATAATTTTCTCAGGATGACTTCTAGGTTTATTAATTCTTACTGATGTTATTAGCCAAAAAAAAAAAAAAACTGATGCTATTGTTGTAATTTACAAAATATTTTCTTAATAAGTGGGTCACATGAAAAACCAACAATCAAGTTAGCCCATTCTTACTCTCCAAAATTATGATCAATTACTCAATGTTTTGTAGATAGGTGTCAGTTACCAGTTATATGTATTATATGATGGATATGTAGGAAACTCTGAGAAAGCAAATCTTTTTTTTGCATCTTAGGTTTACTCATTTAGGGCATTGTGGTATTCAGTTCCACCAAAGCAAATACTCCTCTCTCAATTTGTTTGTTGATCTTTCTATTTGTCACAAAATATTGTCCAATGAGGACAATTAATGAAGGACCTTTACTGGTTATGGTGGAAAAAAGGANTTTCTGACTGGCTGCTGGATATTATGGCTACTGGAGACTTGGAAGCTTTCTTCCCTGCTGCTACGCGTGAGTATGCTCCTATGGTAGATGAGATCTGGAGAGACCCTGCTGTTCAGGAAACATACAAGAGAAGAGAAGAATTGCATAATCTTCCTGATGTTGCTAAATATTTCTTAGATCGGGTATGTTTCCATTGTACACTGTTGTGTTGTGAAGTATTTATTAGTTGTTGTTCTTGTGTATATCTGCTATTTGATTATCCATGGAGCCAAATAGATTGCTGTGCTACCCCTTTTCAATGCTTTGCATTTTAGGCGGATATCGTTTCAACATTATAAATCTATTTAACACTCTTTAAGCTAGATTTCTTTTGTTTTTTTTCCAACTTGTGGTCTTTTGTTGGCTGGAGTTAATGCAATTCGGTTGTTTTATGTTGAGAGCTTTTCTGAATTATTGTTTCACCTTATCCTTTCTTATTTTGTTACGCTGGTAGTAGGTAATATGAACTTATAGCAAGAAAGAAACATGTGAACAATATTATTGTTTCTAGAATGTAAAAAATCAAATTTAAAATAGATGCAAGAGGTGGAATTTAACTTTCCTAGCAATAGAAACTAGAAAAATACCCAAAAAGGAAAATGCTAAAATGGTCTATACCAAGGAGATTAGATCTGTAAATTTAATTGGATGGGAATAATTTTCTAGGTGCCCCTTTCTTTTCCATTATATAAAAAAATAAAATTAGGGTTCTCCTAAATAGTCATCTTTGAGCCTTAAAACATAAACTTAAGGATTGATGGGGTAGATATCATTATGCAGAAAATCCTAAGTTCATCAATTTGCCATTAGGGACAAGAGTTTTTATTTTCCCTCTCAAATCTGATAAATGTACGCAAAATCCACATCCCATCCTTATTCCCCCTGGCCTCTCTCTCTCCCTAAACCCACCTCCTTCCTAATGTCCAGTTGTCTGGAAAGTCTTTGAGGTTCTAGTGCTTAAGAAGTAATAGAGAACTTCTTGTGAACTTTTGAGTGATGCTGGTACAATGGCTGGGTCAGNTTTTCTAGGTGCCCCTTTCTTTTCCATTATATAAAAAAATAAAATTAGGGTTCTCCTAAATAGTCATCTTTGAGCTTTAAAACATAAACTTAAGGATTGATGGGGTAGATATCATAATGCAGAAAATCCTAAGTTCATCAATTTGCCATTAGGGACAAGAGTTTTTATTTTCCCTCTCAAATCTGATAAATGTACGCACAATCCACATCCCATCCTTATTCCCCCTGGCCTCTCTCTCTCCCTAAACCCACCTCCTTCCTAATGTCCAGTTGTCTGGAGAGTCTTTGAGGTTCTAGTGCTTAAGAAGTAATAGAGAACTTCTTGTGAACTTTTGAGTGATGCTGGTACAATGGCTGGGTCAGTCAGAATCACCTGTCCCTTGGGTTGTTCATTTATTGGTGGCATTCTTTCTAGTAGTAGATGAGGTTTCTACTTATAGAAGCCAATGAAAAGGGGAAAAGTTTAAAGTGCGTATTGTTATTGTATATGAAACCAGTGATGGAGCTACTCTCTTTTGAAGCTTTAGCATAAGCTTTCAATACATTAAGCATGCCTTACTAGTGTTACTACCAAATTTGTGTTAAACTGTGTGACAAAATGCAATTTTCATTATGTTTAGAGGACAGATATCATGTGCATAGTTATTGCTTAACAGCTTAACCTGGGTGCCAGTAGAGCGAGATCTCACTGGCAGCTTTTTAGAAATATATATAATTACAGACAAAGACATATAATCATAAATATCAACAGAATTTCTGTGTATAAGTAAATAAATATCAAACTACATAGAAAAAAAAAAAGAGTTTATAAAACAATAATGGTAGTCATATTAATCATCAAAAGTTTGAATTTCCTTAAACAAAGATGGAGTGGATGTTATCGGTTCGTCACAATCATCAAAAGTACAGGTTGTCCAATACATGCTCACACGTGACACATAACCATTCCTGTACTATTGGTGCTTTGTAAAATTAGAATTGCTTCCATGGGACATATGTTCTTTGTGTGTATATTACATGTAAGCATTAGTATCAGACTCTTCAATAGTTCATTGTGCACCCTTGATAAATCTTCTGTGTTACAATCCTGGAAAACATACCACTGGATTTCTATTCATTATTGTTGTGATGTGTGCCAACTTTTGTATGGATGTAATTTTGAGAATTATTTCATCTTTTATAAAACTAATAATATCCTAAATTTTCTGAAAATGTAAAAATATCTTAAGTTTTATTTTATGGTTATTATTTCCTAATCCCTTATCAATCTAAAATTCAGTGTGTATAGTAAAATAAATGTTTGACCTTTTCTTTTCTGATAGGATATGACTAGATTGAATTGGATTGGAGTTTACTTAGTTCTTTTAAAATTTAAATTTGTCTATCTATTGGGCTTTGTTGCAATCTCTTGGGTAAAGTAATCTTTTCCATTCCATTCCATGTAGTGTCTCTGGATAAAAGTTGGGAAGAGCATACTTAAATATTTTCCTTCTATTATGAGTTCTTTTACCCCAATGGCTGATTGTATGTGATCCTGCACAGGCAATAGAAATTTCAAGCAATGAGTATGAACCTTCCGAAAGGGATATCTTATATGCTGAAGGAGTCACTCAGAGCAATGGTCTTGCCTTCATGGAGTTCTCATTTGATGATCGGAGCCCCATGTCTGAGATATACAGTGAAAACATAAATTGCCCTCCGCCCTTGACCAAGTAAAATGATACTTTCATCTTCAAATGCATAACCTATAATAACTTCATCTTATTTTGTTGAAGTTTCGGGAAACTGCTTCTTGACACCTGAATCTTTTCCTTTGGCTAAGGTATCAACTGATTCGTATAAATTCAAAGGGACTGCATGATGGTTGCAAATGGCTGGAAATGTTTGAAGATGTGAAGGTAGTGATATTTTGTGTTGCCCTGAGTGACTATGACCAGATGTGGGCTCATGGTAGTGGCCAGCTTCGTAACAAAATGCTGGCAAGCAGAGATCTTTTTGAGAGTCTAGTGAGGCATCCTTGTTTTAAAAATACCCCTTTTTTGCTTCTGCTAAATAAGTATGATGCCTTGGAAGACAAGATAAACAAAGTTCCTTTGTCAGCTTGTGACTGGTTTCAAGACTTTTGTCCTGTGAGACCCCATAACAATAATCAAGCCCTTGCAAACCAAGCATTTTACTATATGGCAGTGAAATTCAAGGAGCTTTATTATTCAATAACTGGCCAGAAGCTGTTTGTGTGGCAAACTCGAGCTCGGGAGCGCGCCTCAGTTGATGAGGCATTCAAATACATAAGAGAGGTCCTCAAATGGGATGAAGAGAAGGATGACGATATGTATGGAATCAATTTTGATGATTCATTTTACAGTACAGAAGTGAGTTCATCAAACATAAGGCAGGAATGAATTCTAAACCTATTTGGCCCTTGAGAGCGAAATTATCTGAAATGGAAGACTGAATAATAATGGGCACAGATGAATCTCACTGCTCCAAAGATTTTTTTTAGGAGCATTGCATTAATTGAGGACAGGGGAGGTCAATCTTGGTTGGGCAATGTCAAGTATTTTGTTTTGTTTTAATTTTATCTTGCAGGATCATCCTCATCAGGTCCGGAGTTAATTGTTTTTAACGGTCATTATAAATAAGCCAATTTGTTTGGGAGGTTGTAGGTTTAGAGGTGATTTTGTTGCCTGTACAGCATATATTTGATAATACTGTTCAGCTTCAAGAAAAAAAAGCAGTACTTTTGTTTTTTTTTTATATATATATTGGGCAATAGTCATTTTTATTCAATTAAAATTAGGTGTTGATTACCCACCTACCTACCATTACATTACCATAGATGCCATGCCGGCTGGTTTTTCAGAATCTATTTTCATACCTGACTCGAGAGGGACTCTCAAAGTCTACGAGTCCAAGGACCAAAATGAATTAGTGGGTCAGCCAAAAAAATGTTTCTCTCTCTGCTTCTTCACATTAATTTACTAATTTATTTTTACTTTTAACTATGATTTTAAATTCAAATACCCTAAAAATAAATACCACTTGGTCATGTAATTTTAAATCATGTGTATAAAAATACGGTGGAATGAGATCAACGGTATTTAAAATGTCCTTGTTAGGTATGATATTTGAGAATGAATTCCAACCCTTGAGTGGTCTAGCTAACGAAACTTATCTACTATTTCTTATATGGCGTTACCTACACTTTTTTCATAAGGCTATGGCAAAGCAAGTCGGTGCTAAAACAACTAGTGTACAATAATTATATTTTTCCAAGGATGAGTCGGGTGATAACTGGATCAAAGTTTTGGTTTAGCTATTCACAATTACATCCATAGCATTATTTCCATGGATGTTGCGCGGGAACTTGTTCATGTCATGAAAATGCGTGAGTACATCTTCTTGTTGCACACGCAAGGAAGTCAAACTCAAAGCCTTGGGTCTCATTTAAAATTGGTTATTAATATAAATTGAAGTTATAAGCAAATGCTACATATATATATATATTATGTGTGCAGGGTTTGAAGGTGTCAAGAATGAAAATTTCTGGTGGCGTGATCGGTTGTGTAATGGCAAAAGGGTAAAGAGAAGAGGTCAAATCACAACTACAAAAAGAGAGGAAAGAGAGAGGCTAGTTGTGAATTCAATGGAGAATTCTTTACAATTAATTTAATGAATCATATCACATTAGCAACTATAAAGAAAATGATAGACGCCCAGAGGTCACTGCTGCCTGCTGGCGCTTTCTATTATTTTAGTTTTCAACTAATTTATCATTGACGTTCATTTTTAATGCCACAACATCACTTCTATTTCATTATACAACTTGGACTTCTGCTCCACCTAAGTTTATAAATTCCATCTTTTTTAAGTGCCATCTTTATTTATGATAAAGTTTTTCTTTTTCAAATAATTTTCATCACATATAAGAACTTGTAAACATTTAAATAACACAATTACCAACAAGCAAAATCATCAAGTTTTGAACTTGAATATTAAAGATCTTCCAAACCTTAAAAGGTTATTATATAATTTTTTTTTGTACATGATGATAAGGAGGTTTAAACCCTCGACTTCTAACAGACTACAATATTTTTTTAATCACTATACCATACCTAATAACTTATTACATGATTAATTTAGCTTTTGTGGTCGGCAATGGTAGTGTCAAACTTTGAGAAACTAAAAATTAAGATTTAAGTGGCTTTACAACAAATCGAATCGCTAAGCCTAAAGCTTTGATTTGATGGAGACATGAATAGATCACTAAGATTTCATGAAACATTAGTTTCAAATTAGATGTAATTTGGGGAAAAAAAATGATACCAAAAAATAATATATGTAGAAAATATACAATCATTAAGGTAGAATTCTCTAATTTTTGTCTTATTGAAGTTGAATTATATTAAAACTTAACACACTAAATGACTTGTAGTCAAGTAATACTGAGGTCGTCCTTAAAACTTATGGAAATTTAAGAAAGCTATAAGCCGAAATTGATGAACGGGATTCAAAGAGAGAACAAGATATGAGAAGTAACATGTAAGCTTTAATAGTACTACTACTATCAAACAGGAAAGATTTGAGGTAAGAGGAAAGGAAGAAGAAGTCAAAAACGAAGAAAACTAAACATAGAGAGAGAGAGAGAGAGATAAATGCATGAAACATGCGTTAGGAAAAATTAACATGGTTCACAAATTAGACTCGTTCTTCAAACTTTTTCTCCATACAATCATACATATTTGTAACTCACAATACCTGGTACTTAATAAAGAAATCTCTAAGAAAATTAACGAATTTCCAATAAAAAAAATTAACAAACAAAAAATAATCAAAACTTATCAAACTGTAATTTGTATAAACTCTAAGAATAGAAAATAAATAATAAAATATCTCCAATTTTACTTCAATTATGAGTTAATCTATCTAAAATGTTAAACATCTAAATTTTTTCTCTAAGATCGCCAACAACAATATGGAGTGAAGCCATTACATGAGAATAAAGCATTAACAAAAGAATGAGTTAGGGGCTTTCCTCTAACCAATAGCTGAAACTTCGTGTGCTGTCATGTTGCTATCACAAGAAAAACAAGATGCCAATTGCCAAGAGAGAGATCTCAAACGTACTTGTAGAATCAGTGGTCTATGTCTCTATGATGTGCCCAAAATATGAAGCTTCAGTACAATAATTCTACTTAAAAATGACAAATTGAACAATTAGTGACATGTGTATCTACTTATTTGTACTTAAATTTAAACCTTTTTTTTTCTCATTAATATATCAAATTTAAATTTGTTAGCTATAAATATATTGAGGAGATGACGTGTTGTGTTAATTTAGACAATTAATAACATATTATTTATGTAAATCTTACTAATTTTCATTATTTAGCCAACTAATTAAGTAGTCTTGACTTGACAACAGTACTGGGTTTTTTTTTTTGGGCCATGAATGGATCCTCATCCTCTTATGTATGTGTATGTCCACATTGCTTATAAGGAGTTATCGTTTGCCGCGTTCTCTTGTGATTTTGATGTTTAATTTTGTAATGAATTGTTTTTAATCTAGATTGTCGTTATTCTAATAATCATAAAATTCTTGAACCTTAATTATAGAGTCGTCACGTGTGTGCTTACACCGGCTTTGTTTCTTAATTATTATTTTTCTCTTGANTTAATTATTTTTTTTCTCTTGACAATGAAAAGCAAATCTAGAATCTCGATGCTACATGTTGATTCACTGCATATATTATATACCACCTTAATTATTTTTCTATTGATCATCTACATTTCAGGTCTTAAAAATTCTTTGCATTCATATCTAATTAAACTAAATCCTTGAACCCAAAAAACCTTTAGTTTCCTTGTTATGTAACAATTCTCATCACAACTTCTCAATCAATTTTAAAATTTGACCCCAAGTAATTATTTAAGTAGGGGTTATATAATTAAATTTTAAGATTAGGAAAGTTCCTAATACTTGGGTCAAATCTTCATGAGTTAATATGCTCTTTAACTAATTGTGGTGTTACTTAATAGTATTATGTTATGCCTAATAATTCAGTATTACAACTGGTATCATATTATCACAAGTAGAATTAACTATTAAGATGTTTTATATACATTCTACATAAGTTTCATAATTTTTTTAAGCAAAATAAACAATATAGATCATTTTAATTATTATTTTTGTTTGTGGTATGAATATCAGAATAACTAGCCTTATATTATTAGTTAGCTAATGAGAGTTAGTTCTTTTAATAAATATTGAATTATATTTTACTTATAAGGCTTAAGTTCAAATTCTATTACAAGTAGTTTTTCTTCGATAGACAATTCATAAATACTGTTGTAAGTCTTTTTAAAATTTGTGGCATGCCCTAATTTTAAAATGGATAACATCATATTACTCTAAACTTTTGTTTACCAAAAAATAATAAATTTTTATAATTTTTCAAATATAATTTTATAAAATATATCTTAAAAAAATTTAAATTAAATGAAAACAAATAGACAGGCGTGTGTCAAGACTCTAGTTTTAATAAATTTTTGGTAGTGGGATCTCTATAACTATTATATTAATCATTTATTTGTTTTAGTTTTATGGGCGTAGTTTAAAAAAGAAGATAAAAAGAAGACTGAGTAGACATAGTTAGAAGTTAGAACAAAGAAATAGGCGCGTGTTCCTGATGCGTTGGTCATAGTCATATAGTCATATTCATATTCCATAGTAGAAAACGTGTGTGAGCGTGTCTACGTATGCCAATACCCAAATTTAGCCGAGGCCTTTGTTTTTACCCATTCCATTCCCCCCTTGACGGTTAGATTTTAAGTTCTTGAAGTCTTCAACGGTCAATATTCTAATCCCTCAAACCCTTTTCTTTTCTCTCTCTTACTATTCAATTTGAATGCTTCTATGAAACTAGTCTTTCTCTTGAATTCCTTTTGGGTCCAAACTTTGAAATTTTTTGTATGAAAGCAAGGAACATAAGCTGTAGTTACAGCAGCAAACATTCATATATAAACAAACCCACATGGATACCCACCTATATTCTCATTCCAAGTTTCAAACTTTATCATCTAAACACACAAATAACCTCAAGATACAACGACTCCAATTGCTTCTCTTTCAATCTGTAGAAATGGTATTAGGCTGGGGAAGAAGGAAGAAGAGCCACCGGCCCGGGCGCAAACCCGAAATGGAGCTGGTGATTCCAAACCATTTCAGGTGCCCAATTTCTCTTGATTTTATGAAAGATCCTGTGACATTGTCCACTGGGATCACCTATGATAGAGAAAGCATTGAAAGGTGGCTTGAAGATGGGAATTACACATGCCCTGTTACCAATCAGATTCTCAGAAACTTTGATCTGATTCCCAACCATACACTTAGAATAATGATTCAAGATTGGTGTGTAGATAATAAGCAATATGGGGTTGAGAGAATCCCAACTCCAAGAATACCCATTACCCCAATTGAGGTCTCTGAGGCTCTTCTGCAAGTGAAGGCCTCTGCTAGACGCTTAGATCAATATGGGTGCTTAGAATTGGTGCAGAAAATTGAGAGGTGGGGTGAAGAGAGTGAGAGAAACAAGAGGTGTATAGTAGAGAATGGAGCTCCTGGTGAATTGGCCTTTGCATTTGATGCTTTTGCAAATGACTCTGTTGAAAAGCATGTGAGTGTTTTAGAAGAGATTTTATCTGCCCTCAATTGGACGTTTCCTCTGCAATTGGAAGCCCAGAAATGTTTGGGATCTAAGGCATCTTTACGTTGCATGGTTTGGTTTTTGAAGCACCAAGATCTTTCAGGGAAGCACAAGGCCATTGTTGCTCTCAAGGAGCTTCTTTCTTTTGGTGATCAACAGCATTTGGAGGCGCTGGCAGAAATTGAAGGAGTCAATGAGTTATTGGTGGGATTTATTAACAAAAGAATTTCCCCAACAATTACAAAAGCTTCATTGGCTGTGGTCTTGTACATGGTTTCATCTTCTTATCCTTCTTGTGAGAAGATGAAATTGGCATTTATTGAAACGGGGTTGGTTTCTTTAGTGTTGGAGATTCTCATTGATTCAGAAAGGAGCCTATCTGAGAAGGCTTTGGGTATTTTTGACTCACTCTGCACTTGTGAACAAGGGAGAGAAAAAACTTATGGTAATGCTCTAACAATTCCTGTATTGGTGAAGAAAATTTTGCGAGTCTCAGCATTAGCAACAGAGTACTCTGTTTCTGCTATTTGGAAGCTCAGCAAGAATGGAGAGAATGATGAAGGAAGAGTTCTACTTGAGGCCCTTCAAGTTGGGGCCTTTCAGAAGCTCTTGTTAGTATTGCAGGTTGGTTGTGGTGATGACACCAAAGAGAAAGCAACCGAGCTTCTAAAATTGTTGAATCCTTACAGGGCTGGCTTGGAATGCATAGAGACAGCAGATTTCAAGAATCTTAAGAGATCATTCTGAGATTCTAATTCATTTTCTGCTTCTGCTTGGGAATTATTTAGTCTAGTATGTGTTTGGTAAAATAATGTTGCCAAACTTATTGGGTTCTACAAGCTTTGTGATGGGACTAAACTAATATCCCATAACCAAATACGGTAGATAGATATAGGATTATATTCTTTTTGTACATCATAATAAGCTGATACTTTTGTAGAATGATTGATTTGTGTTCTTTGTCTATGATATTGAATAACATGGCTTGAAATACGGTTTTTGAGGAATCTTAATAAAAGTAGAAATGGATGAAAACATAATTACTATTCATATCCAGTGTTTGGTTATATCAAGAATGAAAAGGCATCAAATTCCATTTGGTTTTGTTTATACATATGATATATAGAATTAACATGGTATTGAATGGACAAATTAGGGAAGAAAATAAAGATTAACTCCATCCTTATGAATTAATGTTAAAATTAGTCTTTATTACAAAATGAAATTGTTATTTCAAGTGTTTTTTCATACAAAATATAAGAATTATCATTGCCACATAAAAGAGGTAAGGACAGAATCACCATCCTACCTACCAAATGTTTTCTAAGGTTACATATTATCATAAAATAACTAAATAATTCCAAAAATTTGGCATGGTTGTAAGAATGCAATAAATTCATTCAAGTTAACCAAATTTTGAATCTTGGGACTAGCATCCAAGAAATTTTTTTTCTTAAATACACTAGATTGATGTGGGAGTATGCCCTTATGATTACTTGAAGAAAGACTTAGTCTCGGTACACGAAGACTGGCCCAAAGATACCAATACCATTAAAACCTTTAAAAAAATGATATATTGAAGTGAATTTTTTTTTGGTTGAATTTAGATAAGCAAAGTGATAGAATATAACATTTGCCCTGCTTCCCCTCCTCGAAAAATAATAAATCGTCTTTGTCTTCCAAATAATTAAAATGGAAAATAAAATTGTCAAGAATGATTTTAATCATGCAATATCCATGTACTTGTTGACATGAGCATGCAGTGATTGATGCGAATTACTAACATGGTTAGGCCACGTATTGTGGGGACTGCAATAAAGTTGAGCTCTCTCAGAACAGTTTGAAAACTTTGGGAAATGAAACTAGAAATCAATGAAACATCATTTTCAGTGCATGTTTTTTCAATTCAAAGGGTACGTCTTCACCAGAAATTGAGACCCCAATTTTTAATACAACCTTGTTTTCCAAATTTTTGCTTCCAATTTCATAAAAATTCTGTTCATTCTTCGCCGTAATAATGCAAACTAACTGAAAATAGCTACTGCCCCTTCACATCACTTGAGGGCATTAAAAATGTGAAGCATGTGATAAACGAGGGGCTGAAGATACCACACATATTCAAATTGTTTAGGGGAAAAAACATATGTGCGTAGGAGGACTATGGTTATATTCACACTAGAATGGAATCTATTCACAACTCACGAGAAGGGATACTTGAGTTATAGCAATATAAAAGAAAAATGGCCACTTTAGAACCCAACTGAACTGAACTGAACGTTTTAGCATTACAAAGTCCACAAACTGTGTTTAACTTTTACAACTTGTTGATGAAAAAGTATGTCCTAAACGCGTATGACTTCGAAAAATAGAGTTTCCTTTTGAAAGAAGGAAAGAATTGGATGAGTGGAGTACGTTTTTCCATGCGGAATAAGGATTCCATTCCTTGTAGCTTTGGTTTGAAAAAATACTCCAAATCATGATTGCATTCCTATGCTTTCATTCCTCACTATTAAATGCTTACGGAATCAAAGAATGGTTATTCTTTTCTAAACCCATTGTATCAATCATTTTCATTTCCATTCCCACTTCAATTCCACCGTAAAAATTTGATTCCGTAAACAAGACGAGTCCCAAGTCCACAACCACAAGGCATTTTGACTGGGCAATTAGTGAATCAATTTGCGTTAATTTACTTCTACCATTCATTATATCTATAGACTACAAATTGATTTTCTATTTGCCAATAACTTGTCTAAATAACACAGCCAGAAAGGAATGCTTTCTATGGTTTCATCCTTCATGAAAAAAAAAAGGAGGGGGGGGAAGATGAATAATAAGAACCTACATAGAATTCTTAAAATACCAATGTAGGTTCAAAGTCAAAACAACACTATAAAAGAACACGTCCAACTAGTACATAATGATTCAAACATTGAAAATATGGAGCTCAATCACATACAAGGGTATCTGCGGCGTAACTTAGTACACCTCGTTTGAATATCCCTAGAAGACTAAACTAGAACATCAGCTTCAAGGCCCTCAACTAACCACACTATAAGATTGATGAAGCTACTGAGCCTTGTTTCTCTTCTCCACTTCCTCCAGATTTTGGATATCCTTCTGATACTTAACAATACGATAGATAGACCTGCCACCACATCCATACATATTTAGCTAATGGTTAGAGTCCAAGGTCAGATAACTAAATACATTCCATTCCAAAAGAAGAAACAGCTTCCACAATAAAATCGTTAGTTACCAGTAGAGAAGACATGCAGCAGTACACAGTATCACGTTTCTCTGAGATTTGTAGATCTAAAAACACCAATTAATGGTCCACGAGTCAACACCGTACAGTACTTTATAAAGAACATAAAAGAGAGAGAAGATAACATTTCCATTTCTGCATAAATTAAAAAAATGCTCTGACCATAAGCTTCAACCCCCAAACTCTAGAGTAAATCATATCANATTAAAATTGCTAAATCTGATGGAATGAAAATTAATTACGAAGCCTAAGAAAAAGGAAAAACAAAACAGAAGAAGATGAAGAAGAAAAAGCCCATATAGGAAACCATGGTCCTTAAATTCAATAGAAATTAATCATCAACACTTAAAACCTATAAGACTTCTAATCAAAATCAGTCTTAGATGGTGCCTTGGAGAGAGAGAGAGAGAGAGAGAGAGACCTACCTAAAGGAATAGCCTTGGACACCGCCCTCTGTATTTTCCACAAAATTGCAGTTTCGGAGAGGACAATTGCTACCCTTTCATTTCCCCACTCTGACTCTGCATCAGCACAAATTAAAGCATATTATCATATGATATACTTTGCACCATGATTTTGAGTTCAGAAGTTTCATTCAGTACCCCTAAACCATGATTTTGTACATACACAAATTGCATAACAATCAATAAATCAACTATGATAAAAACAGACATGAATGTAAAAGGTAAACTGACATGTAGCCTTTAGACAACTAATGGAAGAAGAGAAACTATAGAGAGCCCTGCAATGAGCTCTAGTTCAGGGTTGATGTTCTCAATCACCACAGCTGATTTTGGGGCTTCCTACACTCATTATTCTTTTACAAGATTCAAGGTCTCCAAATTTATTCAAAGCAATGTACAGTAGCACAGCCAACAATCAATTAAGTACTTAATAGTTCATAATACACAGACTTTCCTATAAATTATTATGACATAAAAACTGATAAACAAAGACTGCATCAATCTTTGCCCTCCCATTAAAGTTTGCAACTTGGAAACAATGTAAACCATGATGTCTGAACCTTTATTATCATACCCTCCAACATTCATCATATCCTTTTCATAATGAGCAAAATCAGGCATGCAACATCATCAACGCAGAACCACTAACTAATTATGCGCATTCAGTGACCACAATTTACATTGCAAATAACATTGAATTTTCCAATTAGCCACTTTGACATCCATAGTCAAGACAGCACAAATGATTAGACAAACTACAAGACCATAAGCCAAAATACTGTGTACCCAAATCGTTATCTCATTCCATACCTCAACCGCGTAGAAGAAATCAATAATACATAGCAGATATACTTACAGCTTTCTCATATCGATCTCTCTCAGTAGCAGTACAAATCTCAGATGTACACGTCAAGCGATGCTCATTTTTCCAGTATATATCTGCAAAAAAGCACAATCCCATATTAAGAAAAACCAATAACTAGTAGATCCCATACAATTTACCCAAGTCTTACCCAGATTCTGAACCCAACTATTATCAGATTTGATTTACCAAATTTTCCAGATTACAATAGAGACCATAGATTCAATTTCCTCACCACCAAACCCTACAGAAACATAATTGTAATCATCTCCGTACTCGAAGAGGGCGAAAAAAGAAAAAACTCCTCATACCCACGTTTTCTTCCAACAGGTGAAACTGAAAGTAGGAGCAAATTGGAGAGAAAAGTATACCTAGGAGCTGGAAGCCAGCAAAGGGGACGATGAATAGCGCGGGTTGAAGAATGAGGGAAACGAGAGAGACGAAACGGTTCCTCAAGAGCTTGGGTGAGGGAAGAGTTAGCAGAATGGCTATGGCGGCCTCGGCTGCGACGACGTAGGTGAGTATCATCCACTGCAACGCCATTTTTGGAATCACTTGTTCACTCGCGCTGAAACTCTTCTTCTTTATGATTATTTCTTTCTTCCTTTGGCCAAGTCTATTTATTTTTTTATTTTATTTTCCGGGTGCCTTGCTTGCCAACCAAGTTCTGTCTTCTCTGTAATTGCCCACCAGTTTCTCTTCATTTAATCTCAGGGCATTCTAAATTTTAATTTTAAGTAGTTGGAAGGCTAAATAATTTTGATCTGATTTTTAATTCCCATGTCTCTTTAAATCTCTTAGTCAAAATAATACAATTTTGTAATCGAAATAATTAATTTTAAGGATTTTTTATATAATAAATTTAATACATTATTCTCGAATTTTAATATTGAAAAAGAAAAAAAAATAAAAAGATTTAATTTCCATCTACTCATTTATTAATAATGTAAAAGAATTTTATATCACCATCCAATGTATTATTACGTATGAAAAAATTGTTAATACTATCTAATGTTAGTAAAAAGTATTAGTCATCTTAATAATGTTATATTTTAAAGAAGTGCTCATCACACTAATAAAATGAGTAAAATAACTTATCTTTTCTCTTAAATATTAAAACTTAAAAATAATTGTTTCAATAAATTTTATGTGATTCAAGAGAGACTTAATTTAGTAGGGGAAAAAAATCATAGTTTAATGGTACAATATTTAAGTAATTTACAAAAATCTTAAATTCAACATGTACTCCTCTTTCCTATTGCGCTTTTATGTAAATTTTTTAATAAAAAATAATACAATTTAGTTAAAACGAAATGAAATTTTATAAAATTAAAAAAGTTGAAGATACAACTACATATATAGCCAAATTGCTTATACCTCCCATATGCTTTGATCAAATTGGATGGGCATTCGCCATATTTCTTCTTATTTCAAAAACTACACAAATTTTCCTTATTTTGTATTTATCATAATAAAAAATATATTCTATTTCATAATTTACATAAATCTCTCTTCTTTTAAACTTCAACATAATATAAATCTCTCTTTCAAATTACATTACTGTGGAGGTTTATATAATTTCAAAATGAGAAGGGAGATTTTTGTAATTTTTTCAAACCTCAAAGAAGGTACAAGTTATTTACCCATTTCGAATTAGAGTTTCACAATTTTAGTTCATGAAGTTAGCAAAGTCAATTATTTTTAATTACCAAAAAAATTGATTATTTTATCCTCCATATTTCATACTCTCAATCACAATTTTCCTCTATAGCATGATTTTCAAGCGTAGACTGTCTATTTTTAATCATAGATATTGATGCAATAAATGGTCACAAATAGTTTATTTTTCACATTGTTTTTAAGAGTTGAAGTTGGAAAAGTAAATAGAATCTTAGATTTTCTTAACCCTTAAGTCTAAACAAAACATGGTTATGCAAATTTTTTTTAAAGAAGTTTCCGCTTTAATAACGTTCGACCGTACTTCGAAGGATTAGTCTTAAGTAATGTCTGAAAATACCTTAGAAAACCAAAAAAATAAAACATGGTTATGGTAAGTAGTATGTCTTGAATTGCATCATATATTCCATCATCAGGAATTAGATGAAACAAGAAAAAAGTAAAAGTAAATAATATAGCAAAAGAAAAGGTAAGAAACTAAGAAGAATAAAGAGGTAAAAAGAGAAGCAAGGTTTTGATGACAGTACACGAAAATGTTGAGAAACAACAATATATCTCCCCTCCTGCGTTGTAATCATACTTGGAGCTTTCCACCTTTGCTGTAAATTGTAATCTGCCAACCATGGCATTGGAGTTGGATGCTTTGGTGTCATGCGCAACTATTTTACTGGCAAAATGGAATCGCATGATAAAAACTTGTTATAATAAAGAGGAAGAGATTATTAAAAGGGATAAAGAGAAGAGCAAGAGAGGAGGGAGTGAGGGGAATGAAGCCTGGTCCGAGAAACTGTCTCTAACTTGCACTTCTCATTTCTCAACTCAACTATTCATTCATTCTCGAGCCAGCCAACATTCCCCACACCCTCATTCTCCCACCTCAATTATCATGAACAAAAACCATACAAGAATTTTCCCACATGCATTTTCTCATCTTCCAAACAGAAACTGTGGAAATTTAATGGGAGAAGCTGTCTTCATTCTTGTATTGACTTTAGAGGTCACCATGTGGCAGTTGGGTGCTCTCTTTGTCGTTAAGACTTTCCAACATTGAGTTACATTTTGCTTGCAGACAAGGTTATTATTGTATTCAAATCCCTCATATTCTGTTTCTATCCTCTGTCATAACCTATCAATTTCCACCACACTAATAATATGAACTTAATTAATTAAATCATTACCGTTTTGTTTTGTCTTATCAGCCATGTCTATTTTTCTTTTTCTTTTTTCCCCAACACTTTCATCGTTAATTATCTTGGAGTTTTAATATATGATTAGGAGTAAGATTGCAGGCCTCATAATTAAAATTGTAACTTTATTTTTTTGTGAATTTGATTTATCAAAACTTTCCAGTGCTGCATCTGATTTTTCTTTTGCATATATCTATTGTCAAAGAAAGTAATGAAGAACTTATCCAAAAAAAATAAAATAAAAAAAAACCTTCAGATTGAGAGGTCCCAAAACTCATAGATATGCTATGGGGCTATCTACATAAGGTTGGTAGAAACGAACACACATGCTGGATTTAAATAGCATATGAGTGCAAAAAGTACCAAATCATGATTATGATATGGGACATGGAGATAATTGTATTGATCCTAATTTTTTAGCTACGAGATTTCATAGCTAAGAAAATAAATCCCCCTATATTCATCCTATTTTTCTTTATATTATATTTTTTGGTTAGTTATTCAATACTACAAATAAAATTGATGTTTCATATTTAAAATGATTTACACCATTTAATTTATTTAACATATATGTAAGACTTACAAAATACACGATTTAAATTATCTTTGTAATTATTTATGCATGTGATACTAAATAATTAATCTATTCCTTTTATCTTTTTCTTCCAATTTTTTTTAATAAGTAATTTGGAGAGAATGATATAAGGGAATTTAATAGTGATAGACCTTTTAATTGGCTAAAGCTCTAAATTATAGATGACGATAGAGAGATTAACAGTAATCAACACAATTAGTATATTATCATCTCCGTGTTAATATCAACTTGGATGACCACAACATCCCATCACTTTATGCACCTCATTTTAGAAAGATTCGGGGTCTATACAAGGGATTAAGTGTAATTCACAATTAGTCTACAATATAATACAAAGTAAACAAAAAGCATTATTTAGCTTTGCTCCAATCGATTTGGTGCGCAGCTCATGTCTATACATCATCTCTATCCAATAATTTCTCCTCTTTTTGTGCTTCACTTACCAGAAATAGCTTCTCATCATTGTTAATCATGTCTACATCAAGAATTTTACCCCCATGTTCTGATAAAATACAAGATGCACTAGAAGATTTCAAATGCTTCATGGCCGCCTTTATAAGCTCTTCAATGCTTTGTGGAACCCATAGGACAACTCCCTCTCTTCTATCCTCTTTGTGATCCCATGGGTGAAAAGGGAATACTGTGCATTTCTTTTTCGGAATTTCATCTGTTAATGGCAAGAGAAGTGTTGCTGCTAACTCAGTAAAAGTGTATGATTCGAAAGAATGCTTATATGATTTTGTTGTTGGGGGGGGGTGGGGGGTGGTGTGAGGGGAGTTTGTGTGGAAGTGAGTTCTAAGAATAAAAAAAAAACCAGCCAAAACGCTTTCATCCTATTTCTATCTTTAGAGAAACATGAATTTCTTTAGTTCTTTCTAGCCAAATATTCTTTTTAATACCTCTATAGACAAGTAGTTGACCTAGTATTGTTATAGAAAAGAAATTCCATCATATCAGTAATAACATTAAAGATAATCTGATACAAGATGGTAAGCTATCCTGAGAATGTCACACCTCGACTTTCTTGAATGCTATTGGATAACTCACCCAATTGAGAAATTTTTGCAACTTCAAGCATTTTGATAATTTTCTCATTTCCTCCTGTACGAGCTTCATCAAGAGGTGTATTTCCCCATCTGCAAGCAGGAAATAGTCACTATTTTTTTTTTTTTGCAATTTAGTAAAGAAGACAGATGCTATCCTAAGAGGTCTCCAAGTTCACAATGAAATTATTTTGCATCTGAACACCATAGAAGGTGAAAAAGGCATATTAAAAGTATTGGCCGAAAATAACTGATAAATCAGAAATTCGGATCATACCTGTCCTTTGATAAAACACTTGCTCCTGCTTCTAGAAGTAATTCAGCCATTGTACACAAACCTTCAGAGGCAGCTACATGAAGTGCAGTTCGCTGATCAAAATTTTTGGCATTAGGATTAATACCATACGCCAAAAGCTTCTTTAAAAGGTCTGCCTCCTTCTTTGCAACAGTCATGCATAGAAAGTTTCCAGCATCATTGATGGTAAGAGTTGCCCCCGCATTAAAAAGTAAAGAAGCGACTTCTTCATGTCCATTCTTGATGGCTTCGAGGAAGGGAGTATTCCCAAACTTATCTAGCACAATTGATTGATTAAAATGTAATATTAGTTATTATATTCTTTTCAAGAGCATATGGGTTCAAAGTTCCAAACTAACCTGCCAAATTGATATTTACTCCTTGTTCGATAAGAAAATAAGCAATATCTACATATCCTTTGGATGCAGAGATAAGCTGCGATGTCAAACATATAAAATAGTTAGTATAATGCTATTCTCTTCTCTCCCTGGCTTTTTTATTAAATTCTTAGTTGATCGGGTGATTCCTCTTCTACCCCTATGCTACCCCCACCACCACCACCACCGAACCCACCCACCAAAAGGAAGCATAAAGAAAAGGTAAAGCCAGCACGGAATATCTGGCCATACCAGTAAAGCTTAGAATATTATTTGTTCGGCAGTTTTCTCTTGCTTATCAGTCCATCAGTAAATGATCTAAAGATTGCGCGTCCTAGGAGTCTAGGACCCGCTTCACCCTTAACCATAGAGAGTAGAAGACAGTTTCATATTTGTAATGAAGAGAAGCAATAGCACTGAAGGTTTTGTTATAATGAGAATTCATGGAAGAATATATTAGATTTATAGGTTCATACCAAGGGTGATCTTCCATCATAATCTGTCTTATTGGGATCAGCTCCAGATCCAATCAAACGTTTCAACAGATAAAAGTCTCCCTCATATGCAGCACAATTAATCCTCATGGCCAGCTCCGATTCATAGTTTCCAATGGTCAGGCTGAAGTCTGATTCCAAAAGCTTACTCTGAAGACTGGAATCTTTTCCCTGTCAACCAAGCACTACCATGAAGTATGAACTCTTCTAGTCTGAATTACTAGCTCGAAGTCACGGAAAATAGATGAGAAATTTCTTTCAAACAGACTTGACCATATTTTACCTCTACAAAATATCTCATATGTCAAAACTCATAATCCATATAACTGAAAAGAATCTTAAGTGTGATATGGCTATTTGAAAATGACTTAGTTGTCTAAATTATCTTAAGACAAGCAAACATTCAGTTTTTGTCTGTCTATTATATCACCATGATCAGTTCCATCAAAAATCAAATGTAAAGCACCAAACAGCCTATGGCTGAGTGGTACTAAGGTCATCCTCAGGGTTTGTGGGTTCCATGTTCAAACCTAGAGTCATAGCCAAAAATACCAAAAAAAATAAATAAATCAATCAAATGTAAAGCAAACTTTATGACTAAGTCCCATATTTATAGTAGTTAAGGTTCAGAGAATGTAAATTAAAGCAAGCATGACCCCAAAATCATGCCTATCTCTTTGGATACAGTGACTGTTAAATGATGTGTTCCCTAATAGACTAGTCAAGCTGCTTATAGAGAAAAAATCGTAGAATCACAGACTTCAACCAGATCCACAATGTTGATGGTAAATGATGAGGATTGCCACAATCATATATATCTAGCGTACAATATTAAGTTATAGATGCAATGCCAAAAGGAAGCAGGTTCATCAATTTTCCACAGCAAGCACACCTCAAGGAGATTGTTCAAGATGACTCGACCATCGAAAAAGTATATCTTCAGCGTTGCTGTAAAGGATTGCTTATCAAGTCGCAAAACCTTACAAAATTCATGAGCTCGAATTGTAGAAGGTTGAGGCATATTGCAAAGAAAAGAAACCTCGCCAAAGGAACTATAGGTTTGCAATTGATTCATTAACTCTTCATTTTCACCATCTTCCCTCCTTATCTCATCCTGTACACAACATGTAAAGCTGTCAAGTAGGCCATAGAAACAAGATATAATACTTACACCAGCACCTAGAGGGGCAATTGCATACAGATTCATGTTTTCTTATCCTAATTCAAAGATAAAATATTCTGATATGTTCTCCATCTTCTATGACATTCAGTTTTATGTCAGGTGCGGCTATTTCTCACTAGCTTATATTGCGAATTCTAACATTAGACACTAACAGAGGCAGTTGTTCCCCACATATTGCAAATAAATGCCAAACAGAGATATACATATTGCAAGAGTGGCCAGAATTTGTACCAGCTCACCATGACACACAAAGTAAAGTTGATCTGCTACATTTCCTTGCTCCATGACCACTTCTCCTGGGAGGAAAAACTCCTCATGGACTCTGATTGCCTATCAAACCAAAACTCAAATAATAAATTTCAGATAAAAAATATGAATAGCAAAATCTGAATATTTATTGTCGTTCTGAGAATAGCAACTGGCAATATGAAAGTTCAAGATTGGAAGTTGAAGAAACGTATAGATATCACAAGACATTAAAATGTGAATAGTAAAATCTGAATATTGCAACTAAACTATTCTGATCCAAGATTCTAATATGCAAGGAATGTCTTACAATATGCTTAATGAACCCAAAAGAGCATCCCTTGAAAAGAGAAACTTTCTGAATGAACTGCTCGTACAACTTCATTGAAATCTGCAAAGAAGCATTAATAATTATAAAAATATCAGGTAAGCAATCAATGAAAACAATGTCAAGATAAACCCAAGGTTGACATGGTTAACCTTTTGCTAGCTTTCAGCATAAAAAATATTAAAATTTCAGGTAAAGAATTAATGAAATCAACATCAAGAAAAACTCATTGCTGACAGGATTCTATCTTAGAAAGTGAAGTATGCATTTAACGGAAGTTACATAGCTCTTCCATGACCATTTCCCATTAATGTTTGTCACACTACATAGTTGCAAGGAATAAAACCATCAGTAACAAACTTCCACCTAAGAATGTGGACAAGACTGGCAGAATTTTGACTTAGACACTGAAACGTGTCATATTCGATTCTGAAACCATTTTTAAGGTCATAAAAGAAATTAGTGAAGTATCAGTTGAAATAATCTCATGGTAGCCAATAACAACAAACATGAACCTAAAGTTCCATGATAAAACAAAATGCCGTTAATTGATGTTTACTGTAAATTGAGACAAATTGAATGTTACAAATACCTTTGTGCGAATCGAGGCTGGGATATCCTGAAGAACGGTAGCCTCTGTGTAACTACGATCATACTGTAAGCGCAAATGGCCTTTAATTTCCTTACTTATCTGCTTGTCCAGATTGTTTTTATTCATGTACTTAATAAGTTCAGTCATTTTATCCCTAAACCTCTCTGTTTTTGATCCTTTCACAATCAACGCTGTCATATTACCGAGAAGGTAAGCACCAAGAATCATGTCGAAGGAGACATAAATCATGATAAATATCATTTCCCTGACATTGACTGCATGAATCTCTCCATATCCTGAGAAAATAATAAAACATTTGATTTGTGAACATGATAGCACAATAAAACATTTGATTTGTGTGTGTGGTCTGCATAAAATAGTGAATGAATGAAGAAAGGAGACTGAGAGGGAGGGAGGGAGATCACTATCAACATTTCAGTGGTAAACTATATTACATAACCTACTAATAAGAACTGAGACAAAACTATTCCTGGATATAGGATAAGCTCAGTAATAGATTATAGTGACAAAAATAAGCACTAAACTACTATCTTCATGTCAAAGTATGAAGGTGTAATTGAGTGATGTCTATCCAAGAGGAAGCAGGGATGAACTGCAAAACATAAGAAGAATCTTACCAACAGTTGCCATGGTAACAATTGCAAAGTAGAGCGATGTCACATAACGCTTCCAAAGATCAATCTCTCTAAAGTGTGAATAGCTATAGTCACCCATCTTCAAGCTGCCTATCCATGTGTATCCTTCCTTGGAAGCTGGCACAGTGGTTGCCAGATAGTAGAAGATGCAGGCAGCCGTATGTGTGCAATAGAGTTCAACAACGAGAAGTTTCAAAATTCTTGTAAACAGGTAATTGATCCTAATATCTTTCTCCAGCTTCTCAAAAAACTCGGTCACTCTACATGCTCGACTTAGCCTAATCCATAGAAGATACCTGACTGGCTCTTTTCTGCCAGTAGCCTGACAAGAGAAATAAGACTAAGCCTGCCTATGGCATTATCAATAAAATCCATAACAAGATACAATTTTTCATAAGAAAACCAAGTTTTTAACCCCAATAATTTTCAATAGGAATGACCACTAGGTGAATAAAAACAAGAAGAACCGGTCCAATAAATTTGATAGACAGAGAACTAGTTCCTTTTCGTAAATGAGCAAATGTTTATAGCTAATTTACCAAATTGGAACCGAAACAATAGCAGAAACTGAGGAAAAGTACCTTATAGATAGCATCCCACGGAAGACAACTGAGAAAATCAACCATGAAGCGTGACTTCAAGTACCTATCATAGCATGAAGGTAAAGGAAAAGGAAAAGCAACGATTATAGTAGGGTAATTTGAATAGGTATAGGAAAGAGAGAAACAAGAAGGAAGGGTACGGGTACCTCATGGCAATCTGATCGCGATTGTATACCATGCAATAGGAGTGGGTGTCACGGTAGGCGACGAAGAATCGGATGATGATGTCGATGAGGAAAGCGAATTGTCCGGCAATGTCAAGGAGGAAGATTTCCTCCGGCAACCCTCTGAAGAATCCAAACTCCATGGGCGTGAAGAAGGAAGAGTAAACAGCCCATAACAGAATGAAATGCTTCCACACTGCGTACCACCTGCAATTTTCCCAACAACACCGCCATTTCTCAGAAAACTCAAATTGCAAGGCCCCCACGAGTTGGCGCCAAAAGATTGCAGAGCCACTCCACCCCCATATTCCCATTTCCCTCCGTGCTTGTTCAATTTTTTAAAATATTTTGTAGGTGGAGAGAAATATGGGCTGGGCTATCTCATTATTTGGGCCACAAGTTGTCAAAATCAATCGACAAGGTCTTCGACTCTAATTTCGGTTCCGAAAATTTTTAGGAAAGAAAAATCGGGTTAAGAAAATAAAGCTAAACTTCAGGCCTTTTACTAAATTGTTTGCAGAGGCAAAAAAAAAAAAAAAAAAAACATTTAAAAATTAATAATTTTAGAATTTCCTTACCAATAAATAAATCCTGCATTAATACAATTTTTTTTTTCATGGCATTAAGAATTTAAGATAGTGTTTGATATGCAAATTATTGGCTCGTTTTAATTGATCCCAACAAAAAATCATTTTATTTAGGGTAAAATGTAAGAAATTCCCTTTAATTTTGGCTCACGTATAAAAAAAAAAACTCTCTAGAATTTAAATATGTGTATATAACTCCTTAAATTATAATATTTGTACGAAAAACTTCTTTCATCTATTTGATTGTTAGTTAATGAATGAAAATTTTATGTATCAATCATATGATTTCATTAACCTATAATTTAAGAACTTTGATCTCAAATCAATGATGATTTATAGGCACTTTAGTCTAAATAAAAAAATAATAGTTGCCCCTATAAAGTTACACAATAATTTGAGATAAAACATTGTAGATCAGTTATCGATTATAGAAGGCAGACAAATAAAAGCAATTAATGTTGAAAAGACATGCACATGCTGGCTGCCCTGTCTTTTCTTTCATCTAATCTAATTAATCCTATCCAAATAAATTCATAACACTCTCCCACATTTTCTTCATACAAATTTTAATGGAAAATGAAAAATAATAAAAATATCCAACGGCATGGAAGCAGTGTGTGTGTGTGTGTGCGCGTGTGAGAGAGAGTAAGAGAGGAAATTAGAATGTTAGATAGCATACCAGTTATCAGGATGTATCACAAAGCGCCGCCAACGGTCACTAGGCCTTCCGCCACCTCTAAAATGAAAAGAACTAACATCAACGGGGTCGCTCCAACATAAAGCGAAACGACGCCCCAACATTTTCCACGACGATTTGTTCATCGACTCTTCTTCCTCAAACATTTCCTCCTCCTCCAACGACTCATCGCTGCCGCCACTGCCACCGTCTCCCCTCCTCCTCCTCCCTCCATCGCCGCCATGCACGGGGCTCTTTGCCATCCTCCACATTAATCAGTAACTACGTAACAGTTATTTGTATATGCTCATTATTAGTAACTAAAGTCTGACTTTAATAATATTTTGGGTCCGTTAGTGATCCCAAGCTTTAAAAGTGTGCGTTTTGGTGGTGAGAAAGGGAATCGTGGGAAAGAATTTCGAATTTTTGATTAGGTGACTCAAAAATCAAAATCAACTTTACTAATCTTATCTCACTTCAATTATTATATGCCATTATTAAAAGCTCCTTTGGTAAATAGTTATTATATTCTTACGTGCGGAAAGTTTTCTTTTTATTAATTATTTTACTTTTGTCGACAACATAGCACTAACACAGTCCTTTCATTCATTGATCTTCATTCAAAATTATTCTTTTGATAGACAAGAAAGAGACTATTTTTAAAAATAAAAATTAAAAAACTAAAAATCCTATAATTTGAACATTGAAAGAATGCCGTATTCTCCCATACAACAATTTTGTTTTATATATATAAGGAATCAAGCCTGTAATCTTTTTTATCTTAATTATGCTTAATATTCTTTTAGAATAAAACTTTTGCTTCATCTTCAAGGATTAGACAGAAAAAACCATTTAAGAATTGAATTTGGCCATTGCTTTTCTCCCATAAAATATTCTTGAATGCTTAGTCAAGTTTCAAAGAGATATACGCCGCTAATAGATCAAGAATGCTTACGAATCTTTTTTCTTTTCTTTTCTTTTTTTGGTTAAAACTGGAATTCATTCAAAAGAGATCATAATCTTTACTTAAGTTAAAAGTAATCGATTAAGATTTCCACCTTGGAATAACTTTTGCACTTGTGTTTTTTAATATCACTTTTTTCCGTAACAATGCAGGAATTAATATATATTAAAACGGTGTTATTATGCTACAAGGGAGAACACGTAGTGTTATATTGACCCTCAAAACTTGAGTTTTAGACAGAAATGATTTTGATTTTTAGGCTTATAGTGTAAAGTTCATGTCAAATTAAGTGATGCAATTTGAGCTAAACACTAAATAGTTGAGATACTGATAGGAAAAGGTATGGCATTTTGTTGGAAATGCTGCGTACTGTGAGAGGAGATATCTTGGAGGAAATGTCAATTAAATCATATTGGCCTTGTGCTCACACTTACAATTCCCTCACTAGAGGTCTTTGCTCGCTAGGCAGGCAATATGAAGCAATAATGTGGTTAGAGGACATGATAAGCCAGGGGAAGTTGCCACAAATCTCTCTCTGGAATTCATTGGCATCTTTGTTTTGTAAATCAGATAACATATTTCTGGCCTCTCAGACATTTAATCGCCTAAGGAGTTTGTGATTCTTGTTGCTGTTCTAGTTATAAGCCTACTACAGGAACACAATAAGGCTTCTGTTCTCATCATGCTTTTCCTCCCTCAGCTTCAAAGTTCAAAGAAATCATGTCCCACTCCTGTTCAATGCATAATTTAGGCAGTAATGAAAATATTTGGGTGTGTCAATGTGTCACCTCACTATCACATATGGCCTTCCATTTATAACTTGTCCATTTACTGGGCTTGCAGTATCACTTTTAAGGCCCAATGAAACCTTTAGATGGGCTTAAGCTTGAGTTTTCAAGCCCACCCCAAGCCTGATTAAATCTTGTGATGTGTTGAAAAGAGAAACTGCTTCATAGTCAATGACGCGTGTCTAATAAAATATATTAATATCAAATATTTAATGTAATCAATTAAAAAAAAAAAAACATAATATTTCTAATATATCAGCTATATTTTTGGATGTCCTTTTTCATTTTTAGTAAAAGAAGATGATACGTGGAGAAAAGAAACACAGTGTAATCCATACTTGAAGATTTGTTCTAGTTAGTGTATGATATGCTATCTCTATCACCAATAAGATTTCTTATTGCACGAGAAGTCACTATTAAACAATTAATATAAATATAGTCAAGTGGTAATTAATTAACTGCTGCAACAAACATGTTTATTTAATTAGTGAGGTGGACCTAGGTTTCGTCAGCAGATAGCAGTCGTATTGGGACGCCACCCATGCCATCTCTATCAACTTGGAAATCGGAAACAAGTGGGAAGTAACAGCACACGAATTCCCCAAAAGATTACCACTTTATATTATATTACTATATTTCAGATCTTTTATAGCTTACTTGTTTGATTTTTATTATTTAAAATTAAAAGCACCAATATTATATGCAATGCAATGCATATACTCGCTGATGCATGACTTGCTATTTCATATTTTTAAACTATTTTAGAATTGTCTCCATTTGTACCAGTGTCACTTTATAAGACAAATATGTGAAGGGCACATATGACATATATACCCTCTAATTTATAAATGGAACGTGGAAGTTAATAAGATAGAAAAATGAGCATGTGAGTCATGAATGATGCATGTAGAATTGTAGGTTCATTAATCTAGCTTATATATTGGCTTCCAATCCATCTCATCCATGCTCTAGTTGCTATCATCCCCACTATAACACTCCACGTCCGAAACTGCAATCATTTCTTAGTTGTGCAACTTGAATAATTCAGGGGACCATAACCCATGTGTCATTATATAAAACTAGTACTATTCCCGCGCCGATGCGCGGGCCGCTGGGCGTCAAGGAGTAGGACTCAGGCAACAGTATGGGTGATAAATTTTATGGATTAATAGAAACAAGAATGATATTAATTTTTGGTATATTGTGGATTTCATTTGTTGATCCATAGATCCAATATATTAAAAGTAGTAATTATGAATTCATAGTAAATTTCAAACCCATGTGTCATTATATAAAATAATAAAACTAAGGAATCAATTTGATCTAATCCAGTTTGATATCAATTTATTTTTTGGTATCAGTCTTATTTAGCCCCAACTTTAATGAAGTTAGTTTGATCACTAACTCCTAATTGATTACAATTATACTCTAACCTCCAAATTAATTTAAACTAATTATTGAACCCTAATAATAATAAAATTGTTATTTTATTGTCGTTATTAGTTATGCTTTCAACTACTACTGTCAAGGATAGTGATATATATTGTTATAATGGAATATTGGTCCCATACATGGCTCCCACATTATTAGAATTTAGCTTATAAATGGACGAAGGAAAAGGCATGGAAGAATAACAATTAACTTATATTTTTTACAAAACAAAATATCAAGGAACCCATCTACATAAAATTTATAAGGTAAGTGGCTATTCCAGTTCACAAATAACTTAATAAGCATTATTAGTGAGTTTTTAATAGTCAAGTTACAAATACATATACAAGCTTCTATTTTCTTCCTGATATTTCACACCCTTTAAATCATCAAAAACAGATAAGAAAATGACAAATTTGAATATAACTTATATAGTTATGCTTTTTCAAAAACACTATCATTCTTAAAAATATAATTTTTTAATTCTATTTTACCAAAAAAAATCTATTCCAAAAGGTTTACTTTATTTTATATTTGAATATTCGGAAAACAAGGGCGGCTGCTGCAGCCGGAATGCTATTTATATTTAGGCACATGCAGATAACTAATTAACAATCCCTACTTAAATACTTGCACATAACTCTTAGGTTGTGTTTGGATGAGGTATTTGCCAAATTATTGTGTATTTCAAATACATGTATTTGAAATGCAGCATTTCAAATATATGTATTTATAAAATACCTTGTTTGGATACACTCTATTATAAAAAGAGTAATTTAACACCAATATTCAAAACTATTGATAAACATTACAAAATCCATTCAAATCACATTCTTTAATCAATAAAAGAAAAATATAAGAAAAAAAAATATAGTCCAAAATTTGGTCCCTTTGATCCATAGAAAGCCTCTTTGAGGTACCCTTTTTCTAGTCTAAGATTCTCACATAATAAGTCTAGCAGATCCTCTGGTAGTTTCTCTAGCTTCTTAGCAAATTCCTTCATCACCACTCTGCATCATTTTTTGAAATGCTTTAATATAAGAAAAATCAGTAAAAAAAA
>QAOA01008475.1:218427-262506 GCA_003255065.1 Cercis canadensis
AAAAAAAAATTGGTATCGAAACATCCACAGAATTTAGTCACATGCAAATAACTAATTAAATTTGCACAGCACGCTTGACACTTCACCCTAAGTTTTAACATTTTGTGATTATGGCCCCCACTCGTTCCCATATCCTCCCACCTTCCTTAGCCGTCTCCTCCTCGGACGACTCTTTCTCCCCACTCATATATACCTCACCTCACCTCACCCATCACTTCTCACTACTCTACTGTACTCAACACCACAATCCAACAGCCAATGGCAGTAGTACGAGACCGCCGCCACCTCAATCTCCGCCTCCCTATGCCAGAACCCTCCGAGCGCCGCCCTCGTTTCCCTCTGCCCCTCCCTCCGACTGCCACCTCCGCCCCCACCTCTAAATCTTCCACCGCCGCCACCGCTCCCACCGACCTCGAGAAGCTTGAAGTACTCGGTCATGGCAACGGAGGGACCGTCTACAAAGTTCGCCACAAGCGCACCTCTTCAACCTACGCTCTCAAGGTCGTTCACGGCGATTCCGACCCGATGATCCGCCGCCAGGTCCGAAGAGAGATGGATATTCTCGGCCGAACTGATTCTCCTTACGTAGTCCAGTATCACGGGTTTTTCGAGAAACCGTCAGGTGATGTGGCCATTGTGATGGAGTATATGGATTTGGGCACACTAGACACGTTGCTGAAGAAGAACGGTACTTTCTCTGAAGCCCAACTCGCAACGGTGGCGCGTCAGGTTCTCAACGGGCTGAGCTACCTCCACGCTCACAAGATTATCCACCGGGATATTAAGCCCTCCAATCTTTTAGTGAATCGGAATATGGAAGTGAAAATCGCGGATTTCGGAGTTAGTAAGGTTATGTGCCGGACGTTAGACGCGTGCAATTCATACGTCGGTACCTGCGCGTACATGAGTCCGGAACGGTTCGACCCGGATAGATATGGAGGGAATTATAACGGGTTTGCGGGTGATATATGGAGCTTGGGCTTGACCTTATTTGAGCTGTATGTGGGTCACTTTCCGTTTCTGCCAGCGGGTCAGAGACCCGACTGGGCCACGTTGATGTGTTCTATTTGTTTCGGAGATCCGCCAACATTGCCGGAGGGTGCTTCGAAGGAGTTTCGTAGCTTCATAGAGTGTTGCTTGAAGAAGGAGTCAAGTGAGAGATGGACAGCGTCTCAGCTTTTGACCCACCCGTTTCTATGTGAAGACCCAGAACATTGTTAAGTGGATCAACCCGGATGTTCAATGTTGGGTCGGTTTGTTAGGAGACGTGACCATAGTGTATAGTTTTACTTTTAGGGGCTTAACTTGAGCAAACTTAGCCTTTTGTGCATATACCCTCCTCCGGATTCGAACTTTTTACCAGAATCATCCCTTTGTAAATTCTATTCCAGCTGAATGAAAGGGAATCCAAGTTCTTTTATTTCAATTATCTTCAACATTATGTACTTGTGTTACAAAATTAATTAGTAAGATTAATGATTCAAGAAAAAAAGGCCGGAATTAATTAGCTTCGCATTAAAAAAAATATTACTCTACCAGCTTAATTAATCTTGCAACCTTCTGTCATTAAGCTTATCAAACTCTGATTGATTATAGCCATCTTTTATTGTAGGAAACAAAAAATTTAATACTTAAAAGATGTTTTCTAAATAAGGAAATTAATAACTAAATATTTGTAGGTGGTAATAGTAAGCAAGAGGTTATTTTGTGGAATGAAATAATTAAGTGTGTTTAATCCTTTAATTAAAGCAAGGTAGAGTAGTGAGAAGAATGTTTGGCAATTTTTGGGCGATTGATAATTTGATATAATATATGTAGGGGTGTAAGGCAAAACCGGAAAACCGGCCAAACCGACCGAACCGAACCGGACCGAGAGCAAACCGAGTCAAACTGAGAGAATTGGTCCGGTTTTCGGTTTGATTTTTTAAAAAACCGAAAGGGCCGGTTCGGTTTTCGGTTTCAATAAAAAAAAACCGAACTTAAACCGAACCGAACCGAAATATATATATATTTTAATTTTTATTTATATATTATATTAGTAATCCCTTAAAATTACATCGTTTTGACCTTAGCCCTGAAATCCTCTTCTCCCAAATTTCAATCGATTTCCCTAATTTCAAGCCAGAAACAACAGAAATAGCAAAATGAAGAAGAATAAGCCATGCGGGCTGAGATTGAAATTGAGGTGCACAATAAGCCATGCGGGCTAGTATAGGACAATAAAGCCAGGCTTTAATAAACTATGTTTGATTCAGTGTTCGTATTTGTATTTGAAGCTGTGAATGCTCATGCTGCTGTATTTGAAGGACATAATCGAGTTCTCTTTGATGGCTCTCATTCTCCGATCCGACGACTGCAAGATGTTCATGCCGTTCCCTCTGTGTCCAAGCACTAGAAACTTTGGGATTTTGAATCCGCTACGATCCAAACCCACGCCTAAAATTCCTAGCCAAAAAAAAAATATATATATATATATATGTTAAAATTGAGAAAAAATAATATAAAAAAAGAATTCGACTGTGTGAGAGGGAATGGAAATTTTGAATGAAGAACGAAACGAACCATTAAAGAAGCGGGTGGAGTAGAGGGAAAGAGAGGCATTCTCCGAGACGTGATCAAGGGAAGGGACGTCGGAGACATGTACGGCCTTGAGAGCCATTGTCAGAGAACAGACACAAAGGGAAAGTGGGATTTCGAGAGCAAGGAGAAGGGGACACAGCTGGTATTTTAAATATTGTTGCGAGGAAGAGTGTTGANATGATGGAGCTAAAATATTGGCAGCTCATCATTATCATTGATAACTAGCAAAGCAAGCTGGGACGATTGCCCAAGAGAGTTCTTCTTCAAATTGAAGTCTGCGATATCTCTCTGGAGGAACCTACTTTGAAACTGTTAAGGTATTTGAATAGTATGTGTTCTAACTTGTTTTAATTTGAATATCAGCACTTTGTAATATGAAAGATGGATAACCAAGATGTTCATATATCAAACCGTTAATGTTGGCAATATGTGAAAAACATAAGCAACTCACTAAGTAGGATTTAGGGAGTAGAGATTTGGAGATCAATATTGAAAACATGCATAGCAAAGTCACTATATAAACTTAAAAGAATATCATTTCTCTATGAATAAGGTCATTTATAGTTATTATACTCATTCTTCTTTCTGTTGTTTTTTTATTTGCTTCTATTTTTTTATGTTAAATAGTTATGTGTGTATTACACGGGTTGTACTTGTAACTAGTTTGTATCAATTCTGTTATCCCAATCCCATGGGTTCATTTTGGGCTCTCTGTTCCAGTCCATAACGACCTTGATGACTATTGAGCAAGTGGTGAGGTCCAAGAGGGAACGACCCAGAAAAACAAAATAAACAAAGTCCATGACCCTTTATAGAAAGCCCATAAATTCCCTCAAAACTCAGATCAAAGTGAAAAATTCACTAGTCGGAGGAGAAAGGTGTAAATAGCCATAGTCACGCCAAGCTAATTCTTAGCACGGAACAATTAGTCATGCTGGACAGCTCGGTGCTCACCTAGATATTGTTGGAATTCGTCCGTCACAAATATTTATTATAGTAAGTATTATAATGGCTGAGGTAGTTTCATTAGAATCATAAAAATAGTTTAAGTTCATCTAAATAAAGTTTAGATAAGTTGACTTAATTATACGGTTTGTGTGGCTGAATGATATTAAAATTATTTTTATGACTTGTTAATTGTGTTTGAAGCTAAAGTTATAAATAAAATTACAAAAAAAAAAAAGATGAAATATTTTTAAAGCTTTTTTAGCAAATATAAAATAAATTAATTATGGATTACTCAAAATCAATTATAGATGGTAACTATAGTTACCTAATAGTGGCTCATAATTTCTTAAGGTTCAATCGAGCCCAATAACACCAAGCCTAAACTAACCTCAATAATAGAATGACCATCATATCCCTTACCTTGCTAAAAATAACAATTTATTGTATGTATATACACCTTTTACATATTTTCATTTATTACACTCCATCAACTCAATACAATCATTTACTTGAGCATATGAGATCAGGCATTGAGACACCCGACTTAAGCTCAAGTGTGCTACTTATGCATATATTTACTCAGATACTCGACCTTAAACCCACACTCAACACAAACATCGTGAGCTATGTTGCATAGGTACTAGTATGAGTTTTATACCAGGTATGGTGTAAAATGCCGATACTAGCAATTTTTTAAAAAATAAAGGTATGAGTACAACATGTCATATATTTATATTATAAACATTAAAAATAAGCAACAATTAATTCTTAACAAACAACTATCAATTATTAATTCAAAATACAATACTGGATAAGAAGAAATTGATTTGGGAATTTTAGGTATAAATTCAAAATACAGTAATAAAAGAAAAAAAAAATTGATTTGAGGATTTTAGGAGACCAGGTCACAAATGGAAGAAGAAGAAATTAATTTGGGAATTTTAGGAAAACAGAGTGACCATAAGTGCGCTACTTATGCATATATTACTCAAATATCCGACCTCTAACCCCACACATGCTGACCTAATATTCAATATAAGCATAGTGAGTAACCGAATATACTTACAAGGAAGTTAAGTTATATATAGCCGACAAGCGAACAAGACAAGACGAGTTTCCAAATGTAGTTTCTTTCTAGGAAATTATTTTCTTGAATTCGGTGCGGAAGACCTCGTTTTCATCCTTATCAAAAGACCATTTTTTAAAAGGGAAAATTCTAAACGCACCACATGTTGCTTTATGGAGTTAGATAAACCCATCCTAGGTGGTAAAATCNTAACTCGTTCTTGATTCTAAGGAGAATTAATTTTAACATAATTAGTTATAGAAGAATTTTTTGGACATAATTAATTATGGATTACTCAAAATCAATTATAGATGGTAACTATAGTTACCTAATAGTGGCTCATAATTTCTTTAGGTTCAATCGAGCCCAATAACACCAAGCCTAAACTAACCTCAATAACAGATTGACCATCATATCCCTTACCTCACTATAAATAACAATTTATTGTATGTATATACACCTTTTACATATTTTCATTTATTACACTCCATCAACTCAATACAATCATTTACTTGAGCATATGAGATCAGGCATTGAGACACCCGACTTAAGCTCTAGTGTGCTACTTATGCATATACTTACTCATATACTCAACCTTAAACCCACACATGCTAACCCAATATTCAACACAAGCATCGTGAGTTATGTTGCATAGGTACTAGTACGAGTTTTATACCAGGTATGGTGTAAAATGCCGATACTAACAATTTTAAAAAAAATAAAGGTATGAGTACGCCATGTCATATATTTATATTATAAACATTAAAAATAAGCAACAATTAATTTTTAACAAACAACTATCAATTATTAATTCAAAATAAAATACTGGATAAGAAGAAATTGATTTGGGAATTTTAGGTATAAATTCAAAATACAGTAATAAAAGAAAAAAAAAATTGATTTGAGGATTTTAGGAGACCAGGTCACAAATGGAAGAAGAAGAAATTAATTTGGGAATTTTAGGAAAACAGAGTGACCATAAGTGCGCTACTTATGCATATATTACTCAAATATCCGACCTCTAACCCCACACATGCTGACCTAATATTCAATATAAGCATAGTGAGTAACCGAATATACTTACAAGGAAGTTAAGTTATATATAGCCGACAAGCGAACAAGACAAGACGAGTTTCCAAATGTAGTTTCTTTCTAGGAAATTATTTTCTTGAATTCGGTGCGGAAGACCTCGTCTTCATCCTTATCAAAAGACCATTTTTTAAAAGGGAAAATTCTAAACGCACCACATGTTGCTTTATGGAGTTAGATAAACCCATCCTTGGTGGTAAAATCTGCATTGTGGATATGTCCACATGGCATGATCAACAGTGGTAAAGTTTTCATTGATAACCTGAAATTATAGATTTGTGTTATATATTAAATTGACCCACTTAATTGCTCAAATTCACGTATAAGACCCACGAATTCTGGGTTGAACGAGAAGTTAGTGGTCGCTCAAAGTTAGAACAGAAAAATGAATTTTTACATAAATTAGCACATGAGATAAGAGCTTAAAGAAATCTATTTGCCATGGAAGTTCCCCAAACCACTCTAATTGAACTGTCATGGGTTTTATGGAAGTTTAGTAAAATACAAGAGAAAACAGAGATCCCTCGCCGTCAAATGCATGAAACAATGATAAAGGACAGAAAGCAGTAGAATTCAGACATGACTTTGATTTCTGTATATTCAAGCTTCAACATGTTCAACATTTCATTGGATGTGGATCTGGCAAACAATAAGCATTTAATCGGACCACCAACATGTGGAAATGTGTGGTTCTGAATAAAAATATGCAGGGCTTTTTTATGTAATAAAGACAAACTTACGTGCCCATTTAAAACTTTTTTCAACTCATAATTTAGATGCATGGCCAAAAAAAAAAAAAAAAAAANAAAAAAAAAAAAAAAAAAAAAAAAAAAAAAACTCAGTTTCGATTATTCAAAATTATCTGCAACAAGCAACCAAATGCTAAAGACGCAAAGGATTCCTCCTAAGTCATAATTTCTCGTTCCTCTGCTTTCCACTGGCCCAAAGAATATTATAACTCAGATTCAGTCTTCTTTTTCTTCTCCCTCATCTGAGCTTTGCAGAAAGTGAAAGTTCTCGATCCATAATGGCTTCTCTCAGCTTTACTCAGATCAAAACTATAAATTCAGCTTCTGGTTCTGCCTTGACTCGTGGTAGCACGACTTTTAGTCGTCCTTCCAGAGTTGGGTTCAAGGTTTTTGCTTCCGAGACTGAGGCAGAGCCTGATCTTAGTGTTACAGTAAATGGGTTGCAAATGCCCAACCCATTTGTGATTGGGTCGGGTCCACCGGGGACCAATTACACCGTCATGAAAAGGGCCTTTGATGAAGGCTGGGGGGCAGTGATTGCTAAAACTGTAAGCTTTAACGCATACCGTCCCCACCCCTGTATTAGCGTCTTTTGATTATGTTAGTTTTCGTGATCATGGCCTTTCAATAACCAAAAAGTGAACTTTTTACACTTTTATGGTCTGTTTTTCTAAAACATGAATGTTAATTATTGTAGTTTGCTTGATTCTTTCTCTTTCTCCTTCTCTTCTCCGTGGTTCAACTCTGACTATGGCAGATTTATGTTGGTGAATTGGAGTTTGTCATCAAGTTTAGACTTCTAGATTTCTTTATTTTTGTTGATATATTATCTAGAGCTGCTGTTGACTATTACTATTACCAAATAGTAGTCTCAGATCTTCATATCATACTCCGTTCTATGTCTTCAATAGTGTGACACTATCTGCTAGATCATCAGATTACCCTCCTTGAATCTTAAATCATCGTAGATTCCGTGCACAATGTGCACATTTCTAGAAAGAACCTGTAGATCCTGGTTTCGAGGGATTACACTTTTTGTTTCTTTGCATTTTTAGAGGGCATAGAGAGATTAATGGGATAAAATAAGAGGTAGTGGTTGAGTTGCAGAGAACATGGAGTTTCGTGATACGGTGCTACATTCAATTTTGTTCGATGAGTTGCTATTAATGTAAAGATATCACTTACATGCATCTTATAAAATCATAATGTTATGGTTAAAAGAAAATTCTATTTGGATTAAATCGAGAGCTTTAAAACTAGTTGAATCTTAAGGTGTTTTGTTCTTTTCAATAATCTTTTGGCTTTCATTTGAATTAGAGCTTAGCAGCTCATACAACATTCTTATAACGATGTCTGCTTGTGATATTATCTGTATTTGACAAAATTTCCACTTAGGTTGAAATTCCTCAATTCTGTTTGTGATATTATATTTTTTGTTTGCTTTTGCTAGGAGTAGTAGTTTCCTTGCAATAAACCTATATACTGCTGATGCACTTGTGTTATCCCTGTTGAGAGCTCACCATGGGATCTGATATGTTTCTTGATAGGTGTCACTTGATGCGGCCAAAGTAATAAACGTTACTCCACGTTATGCACGACTAAGGGCAGGTTCAAATGGCTCTGCCAAAGGAGAAATAATAGGTTGGGAGAATATTGAATTGATTAGTGATAGGCCGCTGGAAACTATGCTGAAAGAGTTTAAACAACTCAAGGATGAATATCCAGATAGAATTCTCGTTGCTTCAATTATGGAGGAGTACAATAAAGCTGCTTGGCAGGAGCTGATTGATCGAGTTGAGCAAACTGGAGTTGTAAGATGTGGTTTTTATCTGAGTTCATGAAATATAATCCTTTTCTCACTTGGAATTACTTCTGACATCTGACTTTCTCTGATTTTCTTCTAGGATGCAATTGAAATAAATTTCTCCTGTCCTCATGGTATGCCAGAGCGCAAAATGGGCGCTGCTGTTGGGCAAGATTGTGCACTTCTGGAAGAGGTTTGTGGATGGATAAATGCTAAGGCTACAGTTCCTGTTTGGGCTAAGATGACTCCTAATATCACTGATATTTCACAGGTTGGTTTTGTATTATATCCTTTATACTTTAATCAAGTTGTAGTGTGTTTTGGAAGCAAGTGGAAGCTTGCACATTATCAAATTTATGAATGGTAGTCAAATTTCTGATTTTCTGGCTGAAAGCAGATCTATTGTATCATGCGCACAAGCTGTTCTACGTTTTTTTTTATGGATTTGATGCATGTTACTTACTTAGGAACTGGGAAATGAGCCACTCTTAAATGATTTTACATGCTTTTAAGTTTTAACCTTGTAACCTTGTGAGCTTGCATATGGCTTTTTCTACCCAAAATGATCTTTTGAGAAGAAGTTAGACATTCTACTCTCTGGCTCTTTGCATGTGAAATGTATTGGTGAACTAGTGCTACAATTCTAGTGAGCAGATGAACTTCACTTTGTCAGTCTCTGATGGAGAGCATGGTTGCCTTGGGTTCTGTAAGTAATATTAGTGCTGCTTCTGTTTATAGCCAGCAAGGGTTGCTCTAAGTGCAGGATGTGAGGGAGTATCTGCTATAAATACAATCATGAGTGTCATGGGAATCAATCTCAACACATTACGTCCTGAGCCTTGTGTTGAGGGGTTTGTAGTCTCTCTCAGATTATATTCCTGGTTTTCCCTTGATTTTCCAATCATCTTAGATATCTTATTTGTCTAAATTTTATTATCAGATACTCAACTCCTGGAGGTTATTCTGCAAAGGCAGTCCATCCCATTGCACTTGGGAAGGTGATGACTATTGCAAAGATGATGAAATCAGAGTTTGATGGTGGGGACTATTCGCTTTCTGCTATTGGTGGTGTTGAGACAGGCAGTGATGCTGCTGAATTTATTCTTCTGGGGGCAAATACTGTTCAGGTAAGATGAGCAAATGACTCCTCAGGCCTCGTGAATACTTCACTCAAGGCATCTATGCATTAGTCCACCAGGTTTCTTTTTCTTTAATGAAGGAACCTTCTCCCAATTCGTTACCTCAATGCATGACATTGACATCACCCAGGAACAATGTCAGTCTAACAGTTGAACCTGGGTAACTGGCTTTAGAGCTAGAGTGCCGAGACTTCAGAACAAAGTTATTATGATTTTGTTGTATGTGCTGTATTTTTTTTGCTAAACTTATCTTAACCAATAGAAAGATATCTGCAGGCATTAAAGTGTTTTTGAAAGTTCAAGACGGCCTATTTCTTACTTATCTCAGATTATATGATTCCCTAATATGTAAGTTTAGATACTTGGCAATAACCATAAGTTATTGCAAAGAGTTTCAAAATACAGAGTTACGGTATTTACTGACAGCATCTTTCTATAAGCTTCAGATGTTTCTGATCGTTATATATGATGGTTTTTGATCTTTACCTTTTACTTAGTGAAATATCAAGGAGCTCTCTAATCATTATGCATTCTTAAAACTCTGTTTGTAGGCGTGCACTGGGGTTATGATGCATGGCTATGGCCTTGTGAAGAAACTATGTGCAGAGCTTAAAGACTTCATGAAAAAGCATAATTTCACATCAATAGAAGATTTTAGAGGGTATGAACTTAACTGTGAAGGTTTCCAATAGTTGTTAGTGTTAACAACAGAAAGTTAAGCTCTGAGACATTGAATTTTACTTCTTTTCTGTTTTGGGTAAATTTGCAGCGCCTCTCTTCCATATTTCACTACTCACACTGACTTGGTACAAAGGCAGCAGGAAGCAATTCGACAAAGGAAAGCTATAAAGAAAGGTTTGCAGTCTGACAAAGACTGGACAGGAGATGGTTTTGTAAGGGAGTCCGAAAGCATGGTTTCTAACTGAGTTATGCAACGAAGAAAATGCATCTGTTCTCGTAAGATTAGAAATAAATGGGGCTGTCCACAAAAAATTTATTGTTTTATCAAGAATCGATCTTTTCTTTCCGAGTTATTTTGTGTGAATATTTCTGTATTTTTATAGGAAATATTGAAAATATATATTCATGATAAGTCAGGGAAAACAATCATCAAATTTCCTTGCATTTGTTACTACCAAGTGGGAGCTTCTTGTCACTCTGATGCACATGGACAATAGAACACACACAAAGTTCTGATCAAGAACATAGCATTAAGATGCACCATTATAGAATCCTAGCATCTGCGTCCATATTCACTTCTTTAAAACCCCTCTTTAATGCAGGTTTAAATTTCTAAGACATTTGTAATATATCAGAGTACCTATTGAAAGAGCTGTTTACAGTGTCTAGTCATATGGCATCTGCATGGACCAACCCTATGTTGAGGGAATGAACAGGGAAATATATTTAAAGAAAAGAAAAAGAGTGAGAACATGAACCAGTTGATTCTCATCTGCAGGACTCCAGGCGTTAACTTGAAGTTAACTATGTTTCAGAGGTAACATATCAGCATAAAACAATCATACTCCTCACAGGAAACTAGCTATGATTATAATTGCATTACTGTGAGTGTGAGTTAGTCTGTCTTTCTGCTCAAAGTCTAGTATAAGATTCACATGTCCTTCTGAGTTCTGAGATAATGTGCTCAATATTCTCTAAACAATTAGTCACGTTCACATCAACAAGCAGGAAAATAATTTGTATGTAAAAACAACTTACTTATTCTTGATTCTTTTCATAAGCTAGTGAGTATTGATAGAATAAACAAAAGTAAAAGATTGAGTATTTACAAAGATATCTGTAAAAGGAAAAACATCAATCCAAACCGGTGATATTAGACCTTTTTTTTTTGGTAAATTATATATTAATACTGAATTTTAATACCATAGTTATATAAATAAGAGTCATCAATGTAAAAAAAAAAAGAAAAAAGGAGTAAATTATACATAACAGTCATGCCCATTCAATTCACACACTGGTGCACGTGATTTAAATCAGGCATTGCCAATAAGCCAATAATTAATGAAGCTCTAGAATCCTTGGCGGGAAATAATATTACCTTGCCACACTCAGAAAGTCTAGCTCTAAATTGAAGAATCTGTTTTGTTTTTGCTGTCATCAGAAGATGTTGTAGCTGCATGCTCAATAGTCATCTCCCTAAGTTGAGAATGCATGCTGTTGATGAAAGCCATGGACTTTTGTTGAGGTTCCTCCATTGCTTCTTTCAGCTTGCCTAGTGCCAAGCAATATGCTTCCTGTTCAATCGTTTCATTCAAGATAGCAGTGGTGATGGAAAGTATTAAAGTTGGATGAAAGAGACTTCAGTAAACAAAGAGTGTAAATTTTAAACTAGCTTCTAAATATTGACAAAAATTACACTTCCTCTGGATTGTGATGCAATCAATATCACAACATTGACTAAAAGCAAACCATTTTACCAACCATACTAAATTAAAATCCCATTTAAACCTGAGCAAAAATATAGCTTGAACTATATTTTGCTTACTGTTACTGCTAATTTGTGACATGAAGAAATATTAGAATTTACCACCAATTTATTAATTGGAATTTTTATAAAATTTATGAAAACTTTCATTATAAAGGACATCGCATGTCTTTAAAAACTTATATTCCGCATTTTAACTTATCATATAAATTATTATATTTTAAAAATATTTATTTATTTTTTTAACTGTAAACACATGAAGCAAGGACCATTGAGGAAATTAATTTTGTTCTACTATCAAAGCAAGAGCTATAATTTGGAAAATCTTAAAAAGGAAAGCTTGTGTGCTTTTCTTTTCCAGCATAATCAATTATGAAAAATGAATGTATTCCATATACAGTATATGTTTCTTATTTATAGGAACTTAAAAACAAGCAAGATGCAAATGAGTCTTGGCTACTTCTTCATTGATAATAGAACTATATATCCCAAAGTTCAAAGTGAAGTTTGGGTCATTTTGGTTCCTTCTCTTTCCTCCTCCCCTCCCCTCCCCATTCATGATCTCCAACCTAGAAATTCTTCTCATCCCAAAGAAAAAAGAAAAAGGAAAAGGGAAACTTAAACAACCAAGTCGTNGATGCAAATGAGTCTTGGCTACTTCTTCATTGATAATAGAACTATATATCCCAAAGTTCAAAGTGAAGTTTGGGTCATTTTGGTTCCTTCTCTTTCCTCCTCCCCTCCCCATTCATGATCTCCAACCTAGAAATTTTTCTCATCCCAAAGAAAAAAGAAAAAGGAAAAGGGAAACTTAAACAACCAAGTCGTCTAGGGGAAGCCTATTTAGCCGACAGCAACTTTGATGATTTAAATGAGGAAGCACTTTCAATCTTGGACTAATGTTTTCTTTTTCTTCTTTTTGCATAATTGTACACTATCTACAGAGATTTGTACACTTGTATTAGGATCTAGCTAATTAATAATAAAATTTAAGTGAGTCTAAATAAAATTATTACATTTGTATGGACGTAGAGAAGGTTTACAATTATTAGTTTGAAAAAAAAAATTACTCTTTCTTATATATATAGTCTGCTAGAAATTCTCATGAGTTGCTGGTGGGTCATATATCTTCTACAAAATGAATGAATGAATGAATGACTAATGCATAATGGTTGTGGGAGTCCATTTGAAAGTTTTATAATATATAACTATAGGGTGATACTACATATGTCAAAATGTTATAACTTTGTTATGTCTTTGTGCTAATGATACTGTCTTTGTGTGTCTAATGATTAATCTCCACTTCAAGAATGTGCAAGAGTACGAACTACGAAGATATTGATGTCTCTCACCTATCCATGAAGAAGATGTAAAGCATTTTAATGACTAACTTAAAATGAGCAGTATCCTCTAAAAGCTTAACAATACAATTCGAAACTGAAAAATTAATTGATGGAAGTGATATTTGATAATAATTCAAATTATAATAATGTGTGGCGTACAAAATGTAGCATGAAAATAACATTACTTACTTCAACGTAATTAATGGCTAGAAACTTTTGAATTTAATTCTATTGGCCTCCAGCTTTGTCTTTCTAGAGTCTAGACATGAGCAATTAATTCCTTTCTTAAGAATTGGAAAAAGTAAAATTTTGTCATGTTTTGATAAGAATAAATTAATAGTAATGATCAATGAGGAGACAATTATGGCATGTATATTCTAAGCAACCTACTAACATTTAGGTGTTTAAGTAATAGTCATAGTCATGTTCTGAACACATAGACACAGAGACAGATAGATAGAAACGTCATAGTCATGGAATTGGAACAAAATACAATGCACATTACTTAGTGTAGTCTCTTTCACACATGCGCTTTAACCAACCCTGAGGTATCGATAAATCAGTGGAGAAATCACATCATGTTAGGTAATTAGACCATAATCTTTTTTAGTACTTGACCCATTACTGAGATATCCTCTAAAGCATTCATTGGTGTCTGTGTAATATTCAATTGTGGGAGAGAACTTAAGTAAGAGAAAGAGATGGGAAGTATTACCATGAACAGATCAAGCTCAGACTGGCTTAACATGCCCAAGTTATGGTTTTTCATGGCTTGCTTCTGAGCTAGCTTCTGCTCTTTGTCCATGTTTGCTATGTCACCAACCTGAACAAAACAAGAACACTTACTTGAATCATGAACCTGCAGCTTTCATGCTCAAATTAATTAAGTAAATCATTAGCTCTTATTTCTTGTCATCTATAGTACTGCACTAACACTACAAAGACAACTCACAATTTATTATGAAAAAGGGATTCAACTTCGAAGCTAAGCAATTTATTGACTACTTCATTCTCCATAGGGGTACTGATTATTCTTAACATCACTTTTTCGAACATGTTGAGAGAAGCATGTGAGAACTGTATATATCTAACATAAAACACATATATAGTTCATATACAAATTAACTTGGGTTTGATCAGTGTATGACTCTGCTCTCTTTGCTTGATGATATATTGGAAGTAAAATATAATATCTTGGGGGCTCAATCTGGATATATAGCCCTTGATTTCTTGGCAGTTTATGTTTCAAAAACTTCAAAAAGATAAAGCCTCTTCTCCCCAAAGAGGAGAAAAGAGATATTTCTACAAGATTAAGAAGCTTCATCTTGACCTATTGTCTTTATCTACATTGTAAAAAATTAATATATATCAACTTATATCAGTTTGGATTTATATCCTTAATTTTTTCTTTTGGAAATTAAGAACATATCACACAAGAGGTTGTATAATAAATTCATTTAAGTTTACAGAGAAGTAGTAATGGGGAGAGGAGAAGATTAAAGATAGGATTGAAGACCTTCAAGCACTCCATGTGAGCATCAACCAGTAGTCCATACAAAGGATGGCTGGAGATTCTTCTCTTGAGGATCTCATTCCTCTCTTGTTGTTGTTCTTCTTCTTCTATTAATTCATTTTCTTCTACTTTGTTCTCACTAGTACTACTGTTCCTCTCAGATTCCATACCTAGCTATACCTCTTTAGCAGATAAAATTGATGTTTACTTTGTTAGCAGAAGGAGCTATATAAGTGCTCGTATATATCTGAGAGTTCTGAGATGAACTGTACTATCCAAGTCCCTAGCTAGTGGGATGAGGTCAGTGAGATGCTCCCATTTTTGGAAGTAACCAAGCGAATGACAATTGCATGCATACGTGTTAAGAGAAATTGGGAACCAGTCAGAATATAAATGAAGTGAGGGTGAGGGGGCTGTGTGGCCTTTTTCCTTCTTCTCTTTCACTCTCTTTTTTCACTCATGAAAGCAACTCTTCAAGGGTTTCTCGAGCAATGGGGAGCCTTTGTTAGTACACTAATCCTTATATAGCCAGTTTTCTATGTCTTTTTCTTTACCACTTTTTTACTAAGTCACTATTTCTCTCTCTTCTCTTCACCAAAACTGCCAAAACCTAAACTGTTCACCTTGGTTGCTTCTTCCTTATCAGTTCATTGTTCACTTCTGTTTCCGTTACTGTTCCATATATATGTCCATAAAAGAACAGGACAAATATTTACCATAAACAGAGACAAGGACAATTTCAGGGTAAAGTTGTGTATATATTATTATATTCCATCGCATCGTCAAAATATCAACATGACATGATAGTTTTCATCTTATATATATAAATAAAAAGTCTAGAGAAGGTAACATTGTTCATATTAAAAAAAATGATTGTTCTATGCCTAACTATATATATATATATATATATGATGTAGAAAATTTGAGTCATACGAACAAAAATTTAAATGAGTTTAGTTAAATTTAAATGATATCATGTGTGCAGTGTAGGTATAAAAAAACAAAAAAAAAGTGTATTTATAAATGTAAAAATAACATAAAAAAAGAGTGTTATCATTGATTTCTTATGATTCAACTTTTTGAGTCTGAAAATTTAATTTTTTTCCCCTTTAATTATATCCTCCACACTTGATTGATCATGAAGCTAAAAGTATGGTAGAGGGATTCCAGTCTTATTCGTATTCCTCTTAATCTTCCATCTTTTTCGTATTCCTCATTTATGGCACAACACATGTCCACTCTTATGTAAATGAGGACCTGACTAAAGCAATAAAGTAGAATTTAGCTATTCTAAAGTGTATGACACTCTCCAGAAAGTAAAGTGAGCAGAAATAATTATTTACAAAAGAAAAAAAGTATACGTTAATACTTATCATTGCCTCATTTTCAAGTAAAATATTTTGATCAGTTTTCAAATTGTTCATATAATATAATCACGTAATGTGTCATTGTTTTCTATCAATCAAGTTGAAGGGTTGCAATTATTATCCTATTAATTTACACACAGTAAAGGTGAAGTTAAAATAAAAAATAAAATTATTAGGAATTGGTGAAATTAATATTATGGATAATAATTTTGGGTTAGGTTAATTTAATTATGATGGTAAGCTTTGGAATGGCTGCCTCGAATTATCCTTGTCATGGGCATGCGCCACCGTACCGTACGGTGAGTTTTCTACGGTTTCAGTGTATGAGGATCAATTTTATTGACTCATTCCTTCTTTTACTACAAAAAGGAACAAAAGATTGTGATGAAATCCCTTTATTTGGATTGCACAGTACGAACTTGTCGGAGTTCAACCATAACTTGCTAACTAGTCTTCGTTTTAGTTTTTACCCAATATTTTCTATGAGATCTTGAATTTGGGCCCTGTATCCTCTTAATTATAACCCACCTCAAATCCAATTTGGGCCTGTTGGGCTTAATAAGGAAATGAAATGGATTGGGCTGGGCTAGGATGGGCCCTTATGATAATAACCCACTCTTATCTTTTTGGGGTGATGTGAACAAGTTTTAATCCTATAGAATAGATTAGATTAGGACGGAATGCATAGGAAAAGTCCTAAGTGGCCCGGCCGCCGGGAATGTATTTGCCGCTGATTAATGGGCAGGAGCAGGAATAGGATACTTCTTCCATTTTATTACTGATACTAAAATGCATCACAATTTTGGTTTTAATTTTGTTAATTTTCGAAAGACCGGTTCATTAATAGAAAGAGAAAAAAAAGATGAATGTAAAATTTTTTTAAGCCAGAGAAAATGTAAAATGATGAATTAGATGATTTAATAAATATAATTTTTAAATTGACTCTCTCTCTCTCTCACCACATTGGTCATGTAGATGCTTTATGTGCTCTATAAATTAGTTTTTGTAACGAGTTTAACTTAATCCACACTTAATGTAAAATTTTAAATATTTTTATTAAACAAAAAAGTGTACGTTATATCACGAAAGTAACTAAGATTTCTTTTTATTAATAGTAAAATATTTTACAATTTTTTTTTATATGTAGCAGCATGTGATTCAATGACTGTATAATTTTTTTTTTACACTTTCAATGTATCAAAATTAAATCTTTTTTTTTTCTATCATTAAATAAATTGAGCTAAATTTTCTAGTTAAAAATATAGGGATAGAGAATGGAACTTATGACTTTAATTTTATTTTTTCTTTTAATAATATTTTAAACCAATTATGTTATATGTGCTTATATTACTTTTTTTTTTCCTTTGAATCGTAATTCCTATGATATTTGATCGCATTTTTGTTTGTTTCATCCATGTTGTGATTAATTTTTATTTTTTTTTTAGTTTTAACAATAAAGATATTTTTGGGTCAATTTTTGTTACTTTCTTGAGTCTTTTCACATCAATTTAGTGTATTTAAAAAAATATTTTTTTTAGTGCTAACTTCAAAATTGAAACTTTAACTAATTTAAATGAATTAACATATCAAACCCTTGAATTGATGAGTCTTATATAGCCTAATTAATTCAAGAGCCTCGCCTCCTAATGTGCACATAGTGGTTTGAAGAAAACTGACATATGCATGCGGGTTGGTACGATTTGAGGGCTCCCATGTTGGGGGAAGTTATAGTTATAGTGGGAATAAGACATCTCGATGCTGACCATGAAGACATGTGAAGTCATTTCAAGGAAACATCATTATTCTGATCCTGAATGTATATAATTGATTGATTGGGGGTGCTATGCTACACCCCTGACGCTGAGAGTAACTTGATTGACTTTTGTCAGTTTTTTTTTTTTGTCTAAAATAGTGGTAAAGAACCGGTTGTTTACAAGTTGTCTTAATTATAAGAGGAATAAAACTTAGGGAAATTTGCAAAGTTACCCAGCTCTGCCCAGTGCCCAGCTGCCCAAAACGTGCGTTTTACTGAAACAGCCCACTATCACAGCAACAAACTTGAATGTCATTTCATTCCATTGCTCACCCATTTATTAAAAAATAAATAAATAAAATAAAGCACACTTGAAAAGCAAACCCCAGAATGGACCTGAGTCTCTTTCTCTGTCTACTCACATTCAGAGTGACCGCTATCGACGGCCACTGTTTTTGTCCGAAAACCATATCCTATATTCTTCATTGCAATTCTACGCTCATCAGCGTAAAGCCAAAGATAAGAACATGACGACGCCGTTTCAGCAGCCACCGCTTCCGCCAAGAACCATCAAAAGACTTCTTGTTGAAGTAGTGGATGCACGTAATCTTCTTCCTAAGGATGGCCAGGGAAGCTCAAGCCCTTACGTCATCGCAGATTTCGATGGCCAGAGGAAAAGGACCTCCACCAGGTACAAGGAGTTGAACCCTGTTTGGAATGAGGCCCTTGAGTTCATAATATCTGACACTGAAAACATGGAGTTTGAAGAGCTCGAGATCGAGGTCTACAACGACAAGAAGTACGGCAATAAAGAAACTGAAATTTTTTCACACTGGCTAATGCAATAGCCCATATCCATTCTCTACGCCAATCTGATTCTTCGAAGAATCAAACCCCTCTGTCACTCTGTTGTTCAAATAGAGTAGCTCGAGCTGGGTAACTTTGCAAATTTCTCTAAGTTTTGTTCCCCTTTTATAATTAAGACAACTTGTAAGCAACCAGTTCTTTACCACTATTTTAGACAAAAAAACTGCAAAAAGCTGATAAAAGGTGTAGCATAGCACATAATTCATTGATTTGTTGGCAATGAAGTTCTAGGCTTAGACTTATTACTACCATTGTACATCAAAGTATTGGATATCTGCTGGCAAAAGTTAAAAATATTACCACAAAGAAAAACACACTGGATTGTTATTTGCGTGTCTCTTAAAGACAAGTAAATCATTCAAAGAAAGGAAAAGATGACACGCTGAAGAGAAAGAGAGAGAATAAGAGAAAGAAAAAGAGAGTTAAAATCCTTAATTAATTTTTTTTACTATAATGTATTTTTTAATTAAGCACACAAATATTATAATTATATGTATTTTTTATCTCTCAGCCTTGTTTTATCATCCATTTTTTTATTATCTTTTTTTTTTAAGTGTCTCCACTAATCCACTTATTATAATTTTTAATCAAATATTTTCTTCACATATAAAATCTTCACAAATGAGTCAAGAAGCAATTAACGGACATGTCTTGAGATTAATAATTCAATTGGCAAAAGATATCTGTAACGCGCTGTTTCTGACAGCCTTTCTGGCTTACGTATTTGGATAGCATATACTACATAAGTACAATTTCATCACTATAGACAATTTGCTGTTCAAAGAAAAGTCTTCTTCTTCAATTACATCATGAAAAAACAGCATATGCTGCACAACTAGGGCCCTGCTAGTGCTTGCTTTATAAATAATAGTACGTCATTGATATATATGAATCGCCTAAGACCAGACGTAGTCCCATCAAAGCCTTCGGCTTTGCATATGCCTTTGTAAGTCTCATTCAAGAACTAGGGTTGCCCCACATGTCAATTTATATTTGAAAATCATGCCAATAGCTATAAGTATAGGATAAAGATAAGGGTATAAAACTGCTATAAATATCTATATATTTATATATTAATTCCAAGAGAACAAATTAACACTACTCTCAGGATATATGGGGGCTTTACTGCCATACAAGCGTATTGCCCTTGTTGCATTTTTGCTCCTATTCATCATCTCACATTCAACAAGTTCTCCTTGTTGCATAAAAGTCTTTTATTTTAATATTTTTAAGTTCAAGTAGTTATTTCAGTTTGAAGAAAATTTTAGATACTAATTTGAGTATAAAGTAAATAATTAAAGAGTGTGTTGTGTTGGTCTTATCCATGAGAACTTGAGAAGGTGGTTGTGTCCGTTTTATTCTTGCAGGCAATAAGATAATGAGCCCTTCTAATTCTAATGAATAAGCGGTTCTTTTAAACCAAAGGCTTGAAAGCAGTGATTTCAATGTATGCAAAACCAATGAAGAGCAGCAGAGGGTGGGAGAAGCCTTGCTAGACATGGATTATGCTCCAGCAAGAAAGAGGACTCCCATACACAACTAAACTCGTATATGTGCATCGTTATTTGAATAAAATTCATTTAATTTATGTTTTTATTGTCTTTGTAGAAGTACTTGTCCCCCGTCTAAGTTTCCTTTCTCCTTCTCTTGTGTTAACAATACGGATGCTGTTTTTGCAAAGCCACAGCCTTGTTGTAATATGTTGAGTATGTCTAAAATTTCATAAAAGCCCAGGCCAATTGTAAAAGGGCTTATTTGTGATAGAGTTTGTTGAAGTTAGATTTGGTGTATTGGGGTTAGGGTTTGAATGGTTAGGAGAATATTATACTCTAATCTTCCTCAGTGTTGTATGTGACAAAAACCAAACCATATTAAAGTTGTGTGTGTGTTTCCATTGTCGATCTCTAGTCTTTAGTTTGAGTTTGTGACGTGAATTTGTTTAGGATATATGTGCCATCTAATTATTGATTTGAAAGCCTTGTCCGGGTTCTTTGATAAATCCAGGTCATGCATTCCTTGAGGGAGAAAGGAGGAGTGGTTTCATTTTCATGGAGAAGGTGAGGAAGGAGAGAGACGTTGATGCACAGTGAGAGTGTGTGAACTATGAATCAATCCTACCTGGGTATATGGGCTGACTGTGGGCCTAGTCATATGGGCCTCTTGGGTCAATCTTCACTTGTATGATCCACTGAATATGATATTGGTTTCCACCTGAATTACATGTAATGTGGACACTGGACTGCAGAATCATGGCGTTTACTTCAGTTGATAATTTAATTATACCAAGAAGAACGAGGATCACAATTAATGAATTAAGCTAGTTAATAGTTTTATAATTAGTGAGCATGCATGCCACCTGCACAACAAGCTACAAAGGAGGAGAAAATGAACAGTTCATGAGTTCACCCTCTATAAAAATTCACTAGTGAAAGAGATTCCTCACATTAAACAAGACTCAGAGAGATGAAGATGTTTTGGTTTCTTCTACGCTTGTGCTGTTTGGTTCTGCTGTTCCACTCAGCCACTAGTGCCGGGTATATGAGTATGAGGAGGCCGCCACGACCACCATACATGTCATCTCTCTATAACACTATGAATGTCATAGGACGCCTGAGCAGTGAGTCCTTGGGTGCACCTCCATCATCCAATAGTGGTCCAAGAACACGCCCATAAGTCATGAGTCAGGACCAATAATGGGAAGCTATAGATTTTATGGTCCCAGCAGCTGCCAGCATCATATGTAATAATTTTACATGTCTCTACTCAGTTAGAGACATCTTCAGTTTGTGTCGTAATTGTTGTTGCCCAGCAGGTCATTTTTTTTAAAAACAATTTTGGGGCCAGAGTCATTTGGTAATCTAATTAGGGTTCTGAATCTGTATGCTTGTATGCGTATGTCTATTTCTTTATACATTTTTCATTGAAGTGAACTAAGGTTCATGATTTGCTTAAAAAAAATTTAGGTCAAATTACAGCTACAGCAAGTTCAACAAAATACTAACATCATCTGCTTTGGAACCCTTTTGCAAATTTCCTTCAGAAACTAGTACAAATAAAATATATAATATAAATGACACGAACTTAACCAACTTCTTAACAAAATTTTGGGCAGGACAACTAATTATTTAATTAAACAATATGGGGATTTTTGTTCTATACACTTGAAAATACACAAAATAAAGGAGCGTGATACATAGGGAAAAAGGAAAAATGAAAAAGGAGGAGAGGAGGGGACAAATTCGTGACATCAAACTTTTTGGTTTGAAAATAAGAGAAATATCGTTAATTAAATTCACATATGATTAGCTTATATTTTACTGTCTAACGATAATTGATACGATTCCGCCATTTGAAGTTTGCAATTCCCATGACCTTTCAGAAAAAAAATAACACAGTTATACAAAGTAATTCGTTATATATATATATGAAGCTTAATTTTATGCTTTCTTCTATCCCTCCATTAATGCTCTATGTAATAAGAAAAAGGGTGTGCACTTGATTCAATCTGCATGCAACTAGAATTTGGAATTAATTTCCTAAAGAAAATAAATAAACGATATTAAAATTTGTTACTGGATTCGTGAGTTTCAGTCCCCATTCATGAATCTAAGGTACTGTTCGGAAATAATCAAATTTGTAAAATTCAATTTATTTGAAAATGAATTTAATTTGTATTTTTTTTCCATGTACTGTTTCTTTTCAAATGAATTTTTTTTCATCTTCATTTAGAAAGTGCTCCACAGATTGACACTTAATACAGGATTTTGAAACTGAGATTAGGTTATTAATTAGTAAAAAATTACCTAAAAGGAAAGATAATATTGTCCAACTGCAATATTTGTGTGGCTAGATCTAGAGGATATCAATAATAGCACTCGTGGATCACAATATGTGCTTTTTAAGTTTTCGATTTGTTTGAATGAGACTTAACAACTCATGGATGTGCTGGATTGCAAGTATAAGCTCTCTGTGTGGGGAAGAGAGTGTGATGTAGTCTCAGTATCAGGCTAACCATGTGGACCGTGGAGTTACTGTTTTGGTTTCTTGTACGATTTTTCTGTTTGGTTCTCCTGTTCCAATCAATTTGTAGTGGCAGGTATGCGCATGAGGTAGCCCTAGCTATTGCAGCAACTGTTAAATGTATTTTGGTGTGATAGAATTACAAGTTTAGGTAGCTATAAGCTCATTAACAACTATGTGTTTACAGGCCATCTTTTCCTGTCTTGCTTGCACCTGTAGGACGTACGCTGGCAAGATGAGCCACTGCCCTCCCCTCCGCCACCCGATCATGATCGTCCTTATCCACATCCATGAACAACAAAATCACAACCACATATATACTTAGTTCCAAGTTATATGGAATTAAGAGGTATTATTGTGTAATTAATCAGGTTGCTCTTGCCGCTTGCAAAGTTACAGGTGAAGAAAACCATTCTTTACACGTCTTTGCTACTTATACTACTAATTAGTTTGAGGTTCTGATCGTGCATGAGTGCATTTCTCTCCGTAACTTCATATCAATGAGTTTGAATAAAATCGCTTCTGCAATTCTTGTGATATACTAATAGGACCTACTTGTTGCCCTATGTGTACGCTGCAACATATTTCCTCTTTCCTCTTATGTTAGCCTTGGGTACTATCTACACCTTTTTTCACGACTACAATTTTCATTCACGATGTTATAAGTGTACAACAAAGTCGCCAAGTAACTATATATCAAGGAATCATTCGTACTAAAAGGCTTAAATTATTCTTTTTTGGTTGGAAAAGGCTCAAACTATTAACAGCATGTTTTTGGGGGATAAAAGTCTCTGAATGATTTTTGATTTATAAGCCGCCATCTCAGAAAAAAAAAAAAAATTATTTAGGGGATGTGATAAACGTCCCTTGAGTAAACTATTGAGACAAGAGAAGGATCACAATACATACGATTAAGTTCTCAAATTTGTTTAAGGGCAGTTCTACAGTACCACTTAACATATGAATAGAATGAGTGAAGCTGATAAATGGGATAATTTGGACTATGTTATTTTACTGGATTCACATTTCTAGTTAGGTATAGATTAAAACGGCCTAATTATATATGCTGGTTGTCAATTTAACTTGCTCTAACCTTAGCACAAGTGATATTAAAGTGGTGGGTTATAAGCAAGCTCCGTGACCCCTCCCACATACTAAGAATTATCAAATATTTACTTTCATAAATATCTTTCAACTACAAATATATTTTTAAGAAAAAATTGCAAATAACAGTTAATATTATAATTCTAACTGCAAATAGTGATGATTTAACAAATTATAAAATAACATTTTAAAAAAAAATTTGAAAAAAAAAATATAGAATAGCCATTTGGCAAGAAGTTGGAGAATTGATCCTTCAAGCTTTACCAAAAAGCTATGTCTTTTCAATAGATCATGGAGCTAATAATGCTAAGTAAAAGATACTATAACAAGAATTACTCTTCTTTTCCAGTTCCACAAAAGAGCCACAATTCCCAATTCCATACTTATATATTAGTTTCTTATATTATATATATATATATATATATATAGAAAGAGAGAGAGAGAGAGTTGGGCACCATCGATCTATGAAAACTCACAAGTGAAATACCAGAGGAGACTAGGGTTTTCACCTCTATTTATTTCATTGTGCACATTGCTCAGAGATAGCCAGAGAAATGAATCTATTTCAGTTTCTTCTACAATTGAGCTGGTTGGTTCTCGTCCTTTACCTTGTCAATGGTGCCAGGTACGTATATATAATATATCAATATATGAGGCAATTATATATGCTCAATTATATATAAATTATTATAAAAAATAAATGATTGCATAAATATACCTCCATCAAAAGTAAAATAAGACTTTTATATAATTAATAAACGCTGTATGAATGTTTTGAGAGTAAACTATCATTTATATCTTTAAAAGATTAAGACTTTCACAAATTAACATATAATAAGTTCATCTAAACTAGTTAAGATTTGAATTTTGGAGCTAGCATATAGAAAAATTAAATTCCCTTAAATGCACTAAATGGATGTAGGGGTGCACCCTTAAAATTCTTAGAAAGATATTTAGTCTCAGTACGTAAAAGTTGGCCTGAGCTCTTACCATTAAAAAAAAAAAGACTTTCACAAATTAGTTCTTGAAAGAATATTTATTACAAAATAATCTTTTAATTATCGACATTCTTAATAAATACACATAACATTTATTATAAAATAATTTTTCAATCATCAATTTTTGGATAAGTTTATTAAGAATCTGAAAGTATTTTTTTTAATAAATATTCTTTTAAAAACTAATTTGTAAAAGTCTAAAGTACTCGTGCTTTTACAGGGTACCTCTCCCTTCCTCTGAAACGGGTCCCCCTAATTTCACTAAGGCGCCAATGCCACGTCCCCTGCAACCGCCAATGCCAAGTCCCCTGCAACCACGTTATGGTGGATCACACCCTTGAACATTAACCACTCACCACAGAGTGAGAGCCAGAGCCAGATCAAGTCACTATTAGAAATACAGTATATAATTAGTATTACATAGTGAGTTTGAGACATGGCCACTCTATCAGTAATAGTATGTATCAATTAATTATCTCTGTGGTTACTCTATGGACTATATTATATATATATATATATATATATATAGTATAAGTTTGTATTGAAGAAGGAGACTTGTTTTCAAGTGAATTTAAGGGTGATCTCCTTTTTCTTTTTTGTTTTATGTTACCGAAAATTGATAAGAACCGAAAAAAATATCATTTGAAACTGTTGAATTGCAAGTTGGTGTTCAATTAAGTACTAAGTCAAATAACAAGTGTTGGATCGCAGAGCGGTGAGCACGTTCTTATATTGGCAATAGGATTTTCAATTTTAACGATCCAGAGGACTTTGTCTTTTTTTCCATTAATTTGCCTTATTCAAGCTCCCAAATGGTGGCAGACCAAAAGAGAAGCACCCAAATCCACGTTCACATGTTAACGCGGTTCCTCCCTCTTCTTCTTCTCCTCCTTTTGTTTTCTCTGAATGGGAATTGAAAGATAAAGCAACCATGACCATTTCACCATCAAATTAAGTCAAAGAATAGCATGGAACATCTTTTCTGACTTTAATCAGATATGATCAGCAAATTGCATTCACACCTCTACTATATATATTTTGAGTTCATCCATCAAACAGTGACACACGGCCTTAATTTCCTTCTACTTGCTTATAGTTATAGTACGTCTTTACTCTATTCCTGTATCTCTCTACACGTAGAGATAATACTAAAGATGAAGCTTTTATGCTTTCTTCTACGCTTATTGTGCTGCTTGCTTCTTCTTTTCCATCCCTCCATTGCTGCTAGGTATATATTAACCTAATCATGTTATATATGTAGCACCTACTTCTACCAGCTCTATAATTTGTTTATATATGAAGCATTTATAAAAATGAGTTTCTTTTTTAGACAATTATTGTTTGGTTCAAAAAATTAGAGAAAAAAACTGTTTAGTTCAAAACAAGAAAGAATTTTAATTTGCTTCATCTTATACTGTATGAAATATTCAAAATATTCTTAATATTAAGTAATTATTCTATTTATTTTTGAATATGATAACCATGAGTATTTTAGACATTTCATATTTTATGAGAGAAACCAAATTAGAAGACCTTAATATTTGAAAGCAAACAATAATTTTCTCTTTGTTTTTCTTCTTCTATTGAGAAATGAATAGTTTGGTGTATGATGACAGGCCATGTCCTCCGCCTCCGGATTCTCATGAAGGGCGTCAAGTGGATCAGCCTAAGAAGTCCCCGCCGGCGCCTACCGGAGCTGCTGGGGGACGTCCATGAACATTTCATAATGCTAAATAACTCATGTCAATCTGTGTTTATGTTTAATTAGTATGTATGGTCATATATATCAATATGTTGTAAAGTATGTATGAAACTATATAATAGTGCAAGTGTATTGATTTTCATTACAACCAAACTGTAGACTAATACTATATATATAGCAAAAGAGTAAAAGTACAGAAACAGCTCATCAGTTTTCTTGCACATATATATTCATTCATTGGATACCTTTCTTCATGATAAACGCGTGGTCCATTAAAAAAGTAAGGGTAGAAAAGAGCACATTTTAATTGTTTTGCAATTTCTACATTAAACAAATTAATGAGTGTGAAGATAGAGTCTAGCTCCGCGTGCCTTAGTTGCCAACTTGCCCTCGAAACATGCCACCCATTGGTGCTAATCGCATTTTACTTTGATCTTTTCTCTTTCCCACTGCCCAATGAAAGGGGTTGCTGTGGTGAGACTGTGAGTGAGAATTAGAAAGATTGATCCCCCACGCAATTCACACCGTCCTTCACAGTTCACACCCACAATACATTAAATCCTTATCCACTTCAATTCTTCACAATTCCCACTCGAACCTGTGCTCTTTATATATCTATATTGATTTATATCTACTGCAACTACAAACAGATTAAAGTCTATCCATCATCACAACATTGATTTGCTTCTACTTCCTTATTATCCTATACATTAATTTCCATCATCACATTCACAGCTACAGAGATGAAGCTTTTCTGCTTTCTTCTACGCTTCCTCTTCTTGCTGCTACTTCTTTTCCATCCCTCCATTGCTGCCAGGTAACTCTTAAATTATATATATATATATATATACTTAGCACCTATATTAAATTAACCATATAACTAAATAGCATATATATAATTATTTAAAATGCATCCATCTTTGATTTGCTCTATCAATGTACAGAGTGGTGGAAAGGCGGGTAACCCCTCCTCCTCCTGCTCCTCGTGCATGCTGTTGGCTTCCTACTGAAGATGTTAAGCCACATCCGTGAACAATGCGCACTTTGCTTCTCCAAGCTTAATTAATTAGAAAAAATAAAATAAAATTACTACATTTGATAAGCTATATATGTAATGCATGGCGTGGATCCATCCTCACTTCATTAATTACACAATAAAATGCTTTTAAATTCACTTTATTAAGTTGCAAGGTGTGGCCTAATTTTTTTTTTTATTTTTTAAATTACAAATACCTCTCTAAAATTAGAGGAAGAACTTTAGTTTATTAGAGCATATTTCTAGTCATAAGATTGATCTCTTCATCCCCTTCTCCAATTCAAATCCTCTCAATTACAATTGCTATTTATCTATAGGCACACAAAAAAATACCTCTTTAAAATTGGGAAACTAAAATATTATGATGTAATCAATTAAATAAATGTATGGTGTACACCAATTAACAGAAATGGAAGATTAATTAACCAGCTTGCTAATTAAACCTCTCTTTTGGTTTTTCGGTTGACAAATGGGTTGTTTTACCATTTCAACACTTGACATATTAGGATTGGCCCGGTTAAATTAAATCAACTAATAACACTCTAAACTACGACTTCTTTTTTCGGTTGGCAAATGGGGTCAAGGAGCCAAAATACACTGTTCAAAGGCTTAGGCTTTTTGCTCTCAAGAGAATAAAAAAAGAAGTGATTAAAAAAATAAAAGATGTGAACATTTCCTGCACCAAAGCACCTAGAAAAAGGGTGACAATAAATAGAAATAGAATATTATATATGAAAAGTGCGCCAACCAAGTATAAAAAGGATGTAAAGAAAAGAAAAAAAAAAAAAAAAAAAANAAAAAAAAAAAAAAAAAAAACCGCGGTTTCCAGGAAAATTTGATAGTCAAATTTACAGTGAAAGAGAATTCATGATTGTGGTGAATGAACTTGTACTTGTCACAGAATAACACTGAAAACTGCAGCTATATATGATCAATCTCAACTCTCAACTCTCAACTTTAGTGTCCTCTGCCAGTTTCCACTTGTATTATATTTACATCAGAATTCAGAAAGAGATGAAGTTGTTTTGGTTTCTTTGCTTGCTGCTTCTCATAGTTTCAGGGGCCAGGTGCCCATATATATCTACATATATTGCAGAGCTTAACGAATATTTGATTTGTGGTTGCCATTGGCTCAGTCATGATTGCTAGATGATCAACCACCGGAAAACGTCAGGCCAACTCCGCCGCCTATTGGATATCTCACGTCCATGAAATCAAACACATTTCTCTCTATCTATATCTGTGTCTCAACTTTGTAATGGTTGAAAGAATAACAACTTTGGTCATGTAATTGAAATTCTGCTGCTATTGTCTTGCAACTCTTGCTGCAAAGTTTTCCAAGATTTAACCACTTCAGTTGCTTTTTAGTTTTTATATATGCACCTTAATTATCCCCTAGTTAATTTATTAGATACACTTGTCTCTGTCCCTATGTATGCTCCCATTCTAACACTGACATAGTAAGTAAAATCTGAGTCTCACTAAGTTTCAAGTGAGTCCATATAGTTTCATATTTTCTCAAATGCGACAATGTGAGGTAATGTGAACCTGACTAGTGTGTAAAAACCGTTATTACCCCTTTCGCTTTTAGCTACCATTTTGGTTGAGTTCACATTTCCCTGCATCATAATTTGCCAAATCAGATTTGTAGAAGCTATGTTCATGAAGACTCAGACTATTTTTATGGAAAAATGCTCCATATCACATCCTAAATACGCATGCCAAGTTGAAGATATAAAGAGGAGTGTCTGTGACATGAAGCAGAGTTTTATATGACACTGCTTACTACTGATCTTGTTCATATTAACTGCTTAAAAGAAAGAAACGAAGCATATAATTTACAACAAAAAGCAAAATTTCAGGAAACATAATAAATGCTTGTGGTTATTGTTGAGAATTTTGGAAATGTTATTATTTAATTCCTAGCCGAGATATCAAAATCTGGCAATGACATCTGAGCAAATAGAAATCTCATCTGAAATAAGGATGGACGAAGATACATTATTGCATGTGTCATTATCAATGATAATATATTACTTTTATTCAACTTCCAATTTAGTGTTAATGCTGGAAACTAATGAAAAAGAACATTAAAAAGTAGTTAAATTTATCAATTTTGTACTTTTTCTAATCGACACTGAAGTATTCAAGAAAACTTCAAATAGGAAAAAACATATAGAAAATGAAAGATTGGTAGTCCTTTCAAGGCAACTTTTGATTAACATAGTGGGTATTACACAGCAGAAACAGCAAGACAAGGGAGATAGAAATTGCCTCTCTTCTCCAAAACGAGCCATAGAATAATGGCTTCCTCTTCTTTTACACTCAATTTGAGGTAAGAAAGACGAATTCCTGGTTTAATATTATTTGTTTCTCTTTTATATCTTGATAGTCTAGGAACTACAACTTAGTACAGATGTTAGCACATATCTTTTTCTTATATATACCTCTCTTCATTCTTTGTTACTAAAAACTTGATTCAATTATCGAGCTTATATAGTACAGACCATACCAACTTCTACAAGAGCAGCATGAGGAATGTTGAGTGCTACCGGAGGCTCTCGACAATTTTTGTCACTAAAACGATAGGTCATAATTAGGAATCTCTTAAGAAAGTTTGAACCTTGACGCACCACTAAATGTGACTGGCCTAGAAAATAAGCACTACCACTCTCCCTGGCATCAATTAGCTCTTGTAGCTCCTGCCTCACTGATTCCTGCATTTTAGGACTATTAGCAGGCAACATAAATCTGACCTTTTTATTCTTCACTGGAGGACGAGGACTAGTTCTCTCAAATGATTCAATTTCTGGACTTATCTGAGAATCATTGTTCACTGGAGTTGGCCACACACATAAGTTATCCTCATCCAGAGGAACTAAAGCATTTCCTTCTATTGATGCCTTATTTCCAACAATAATCATTCTTCCATCTGGGGATTCCCTGGATTCAATGTCATTCTGTTCAATGGAAATAAAGTCGCCAATAGAACGAATGATCTGCTCCTCAAAATCACCGGTGTCTCTGATATGATCACAATATCCATATCTGACAATGCAACGATAAATTCTATAATGTTTAGGCCCAATCCTGCCTATGAGATACCTTTCACTTGCTGGGACACAGGGCACTGGCAGAGACTTGAAGGACACAAAGATCAACACTTGATGGAATGCAGGAAGATTGGTAATGAAATGTGAGAAGAAAGCTGGGATTCCTGCTATCAAGTCAGTGTAAATGAAGCCAATCCCAGATACCCGGGAAATCCCAAGGCTTGGAGCAATATCTATAAGCCATTCCGTATCAACCTTGTTTTGCAAATCAAACTCATACTTCTTCACAGTTGCATAATGCCATGCAAGCATGATTGTCATGGACGGAACCAAAAGCAGAACCAGATACCAAGCTCCCTTATGAAATTCTAGTAGACATGCTGAAAAATATGCAGCCTCAAAAAAGCCAAAACAAATAAGAAAGCATGCAGATAGAGTTAAGTTCTTCTCCCAGTACAGGGCAATGATTAGTGACATCAGACTAGTTGTCACGAGCATTCCGCAGATTATAGCCAAACCTGTCAGAGATAGTGAACAAATATTAAGACATTGCCATGATCATGACAATTAAATACTAAACAAAGTTTTGTACAAGCAGCTTAGCTTAGTTACTAGTATTGGTTTAGCTTTTTATTCACATAATCTCCTTGTGCTGGTGTTAGCCCTAATTCTTATCTCTTTCACCTATTCCTTGGTTGCTTTTAGGATCACTTTTTCACAAGCAAATAACTCGAATTGAATAATCTAATGAAAATAAACAGCAGAGGATCTATTAGTTACATTTACAAACAAAACTTGGTCTGTTCTTGAAATATCAAGAATCACGCTGCTCAAGAAAGAAGCATTAGATGTCATTAACAATAGCATACCTGTTGCATTACCAATTTTCACCATATCATGAAAACCAATTGTGACAGCGAGACTGAGGATCATCAATAACCAGTTGACATCCGGGATGTAAATCTGCCCATGTATCATTTTTGATGTGTGAATAACTTTTACTCTGGGAAAGCAATTTAGTGTCAGACACTGGTTAATGATGGAGAAACTCGCTGTTATGGTTGCTTGGCTTCCTACAGCTGAAGCAATTAGGGACAATACTATGAACACATGCTTCCAGTGACCTGAAATTACCAAGCATTATTTTAGCAATATGAATTTTCAGGGAAAAGAAGAAACTGCCTTGGAAATAAAAGCACTTGACCAACTTACTTGGAATAGATTCACTAAGATGATTAAAGTTTTCAAGATGCAAGTTTTTGGAGACAAATGCAGCCTGACCCGCATAGCATACTATAAGAAGTGGATAGATGAAGCAGACAAATGTAATCTACAACAGACATATCATGGACAAGTTAGTATCAATTTCAACTACACTTTGAGAATTCCAGTTAATGCTTGTATTATACCTTAATTGATTTCTTTGAGAAATGACCCAGATCTGCAAACATTGCTTCTGATCCTGCAAAAAAGAGTAGAGCATCTCATGATATTAATCAAAATGGTTGTGAAAAGACAGAAACCACTATATTTATAAATCTTAACCAATTAGTTATGTTTGTATAATTCTGTGGTAAATAAACCCACCTGCTACACATAAAATGATGCTCCCTAACAACCTCCATCTGGTAAGGTCAATTTTTCTGACGAAGCGGAACATGTATAATGGGCATATTTTATAGATGATTTTCACATCCCAATAGAAAATATTATAAATTCCCACTCCACCAATAAATAACACCCAAATGGCAATGATTGGAGCAAACATGAATCCAATTCTACGTGTTCCACAGGACTGCAGCATGAAAAGGCCAACTAATATAACACAAGCACTGGGAACAGGTACATCTGAAACAAATTAAGTTGAACATGATCAAAACATGAGTCTGACATAAAATGAGATTGGCTTTTCTTTCTATAACACTAATCAATCAGAACTGCAAGGCTAATTGAAAACATGAGTAGGACTTGAGGCAACATTGAGTGACATCCAAAAAAACTTTGAGACGACTGCACATGTTACTAATTATGTGTATATTGAGTTCCCATGTTGATCATGGATGTGCCAAAGGGTAACATCTAAAGAAAAAAACAAATTGTTCATTCCTTCTGGTATCCTTCCAATATTGTGTTACTGACATAAGTTAATAATTTGAACAAAAAATAAATCTACTAGTAAAATAAAAGAAAAGATTATAAAACAAAAATGATGAACCAACAAAGACCAAGAGCCTCTTACAAAAAATTCAGTAATGCAGCCTGTTCATTCAAAACCACAAGACTCTAAGTAATCTGTTACAGATCTGCAGACTTTCCAAGAAAAGAAAGGCTAGTCCAAAAGCCCTCCCTGAGCTGCTTTAACAAGGCATAACTAAGCAGTTAATCTGACCAAAAAAAGCTTCAAGACATACATTACAAGCTTTCTCAATGTATGTTCAATCTTTGTGGGCAACAGAATCAATAAGATATTATGCACTTGCTTATACATGACACCCTCATTCCATGTCATGTACCTAACACCATTAAGATCAGTTGGGATATTTGATTTCTTCCTCTTCCATGTAGATGAAAGTACTGGTAAGTAGGAATTAGTTGACAAGGTTAATGGCACAAAGATGGCATATCATTAAACAACTGGAAGCATGAGTAAGCAGGTGTTCAATGCAAGTTCAGCATCTAGTCACATTATATATAAGAAATAGTGGATAATGCACATTGTTCAAATCAAGATATCCACTGACATGACAAAGTACTTACATCTTTTTAGAGCTTTTGAGATGGACTCCCGAGCATGGTCCGAAGAGGAAACTGGTTATAGACAACAAAGTAAACAAAAGTACGTGCCATTTAAGATATGGTCTTCAAAAAATTAGAGTTTTTATTTCAAGTCTCAGTGCTAACTCTTACATATGTGTGACATATCTGACAATGATCTCTGAACACCAGTTGAAGCTGATAACACTGGTAAGCAGCAAAAGGAAGTATTGAATCAAGAGAAGTAAGTTATTTGAGCTGAAGGAGTTAATAAGACAACAAAAGAAAACTCCTAAAAGTGAATCATGTAACCATTTCTGATAAAAAGTATTAATCAAACTTCTATACCAGAAAGTGCTGGAGTAAGTACCGCATCACCAATTGCCATACAGGAACCAAAGAGTGCTAAGAACAACAGTACATAATGACAACTTTTGTGCTTCTCAATGGCCCTTCGAGCCCTTGATTCCAGCTTGATCTTAGAGGAGATTTCCTCCTCATGATGCATAAACTCATTGGTGCTTCTGTCAAATGGGAGCAGGCCAACTTTTGCGTGTCTGCACAAGAGTGAATATAAAGCAAAAGTACCACCTGCGAAATTCGTTATGATAAGTTACTCCACTGCTCATTTCTTTCAAAAAAATCTTTATGTATGACAGTTACTGAAGATAATTACCTTCTCCATTATCATCAGCTCTCAGCACTATGAAGGCATACTTCATCAAAGAAATGATTGTCAGCGTCCAGAAAATAAAGGAGAAGAGTTCATAAACAACCTCTTCTGATACGACATCTCTTGCTTGAAGTGTCCCAAATACATATAAGGGTGCAGTGCTCAGTTGACCATAAACTACTCCAACAATTTGAAATGACAGGAGGATTGTTTGCTTCCATGTTTTCTTCTGAGGAACCACGGTGACAAGGGGAGAAAACTTAATCATAATTAATGGATCATTTTTGCATTCGTATCAAGAATAAATTGAAATTCATATACAGCAACGCACTATTGAAAAGTGACAAATTAAGTCTTAAGCATGTATTCATAAATACTCAATAGATGAAGCCCATCCTACAAAACCAAACACCCCCCATTAAGAGAGTCTACAAAAGTCCTCAAACTTTTTTAAAGACAAAACGCAGTAGTAGTAATTAACCAAAGATTTAAATAAGAAAGTTAGACATGACGGATGATTCTGCCTTATGCATCTTCTTTGCCTTTATGTAGCAGACTTCAAAGCAACAAATCCAACCAATTTACAAAGAAAAAGAAACAGAGAGATTAACAAATACTTGTATTAGTTCACTTGTCTTCTGTGCGAGCATTGAACTAGTTTCTAAGAAAGCATATAATGTACACCACAGAGAAATGGGCACTAGATTTACCTTAACCTCATCAGAGATTGCATCAGGAAGCTGCTGAGGATCCATTGTCAGACAGGAAAATATGATAAGAGAAAGATAAATTTAACTGTGCGTTAAATATAAGAACACAGCAAAAGGACAGTAAAAAGAAGGCGTAGCGGTTCAGGCAATGCTTGAGAGGCACAAGAGATAGAAAAATAGTGATATTCACAATGAACTCTCTAGACACTATTTGCAGGAAGGAACATAGAGAAAGAATCAAAAGAAAAGATCTCACATAGTGATATTCACGTATCACTTTCCTGTCTGTGGTTCTCTTATTGATCCCGTGATTTGGCAGATTCGACCATACAACGGAGCCTAATTGCCTTACGGAATTAGTTTATTGTTTCATTTTAAGTAGTAGGGAGGGAATGCCGAAGTGACAAATTGACAATGACACCCTTAAATTATTTTATCTAATTTATATATAAATGAAACTGCCAAATACCATATAATTTAGAAGGTAGAAAATGGATAATTGATAATTACACTTAAAAGTCACATGCCTTTCCTTCAAAGGATTGGGAGGAAGGAAGAACAGGTGCACATGTGTGATTAATAAAATATCCATTTGCGACAATACCAGCAACTCTTAGAAGCTTCTTCAATGTTGCTGTCATTTTTCATGAGTGCCAATTAAATGATAACAAATCAGATCACATGGTTTTTCACATTGGGGTTACAGAAATTTTTTTCTCAAACCATGTGGATGTATGTGACTATGAATGAATGCAGGAACTGAAACAGAACTAACATTTATAGATCATATGGCCAAAAAAAGAAAAGAAAATAACATGTATAGATATTATCGAATACAAGAAGTCAAAGTCAAGGACAAGGGAAATTATTGCAATATTCTTATATTCGTGAGGAAAATTTAAATGATGTTTGAATGAGAAAACTAAACTAAATCTTATGAACCAATAAATCAAATAAATTTAACCCCTTAGATATAAACTTTATAGGTTAATATTGCTCATTACTATCGAAATTTCCAAGACATTAATCCCTCTTTATCAATATTCGTTAAATATTCAAATATTTAAAGCATAAAATGAGAATGCTCTTTCATCTAGCCACCGTCTAACCGCGCTGCACCGCAAGAATTCCTATAAATTAAAGACGGCAGCTCAATCATTGATATTCCGAACCGTTTAGTCAAAAGAAAATGCATACAACACAATGCACTATGACATCATACAACAACTAAAACTCCAGCGGCAGAAGAGTAACAAGAAATCTTTTCTCCTACCTGATATGATGCAATCACTCGGAATATTAGAAACTTGAACTAAATTGGAAAAATGGGCTCAACATGCCTAAAATTATAAACAAGAAGGCAGGGAGGCCATATGATACCCGTCTCCTTTTCTACAAATTTAAATTTAATAAAAAGGCAAAAAAAATAAAGTGTCTAGGCCTCTTGTCCATCCTCACTCATTCATAAGCCTTCTCCCAGTCATCTACTACTTCAGAAACTTCTGTTTCGTCCAACTTTCCTCCACTCTGCCCTTCTGGATTAGACTCTAGCCTTGAAATGGCTGTACTTGCTGCCTGTTTCCCAGGAACTTCAGTTCTGACTGTTGCAACAGATGAACTTGAAGATGATTCTTGGTCCAAGACACTCCAACGATTTAATGAAGCGGCAATTGGGGCTTCTTTCTTCCACACAGATGGCTGGATATTAGCAGAACCACCTGCCCACTCTTCATCACCCCAAGAATCTTCTCTCCAACCTGCTTCTTGAACCAACGCCTTTTTCCATGGATTACCCTTCAATGCTGTCAGTGCTCCTCCTTCCTTCATTGTCCCAACTCCTCCCCACACATTGGTGGCTGAAGATGCTGCTGATGCTCCAATACTTTGGGCAACTACAACAGCTCCATGATAAACTGTTCCATGATCCAACCTCCTCATTGCAGTTGCAGCTCTGGCAGGATCACTGAAAACAGCCAATGCATTTTTGTCATTCAACCAGACAAGTTCACATTCACCGCCAAATCTCAACACCAATGCACTTATATCAGCATCCCTCGGTAAATCAGGGAAAGAGACGACTAGCCGGGGGTCCATGTCTACCAAGGCATCAAATGCAGGAGGGAGGGGCACATTTACAGTTGTGGTACCCTTAACCCCTAGCACACGAGCTGGAGCCTTTGACTTTGGTGTAACATGAACTACAATAAAACGCTTTGGCTCCCAACCAGCAGCACTCACTGCAAGCTTCCATCTCTCAGCGATCACCCTCACTGCATCTCTCTTATCCTTCAGCATAGGGCAGAAGACATGGACTTTCAAACCATGTGTAGTTCCTCTGCTCTTGCCAAGTACTAAAAATTTGCATCTCTCCTCCACAGATAAAACCCATTTAGGATCACGCCTGAACAGGTCAGAAAGCAATTCAGAGGCAACAGAATTCTCACCAAAGTGGAGGGAATCTAAATTTGGAGTGGTAATGTCAAAAGCATCAGCAAGAAGCCTTTTACGCTCCAACTTCGCACATTCATCATCACACATCAGCTTTCTTTGTCCAAGGGGGACTTTCTTGCCATTTGAATCCACTGGTTGAAGTGACACAGGCAACTTTTGAATTATGGAAGCTTCATGTATGGCATCAGAATTATAATTACCAGCACTACCACCAGCATTACAAGGAACACTCGCTGTTATACGGCCACAAGAACAAGTGATTGTGACTGGGAACTCACATCTTAAATCAGGGCATGGAGATAAAGGGTGACATGGGGATGTACATGTATGCCTGCAGTCTCTCCTTGGTGCACCGCATGTTTGCCCGCAAGAAGATCGGAGCCCTTGCTCACATCCAGATGGATTGTCACAAGGTGGAGGGTGACAAGTTCTGCCACAAGCATGTAAACCACACTGTCTGGTCTTCCCACATAGCTTATTGCATCTAATATCTTTTGACCCACAAGGTATGTTCCTAAGAACCACATGCCCACCAACACATTCTTTTGCTACAGGCACCGAACATGGTGGGCAGTCTCCAAAATGGCAGCTGTGGGAGGCTGAATGGCCACAAGGCTGAGGGACTGAGCATGGAAGCTGACATGAGGGAGGAGGTGTGCCACAAGGCAGCGGAGGAGGGATTGACGTCCTCCCACAAGCACAAGTCAGATCAGTGAAGATAGTTTCAAGACAAGGTGGACAATGGCCACTATGACAGAGGGATTCACATGCATGCTGCCCGCACCTTTGCTTCTTTCCACAAGGCATGGAACAAAAGTGAGGATCCCAATCCCCACTGAGATGATTACTAGGATTAGAAAGTGGACAGCACCTTTCACTACATCGATGCCTTCCACAGTTCTTTTTCCGCCCACATGGCTTTTCACAAGTATATTTCTCATTCTCCATTACAGTCTTGTGGCACTCCACAGTTCTAGAAGTTGAGCCACATCGACATTTTTGGGATACTAGAATCAAACACGGCGAACAATCTCCAGCATGACATGCCTCTCTACAATGATGGATCCCACAAACAAGGGGCTTGCCACAATCTTGTGAACAGGTTGGTATTGGATCCAAACAACTCTGTCGTTCCTCCTCCAACCTTGTTTTTCCACAACAACATGTCTTAACTCGGCTAGGCAATAAATCACACTCTTCACAGCTGTCTGGATGACAGATGTCACTACAAGTATGATTACCACAACCCAGTTTTTTCCCACAATTGGAACCACAAGAGAAAACACCACCAGCAGCTTTAATTTCACCCTTCAAAGCCATGTCCCCACAAAGAATAACCTCCATCTTTTTACTGCAAAAGCAAGAGGCACTGATAAGGACCTGACAAGGATCACAAGGACCCACATGACAAATGCGCTCACAACGATGACGCCCACATTCAAGAAGCTTATCACAGAGCTGGCCGCAGGTAAGAACAGACCGCCGATCAGAGCAACGTGTGGTAATTGTTTTCTTCCCACAAGGACACAAACGTGGTGGAGCAAATGCTTTACAAGGAGGGCATGGACCTGGATGGCATTGCAAGACACAAACATGAGGGCAAAGATCCTCCTTACTCACTCCAGCAACCAACACCTCCCTTTCAAGAGGCTTCCCACATGGTTCTCCACATGAATGTGGTGTCAGATAAAAATCAGATGGTGGGTCTGGCCTCTTTCCGCAAAAGCAAACATACATAATCTCCTTAGATGATGTGAGCTGTACAGATTGACAACCAGGACACCGCCAGTTAAATCCTTGATTCTTCTCTGCAGACAAATCAACAGAAGTGGGTGCCCGAGCCCATTTCTTTATACAATTCAGATGAAAAATAGAGTAGCAGCTTGAACAAGACCAGATAGGCGCAGATCTCCGGACCATGTCATAGCAAATCATGCATTCAACACTGCATTTCATTAGCTTTTCCTGAATCTCTTGCACCAATTGAGGCAAATTAGGGTCCCTCAATCCCTTCCCCCCCTGATTCTCACTCCTTCCTTTTTCCCTTTCCCTTCTCTGATTCACAGGACGACTTGTGTAACCCCTTGAACCATGATTGCTTCTATGCTGACTTGCTGGTGGAGCAACACTATTATTTGAGCAACCACTGTCACCATTTCGATCTAACTGCATATTTGATGGTGGGGCAGTGGTGGTGGATGGTCTAGGAACCCATTCCTGACGAGCACTTTGGCCAGGAACCCTGGACCTATCCCTTCGTTCGCTTGGAACTTGCACGCTCATTTTATGTGATCGTCCACACGCAAAGCTCGTCTCCACCGACAGTGAACTAAAACTAGTTCAATCAAATCACAACTATACCAGAAGATAGAAGCTACCCTCAATTCCGTTCTAACTGTAATAAAATTAAAAACAGAAAAGGAAAATTAAGAATTATAGATTGAAAAAGAAAAAAATTATTGATCAATTCCGAATTACTAAAACAAAACCAACAAAAATCAGATACACTATTCCTGAGTGCACGAGTGATAGGAAGCAGAGAGTAAAGAAATATTAAACAGGAAATCAAGGTAACAATATGAAATGTTTTAATTATGTTCAGAACAAATCAATAGTCTCGCATGATTCACAACCTAAAAAATATATATTATTTTTCTATCATTAAAAGCTGTTAGAAAATTCATCTTTCCCTCTCCGAGTCCGTAGAAATTAGATTTTAATATTCTCGGCAACCAAACAGCAATAAAAGTTGCAGATAACATGAAACCGACTAAAATAAACGGACCTAACTAAATTGAAAATTTTAAAAATTGAATGAGCAGAGATATAATGCGATACCTGATGAATGAAGGTTGGGTTGGTGTGGTGTGTGATTCAGCTTTCTTGTTTTTGTTTACCACGGAGTTTCTGGAATTTTTTTGGATGCAATATCGTTGAGGAGCTCGGGTCCGAGAAACCGACCCGGGAATGGAGTGAGAGGAAGAGAGAGAATGCGTTTATATAGGGCGAACAGTGCTTGGGGCTAAAGAAATGAAAGGAAGAAAGGTGTCGGGTCCCGCTCACTTCACTCGTTAATGTGCGTGGTGCGTACACAAACTCAAAGTCAAGCCGTCATTCTTGAGTCCTCCATTTTAGAATTTAGATTCATTTCTCAAGTTGGGCCCTAAGATAACTGGGCTTATTTGGGATTATATTGGGCTTTAAGTGGCCCAATTTGTATAGTATGGGTAATTAAAATGTAGGCCCAATTTGTATTCGAACCTCAAGCTTAGTATGAAACTGCGCAATTTCTGGAGGCACAATGAGCAGGGCAGAAAAAATAAAATATAATAATTTCCCCATTTCTATGCAGTTTCTGATATATAATCATATTATTGGAGTTACAACCCAAAAACGAATACACTTTGACCACTACAGAAAAAAAATAAAAATAAAAATGAAAATGGATTTGCAGATCATATAATCTCACAATTTATTACCAGATNGATTCATTTCTCAAGTTGGGCCCTAAGATAACTGGGCTTATTTGGGATTATATTGGGCTTTAAGTGGCCCAATTTGTATATTCGAACCTCAAGCTTAGTATGAAACTGCGCAATTTCTGGAGGCACAATGAGCAAGGCAGAAAAAATAAAATATAATAATTTCCCCATTTCTATGCAGTTTCTGATATATAATCATATTATTGGAGTTACAACTTACAACCCAAAAACGAATACACTTTGACCACTACAGAATAAAAATAAAAATAAAAATGAAAATGGATTTGCAGATCATATAATCTCACAATTTATTACCAGATCCTTTGTTATCAATAAAATAGATGATTTCCAAATCCATCTCTGATTGGTATTGGTATATATGCAACAAGGTTAATAGACTTCTATTTTTCCCTCTCTCTTCCTCTTTCTAATGCATTGTGTTTTCTTTATAATCAAAAAACATCATTTTCTTCCTTTTTAAATTTTTAATTATTTATTGTTCACGTATTAAACAAATAAAAGATAACTTTTAATTGATTTTTTCTTTCACTGATACCTTTTTTTTTTTTTTGGAACAAGTTTAATAAGAATTAAGAAATGACGAGGAGAAGAGCAGCGTTACATTAGCTCGCGAGGAAAGCGAGGTTCAGGAGCTTACGCCGTCACGGTGTCGGTTTCTAACTCTTTGTCTAATTCCATTCATATATTTTATTTCAACAAAAAATAATACTAAATTTTACTTTGGAAATGCCGAAGTTCGCAAATTGCAATGCAAGTCCGTGAAGAAAAGACAACGTTGATTCTTAAAAAATAAATAATTAATTAATTTAGACTTTGCTTTCTGGGTCTATGAAGTAAAAAAATAAAAATGAATTAATTAAGAACTTCTGCTTAACCTNAAGTAAAAAAAAATAAAAATGAATTAATTAAGAACTTCTACTTAACCTGTGTTATGAAGTGAAGACAAATACATCAAACTTGGGATCTATATATCTTTATGTTCATTAAATTGTGAACCATCTAAAAATACGAAATGTTAGATTCATGTGTTTTCTTTTCTTTTATGATTAACCATCCAAATTATTAGATATAAAATTATTTATAAATCTTTATCTAAAAATTTAAGTTTTTAGATGAGATAATTTCTTGACACAAATAAAAAAAAAATTGGAAAACCATATCCCACTTATATTTCTTGAACAAAAGCATTATAATTTTGTGGTCCAAAAAGAAATCAATTTTCTTCTTTACACCAAAACGGATGCTGAAATTGGAAAATAAAGTAAAAGACGTATATCAAGAAGAAGCTATCACTATCAACAAGAAAGCCCGAAGAACTTTGGCACTTGCAAAGCAGACAGACAAGATGCAGTGTACAAGGTTTGCCAATATATTCATTGCGAGCGAGCAAGCATGCGAAGCATGTGTGCCATCTCAAGGCTAAGTGTCACTTTTCATTGTTAATGTCACCTTTCATATAATAACTTACATATAGCTGCACATATTTGATGACAACAAAGTTAACAAGAATATATGCTGTTTTTGCCAATTCTAATTATAATGCTCTTGCCAGTTGTGTTTCCTTTATCTCATTGCTGCACTTGGTTTGGGTTTTCTTTTTCTTTATTATAAAGACATTGTCGTAATTATTAGACTTTATATTTTAGTAGTTTAATCCATAATGATCTTTGAAATCGATTAACTTTCAAATTTTTCTTGTAATAGCGCAATTAGCTATGATAAGAAATTATGTTGTATTATATAATACATACTGATAGTAGCATTCGCTTCTTACTATAGTTCTTCTTTTTCTTTTCTGATTTCTTAATATAAAGTTTTTTAACTTGTTAAATTTTAACTCGTATCATTTTTGTTCTTAGCGAGGACATTTGTTGCTCCTCAACTTTGGTTCTTCAAAGCTACACCAAACACGTGTTAAGAGATCACATTTCATACTTGTCCTTAACATAGTAATTTTTAACTTGTACTATAAGTTCCTAAGATGATGATTGACTCTTAACCATGGCTCATTGTCTCTCTATCAAACAATTATGTGATCATACTCTGTCGTTTGCTCCTAATATAGTTCTTCAATGTGGTAATTTTTAACTTTTATCATGTTAGTTCCTAATACAATTCTTGATTCCTCCACGCTATATCAAACACGTGTTGAATCATAAATTCATATTTCATGCTTTGCATTTGCACTTATAACTCGTGTCATGTCATGACACCGTTTGATCTTGTTAAGAATAGCAATGAAATCCATCCTACAAGTCCAATTGACCAAACTAAATACCTAATTTGGTTATGACAAGGAAGACATGCACTGAGAACTCTTCTTTTATCCAAGTTGTCCCCGAAAATTTGAGGCGGTCATCAAATTGTGCAGCTAGCCATGGTCCTCACCTCGCCTGCCATCACAGCTACCCAAGCATGAAGTAACCCAATCAGCGCTGCACACATCATATCTCTACAACACTCATAGATAATATCGTACACGGAATACGGTATACCAAACTAAAATGTGATTATTGATACATTCATTTTCTCAAAAAATGAAAATTCTCTATTTTTTTATTGGTTCATTAAATATAGATTGATAAAATATTTATTATACAATCCCGTAATTCAAAAAAGGAGTGATTCTTCTGAATAATGCATATTTGCAAACTAATTACACATATAAGGCACATTTGAAACTATTTCCATAACTACGGTAGTTTTTTTTTTTTACTTTTTCTCTTCAGTGTCGCATTTTGAACTGTAATGAAGAGTCGAATTTTCGTTTGAGTCTCCTTTAAGGAGCCGAATTTTGGCATACAAATTTTTTTTTTTTTTTAATTTTGGTACAGGGTGTCGACTTTTGCCATAAGAAGGGAGCCGAATTTTGGCTCCCTCCTCCTTTAAGGAGCCGAATTTTCAACTTGCAAATTTTTTTTTTTTATTTTTTTTTTTATTTTTTTTTATTTTTGTGTGAGGAGTCGACTTTTAGCATAAGTAGGGAGCCGAATTTTGGCTCCCTCCTCCTTTTAGGAGCCGAATTTTGGCAAGCATCATATTTTTTTTTTTTTATTTTGGCTGTGAGGAGTGTCGCATTTTAATTTTCGACTCCGTGTAGTGTCGAATTTTGCCATCAATTATATGTGTATTTTTTATTTGAAAGGCATGAAGGGTGTCGAAAATTCGACTCTCTTCTATGCTAAATTTCGACACCCTTCATGCCTTTAAAATAAAAAATACACATATAATTGATGGCAAAATTCGACACTACACGGAGTCGAAAATTAAAATGCGACACTCCTCACAGCCAAAATAAAAAAAAAAAAATATGATGCTTGCCAAAATTCGGCTCCTAAAAGGAGGAGGGAGCCAAAATTCGGCTCCCTACTTATGCTAAAAGTCGACTCCTCACACAAAAATAAAAAAAAA
>QAOA01008475.1:262516-294902 GCA_003255065.1 Cercis canadensis
AAAAAAAAAAAAAAAAAAAAAAAAAAAATTTGCAAGTTGAAAATTCGGCTCCTTAAAGGAGGAGGGAGCCAAAATTCGGCTCCCTTCTTATGGCAAAAGTCGACACCCTGTACCAAAATTAAAAAAAAAAAAAAATTTGTATGCCAAAATTCGGCTCCTTAAAGGAGACTCAAACGAAAATTCGACTCTTCATTACAGTTCAAAATGCGACACTGAAGAGAAAAAGTAAAAAAAAAAACTACCGTAGTTATGGAAATAGTTTCAAATGTGCCTTATATGTGTAATTAGTTTGCAAATATGCATTATTCAGAAGAATCACTCTCAAAAAAGTCGTTCCTATAGTCCACCCTGGTTGTTGGTAAAATAAAAGCGTTTTAGTCAAACCTCTAAAATATATTTAAGAATTACGATAAATAATAATCCCATTATTTAAGCGGAATAAAAGGCAGATGGCATATTTAGGTGCCAAAATCCCCATCTTAACTAACCCTCACGTTGCCCTCATTACCTACCATTCATACTTGAATCTTAATAAATAATTTTTACTCTCTATATTGAATATTCCATTTGAAATTTCAAATATCGGAAAATATTAAATTCAACTTTACTAATTTCTTAATTTATATAATTATGGAAAGTAATTTTCTATGTTGAATACCTCAAAGACTCCAAGTTCACGTTTCTCTAGTCTTGTCACTACATACTCTTCTATAAAAAGATTAGACCAAGAGCAGAGTCTTTAGCCTACCAAAGCAGATCAAGAGCTGCCTCTGTTTGTTCCTCTTCTTCACTTCTTCCCTAGAAAATGTCTCTGCTTACAGATCTTGTCAACCTAAACCTCTCTGAGACCACCGACAAGGTGATCGCTGAATACATATGGTGAGCTTCCATGGATCTCAATCTCTCCCAGCTTTTCATTATTTTTCTACTTTTCACTGCCTTGCAAAACAGGGGACTCTGGTTTTATGTACGTCATCAACCTTGTTGTACAAATCAAAACTTTGACCAAAAACTGTAAATTTTTATGGACGTTTTCTTCTTTCTGATTCTGGGTATATTCAAATGGTGAGGATTCTTTTGGAACTTTACCTGCTTTGACTTGTTTTTTCATCTTTCTCCTTTTAGCACAATCGTGTTTTGGTTGATGAATCATCCAGCTAAAAAAAGTCAACCGATTATGGCTGAGTTCTTCAAACCTGTTCCTGGGTTGATCTGCTTTTACTGAAAACCAAAGAAAAACTAATACTTTTTTGTACTAATATACAGGATCGGTGGATCTGGCTTGGATATCAGAAGCAAAGGCAGGGTAATTATTTTTTGTTTTTCAATGATCAATGTTTTGTAGACTTGTTATTAGTCAATTACTGAACTTGTTTTTGATTTTAATTTGAATAAACAGACTCTTCCTGGACCAGTGACTGACCCTGCAAAGCTTCCCAAGTGGAACTACGATGGGTCTAGTACAGGCCAAGCTCCTGGGGAAGACAGTGAAGTCATCCTATAGTATGATTGCTTCTCTTCTTGATCTTTTCTCTCTCTCTCTCTTTCTTTTCTCAATGTTTTTTTTTGTAAATAAATTTCTAGCTTTTTCAAAGACTAATTAGTGGATTTTACTTTTGATTTTTTTGGGTATATTATTATTATAAAATAGCCCACAAGCAATTTTCAAGGACCCATTCAGGAGAGGAAAGAATATCCTTGTGAGTAGTTCACCTTAAAATAATTAGCTCATATTTGAGCAAGCAAGCAAGCAATTGCTTCTGAGTCTGAGTCACGATCCACTAATCCATTAACTTGTGGTAAAAATCTATAGGTTATTTGCGACACTTACACTCCAGCTGGAGAGCCAATTCCAACAAACAAGAGGTACAATGCTGCCAAAATTTTCAGCCACCCTGATGTTGCTAAAGAGGAACCTTGGTATGTGTTCTATTTTTGAGTACTCGATCTCTTATTCCTATTTCTTCCAAAATTTTCTAATCCTTTTTGGGTTTAACTTTTTACATCAAATTTATATGAATTCCTTATATTTATTATAGGCCTAAAGCTTATAAAATTTCCAATTTTACTGATTTATATGAACAGGTATGGGATAGAGCAAGAGTATACCCTGTTGCAGAAAGATATAAACTGGCCCCTGGGATGGCCAGTTGGTGGATTCCCTGGACCACAGGTAGAAAATTTTCCATTTTTAACTGTGTTTTTCTTTTTCTTTTTCATTTCTTGCTTTTGAATGGTAGATTTTAGAAGTTAACATTGTATCTAGCACAGATAAGATTGTACTTTATAATTATATCTACGGGTACAGCATACGCTACGGGCATACGAACATGTCCTTTGAACCGTAACTTCATTGTGGCGTTGAGTCTTTTCTAAGTTACTGGTTTTGATAACGTAAGATGTAGGGCTATTCCATTAATGCCATTGACAATTGACAAAGACAAACCCCCTTGTGACGTTAGAAACTTCCTACCCATTTCCAATATTTTTATTTTTTCCCATGCTCTGTAACTGTCAAAAATGGAAGTAAAATATATTTTGATTAAATTGAGCCTGGTGTTAGTGTTACGAATCAAGTGAATGATAGTCATTGTTTCCGTCTCACATTAAAATGAATGAATTGGGTGTTATTGAAACAGGGCCCATACTACTGTGGAGCTGGTGCTGATAAAGCCTATGGGCGTGACATTGTTGATGCACATTACAAAGCGTGTCTTTATGCTGGTATTAACATCAGTGGCATCAATGGAGAAGTGATGCCTGGCCAGGTAAACATAATCACACAGTTTTTGTTTTAGTTACTATCTAATTAGCTTTTATTCAAAATTAAGTTTCTGGCTTTGTTATATTGTGTAGTGGGAGTTCCAAGTTGGCCCTGCTGTTGGCATCTCTGCTGGAGACGAGTTGTGGGCTGCTCGCTACATTCTCGAGGTAATGTAAATTTGCGTAACAGATTTATTTATTTATTTATTTTTTCTTGATCTTCTTAATTAGTAAAAATTTATCTAAATATCAAGTGTTTTTTTGGGGGTGTAACAGAGGATTGCAGAGATAGCTGGAGTTGTGGTTTCATTTGATCCCAAGCCAATTCAGGGAGACTGGAATGGTGCTGGTGCTCACGCAAACTACAGGTATTATAGTGTGTACATACTAATTGAGTTGTGTGTTTTATTAATTCATGTTTATAATTTGTCAAGTTGACTTGTGAATGATGATGTTCAGCACCAAGTCGATGAGAAACGATGGAGGTTTTGAGGTTATCAAGAAGGCGATTGACAAGCTTGGACTGAGGCACAAGGAACACATCGCTGCCTACGGAGAAGGCAACGAGCGACGTCTCACTGGAAGGCATGAAACAGCTGATATTCACACCTTCTCTTGGGTAAGTGCAATAGGAACAACAACAACAACAACAAAAAAAGATTTAAACTTTTGAAGCTTAATTAATTAATATAATGCTCTATATATTTGATTTGATAGGGAGTGGCAAACCGTGGAGCCTCCGTTAGAGTTGGGAGAGACACAGAGAAAGCTGGGAAAGGATACTTTGAGGACAGGAGGCCTGCTTCCAACATGGATCCTNATGAAACAGCTGATATTCACACCTTCTCTTGGGTAAGTGCAATAGGAACAACAACAACAACAACAAAAAAAAGATTTAAACTTTTGAAGCTTAATTAATTAATATAATGCTCTATATATTTGATTTGATAGGGAGTGGCAAACCGTGGAGCCTCCGTTAGAGTTGGGAGAGACACAGAGAAAGCTGGGAAAGGATACTTTGAGGACAGGAGGCCTGCTTCCAACATGGATCCTTATGTCGTCACCTCCTTGATTGCAGAGACTACCATTCTCTGGAAACCATGAACAACATTCCAAAACCACAACCATTTGTGTCTTTATTCACAATACAGTTCTCTGTCTCTTCATCCTTTGTAGTCTTCTTATCTTGAAGGTGTTGTTTTCGATTAGTGCTTTGCCCTGGTGGTCTTCAAGTAAGCATTTGCTCATTTATGCTGTCCTTGAATTTGGATGGAATAATACAATTTGATCACAACTGTAAGACTTATGTCTTGATATGTAGACTGGAGTGGTTCTCTGTCCATTTGCTTTCCTTTTACCCATGTGTTACTTTTGACTTTTGTGCATAGTGGGTCAGTGAAATGTTCTTATCACATAGCTTCCTCTGCTTTTGTGACCTAACCTCACGGGTAGGGGCTGGGATGATTTTTTTTTTTAAAATCTCACGAGAAGACAACTTCAGTATAATTAGTCATAAATGGTTTGAAATTGAGATGGAGATCACGCATGCTTTAATTGCCGGAATCCGAAAAACCAGTACGATCACTAAGCAACTCTATATCAAACTAATACTGAAATTGATGATAAATTTAAAAGTCTAACGCGGATAGATGAATTTGGAAAGAAATATTTGGGACCGCATGAATCTGGAAACTGCACATGATATTTTCTTTGGTGAATAGAGGGGCTGAAAAGAAAAGGGATCCATTCACAAGTTATTCAACACCGTGAGTGATTCTTAAATTTCTGCAACTATATTTAGAGCAGTGTTTCATCGAGAGAGGTGCAGATAAATTAGTGTCAGATATTTAATTATTTGCATGTGGGTGCTAAAGGACAGCCTTGTCTGTGTCCACAAAACGCAGCAAGTAGCTGGTGGGTGAGTGTGCCTTCAGATCACGTATCTTCCTTCACTGAATAGTGAATATATATATATAATGGCTAAAAATAAGATACCGTATCATTCCGGTCTTCGAATTTCACATTCATTGTAACAGATTCTGATATTTTGGGGGTCACCAATCTCTATCTCTCTGCCACTAAGTCACTAACACACATTTCTACAAATGGAGGTTCCCATTGTCTTATATGCAGCCATGGCCAATTGGGCATAGTGAGAGTGTGTGAGAGTGAGTGAAATTTCTCTCACTCTGAAAATGGAAAACCAGCACGCGCAAAGCGTTGTTCAGCTTTTCATGCTCAAGTTAATAAGCTGCTTGCTTTTCAGATTATTTAGCTAGAATTGTGATTAAGAGCACATGATTATGGCCCACACCTTTTCACCCGAAATAAGCTCTGGCCTCGGCCACCATCATGCAATATGCATTAAGGAAACAAATCACCAATTACTTACTTATCATCACCATATATGATTCCTTTTTTCACGTAAAAGTTACATAGGAAACACGTTATCTTCTTAACTTTTTGTTTTTTTTAAGGGATTAGTGTTTTTATAACTACACCGTAATTCTGCATAATAAGGAGATTAAATAGATATATAGAGGAAAAGGAATGAGGTAAATGATATCATCCTCCTTAGGGAAATATTTTCTACTTGTTTAGTACTCCATTGTACTGGGAAATATCTTTTGCAATTGTTTGGGACTTCTTTTGTGGCATCCCTCTTTGTCAATACTGCTGATTAATTAGATGTGTGTTTAGTTAAAAAAAATTTAAATTATTTGATAAGTATTAAAAATTAACGAAAATGTTTTTGTCAAAAGAAAAAAAAATGTATAAAAAAAGCACAAATATTTTCAGTGAAACAACTGTTAATATGCTTTTAAGAGAAAAAAAAAAAAATGAGTGATTTTAAANTTACATAGGAAACACGTTATCTTCTTAACTTTTTTGTTTTAAGGGATTAGTGTTTTTATAACTACACCGTAATTCTGCTTAATAAGGAGATTAAATAGATATATAGAGGAAAAGCAATGAGGTAAATGATATCATCCTCCTTAGGGAAATATTTTCTACTTGTTTAGTACTCCATTGTACTGGGAAATATCTTTTGCAATTGTTTGGGACTTCTTTTGTGGCATCCCTCTTTGTCAATACTGCTGATTAATTAGATGTGTTTAGTTAAAAAAAAATTAAATGTGCTTTATATTGTTAAAAATATCAAGTTATATGTAATACTAAAGTTCTTTTATTTGATAAGTATTAAAAATTAACGAAAATGTTTTTGTCAAAAGAAAAAAAAAATGTATAAAAAAAGCACAAATATTTTCAGTGAAACAACTGTTAATATGCTTTTAAGAGGAAAAAAAAAAAAGAGTGATTTTAAATAGCAGTCGCTTCTAAACTTACCAAAATTCTAAATTATGAAACGTATAAGTAAAAGCAGCTATAAAATTGTAATGCCAAACTCACTTATCTCCCTTGCTATATATAAATATGTAAGCTTAGGTTGAAAGTTCATTATGATGGAGTAGAAGGATATGAAACCATCCTACGTTTCTAATTTACTAAGTAAGGATGATGAAAAGAGATCCTTGAGTTGTGGTCTTGTGCTACTTTTGCAAAGTTTGAGTCGTGGACAACTCATGTCCCGTGTTTTCTTGCTTTCTTGGATAGATGCTGTGCTATGCCTATTCTTATTGCACCATACACTCTCTCCATAATTTTCCTTTTCTTCAGCTTGCGGAAACTGTGAACACTCTTCAAAGTGAAAACGTGAACCTCAAGAATTTTAGTTTGGTGCATTTGATCTTTGTTGGAGAATCATGGTATACCACTCATTTCTTTCCTTCTTTCTCACTGGAGGTTACAATGGATAATTTATTTCATCTCATAAATTCATATATCACATTCACTCATATTTAATAGAATTTAGATACAGAATCTCTCTCTCTCTCTATATATATATATATCCAATCTATAGAGCCAATACTCAATCATTATTATTATATTTTTTTGCTAAGAATCAACCATTAAAGTGTTTCTCAAAATATATATAATAGGGGTGATTTATCCTATCCCAAAATCTCACTTCATCTCTTTCAATAAAATTTGAATATAAAACCGTTATATGAATGTATTAAGTGGTCAACTATAAAGTGTTGTAGATGAATGAAGAGTTAATTTTAAGGCGATTGCGAATAATCCAACCTCGTCTTCTTTTCTTTTTCTTCTTTGCCTCTAAAAGGCACTTCAACTGTTGACTACCTAGGAATGGATTCCACGTAACGCAAGAGTTTAGAACCTGTGGCAAGTGGAAATAAGGGCGGTTTGCGACCCAAACGTGATTCTCATTGTTTCTCCCTCAACGTGATTCCTGGGAATTCTAACGCCCACCAGAAACACGCAAGTCTTGAACTCAAGGTGAATTTGATTAGCAAAAAAAATAAAAAATAAAACAGGTACTCATCAGATGACTCTGAACACATTTTTATAAGCACATTCTTAGTTATTATGTTAACAGTAATAGGATCAGATGTTCAGAATTAGGCTTGAATTTGATTTTTCAACTTTCTAGAATTGATATTACACACCCGAACTAATTCTTGGCAAGATTGTCATCTTCTCTTATAAAATTTACAAGAATTGGTCATCCGTTTTTCTTAACTCCTTAATTAACTCATCAAACCATGGTTGAGGGTCAACGTGACATCTTTAAGACTAAATATATTTTTAGATCATCTCAAAAAGTGGAATTCATGAAGGAGATCTGAATTCTCTTAAGTTTTTTGGCCTTTGGAATGTGCCATTAGGGAGAAGCCTTTAGTATAAGATTTTGCAACTGTTGACGAATTGAATCATGGAAATAATCAAATTCAGTCAATCTTCAAAACAAAGCTATGATCATTCAAAGGTATTGCTTTCGCTTTCAGTACAAGATTTTAAATTCACTTTTGTATTTTAAAAAAAAGAAAATCACTTCTGCATAAAAGTTAGGCTCCAAGCTTAGCTCTTTTTATATTTTCAATTTATTTTATTTTATAATTTAAGACCTTAGGTTAGGGTAGCTGGAGGAGATCCTTCGGCCTTTGCTTTGTTTCCCAGCGTTGCTCTCCTCCCCTACCCACCCTCACCCTCACCCTCACCCTCCAAACCCACCTTTAATCTCTCTTTATCAAGTTTGTGAATTTTATGTTTAAATTTAAAATTATAAAAAAAAAATGTAATAACCATAAACATAAATAGCAAATCCCCTTGTATGCTACTATTGTTGTTGCTTTATGTCGTCTGCTATTCACTAAGGCAAAATCATTATGATTTATGTTTGATATACAACATATCTTATTTTTAATTAAAATTCACATGACACGGGTAAATAGATTCTGAGCAACCTGTATTCCTGCAGATATTCCACTAAGCAAATTCCAATCTATAATAGCTTATATTTTTTTTTTATTTACCAAAAAAAAAGGTTGAATTTTTAGCTCAAAATATTGTATTAAAAATAAAATTACCCAGAGAGACACAGAAGAGATATTGGCTCGGAAGAGTAGTATTTCATCCCTCATATTTCATATTTACATCAATATGGAATGAACATCAATAGAGACTCACTGAAGCTTTCAAAATTTAGAAGCTACGAATATAAAATTGCAGCTTCCCAAGGGCCAGTGAGTCAATTTTGATGGAAGAAAAAGAAAAAGAAATTAAAACCCAAAAACCATAAATTCATTATACTATTTACAAAAAGGAGAACATAGCTAAATATTCTCTTTTGGAAACAGAGCAGGGAAAGTAAAGAGATTCCTCTGTTCTCGTTACCAATACTAATAAAAAAGAAAAAAGCTCCTATATAATATTCCGATATCCTATGAGTCTCCAACCGAGATGGGTCTGCCGGAAATCCCCAGCGGTGACCGGGGAATCTGGCGGGTTATCTCCCGGAGAACAGGTCTGATTTCGGGTTGACCAGGGGACCAGTCTGGGATTTTCTCTGATTCTTGCTTGATCCTTCTAACTTGGCTATGAACAGGGACACCCTTTAGCTCAAACCCATCTTGTTCCATTTTGCTCTAGTTGATCTTCACGTTCTCTGTTTTTTTTGACTCAGCTAGAAAGCTTCAATTTTGATCTTCTCTCAAACTCTGTTTACAAATCTAGAAGGAGAAGAATGAGTAATGTTTATATATAGAGAGAAGGTGGGGTACATGAGAAGGAATTCAAGATTGAAACGTAAGGGAGAAGAGAAGAGAGAAGTTTGGTGGGAAACCTCTGTCTTTTGGGATCTCTTTAAGACAACTGAATTGGACCGTGTCGTTGACAGATGCCTTTCTTTATTATGTTTGCCACCACACTTTAAACCAATAGTCAAAACATGTAGAACGGTTGATTGCCTTCAGCACATCAATCCTGCGCTGCCCATATTTCTTTTTTATTTTGAAAATTTATATAAATCCTATTGATAATTGTCAGTATATTCGGATATAGATGCTATTTCTTACCAAGTTGCCAATTTCGATGAAGACTAGGATTTATCTTATCTATGAGTGGATGATTTTTCCTTTTGAGAAATAAACTTGATTTGTGATGATTCTGATTAGCTATTATTTATTTTTGCGAGTGAAGATGAGAAAATTGCTTGTCTTCATAAATCAATTGATCTAGTGCGAGCGTGTTTTTTCATGCCTAAAATATAACCAAGTTCAGCAACTGCCAAACATGCCAAGCAGGAACAAGACCGTGTCTGTCTATTGACTTGTAATTTGGTATATTAGATAAAATATTGGTCAAGCATATGATAACTCACGGAGCTAATATAGTAAAAGGATAGGCTTTTCAAACGACATGCCTACTCTTTAATTTCGGCACATAGTAAATATAATTACATCATCATTTTCAACTATATGTCATGATAAATCACCCTCCAAATATCATACTTGAAATGACAGATTTACCCATTTTAGTCTTATCCATTGCCTCTATATAGTTTGTATTAACTATTAAACTAATTATATTACATGTTTCATTCTCGTCTCTATCTCTCTCTCTCTCTCACACACACACACACATATATATACATATACATTATGGTTCTATATATAAAAAGAAAAATGATTTATGATAGAAGATGTAAAAAATTTGAAAAATGATTTAATGTAGTTGAAGTAACTGAATGTTGGAGTTTTTCATGTAGAACTAGAAGCTTCAAAATTAATAATGGAAGTAATTTCCTTAAATTGATAGCAGAAAATGAGGAATACAATAGGAAAGTGAATGGAAGGTCAAGCACGGAAATGGTCTCTTTCCAAGTTGAAAGGGTAAGCTTCTTAGTTCTTAGCTCCAACTTGGAAGTTGGAATATTTATTCCTGGTCCTGCGTTTATAGCAAGTCAAAATTTGTGGTACATCAGAGAAGGGTCCTATTGTAATTTTACAAACACCGAACCATATCCTTGACGAAGTGGGATGTCATGGTTGACGTGGCGGTTTGGGCGGTTAAGTTTGTTGGTCTGCACTGTGCAGCAGCCACAAGGAGGCTGTAATCGTTGCTACCCTCAACTTTTATTTCAGACTTGTGCTATTTCATATTTTATACTATATACATTCACAATTTATTACATTACCTTAATCTGAATTTGTCTACTATTTCTTTTGGTTATAGAAGAGTGCCCAACAAAAAGAAAAAAAAGTATAAGAAGAAAATAAAATCCTTTACATTAATCAAATATTGTAATTCTTAAGATTAGAAAAGACGTCATTAAATTTACAAGTTATTAGTCATAAACTAATAAAACACAATGTATGCTAATTGGGCTCAAGATAAATTAATCATAAAGCTCTTATTGCAAAAAAAAAATGTATTGTGTTTGAACTTTAAAGCCTCTCATTGATAAAATAAAAATTTAAAGTGCTCTTCATATGAAATTATAACAGTTGGCGTTTTNAAAATTTAAAGTGCTCTTCATATAAAATTATAACAGTTGGCGTTTTAACAGTAAAACCCTTGAAGTAAGAATGACTTATCTTAAGTTTGATAAGTCTGACTCTATCTAAAAATCGAAATTAAGCCCTAGTTCTTGAATTATAAAAAATGTATTTTTCCATTATTGAAGGCAAAATAAATTATTGTACTAACTTTATTCCAACCTATAAAACGTATAGTTGAAGGGAAGGTTTGGATCATTGGGACAAGGAACTTTTTAAGTTGAGGTAATGATTCTTCACAACTGACTCATATAATTTATAATTTAACTAAATGAAGTGAATATATGAAGTTAAAATGCAGTTTCACAAAAGTTGCAAGTCCTAACCCCGAAAAAATCTAATGGTCTCTTTTCAAATCATAAAGCTTGGGGCATCTGTGGATGAGAAGATGGATGGAAAAAGATGTGTGAAAAGAAAGCAGAGCAGATTGTTTTCAACAGTTTGTGAATTGTGAATCATCAAGTAATGGGCCTAGTCAATACAAGTATATGTAGATATAGTTTACCTTAAAGTTTGAACTAGTTTTAATTAAAGTGTGCGTTAGGTCAGCATCAAACAAACCTAACCCAAACCTCATCCAACCTCGTCTAACGTTTGTTTTGGAAGTTGAGNTCTGTGGATGAGAAGATGGATGGAAAAAGATGTGTGAAAAGAAAGCAGAGCAGATTGTTTTCAACAGTTTGTGAGTTGTGAATCATCAAGTAATGGGCCTAGTCAATACAAGTATATGTAGATATAGTTTACCTTAAAGTTTGAACTAGTTTTAATTAAAGTGTGCGTTAGGTCAGCATCAAACAAACCTAACCCAAACCTCATCCAACCTCGTCTAACGTTTGTTTTGGAAGTTGAGATTTGATTTGTCTCCACCTTCTTTTGGGAGCCCATCACAACCAAACTTGTATCATGGATACCACTTCCTCTATCATTTTAATCATGAATAACAATTTAATATTATTTTCATAATTGTTCAAAAACATTTTATGACTTAGTTCAAAGAATCAAACAAGTTGTAATATAATATATCCTATTTTACCATTAAAAAAAATCTGAATTTGTTTTCCTACTACACAAGATGGAATGAGCCAAACATCATGTCACTCCTCTCTTACCCTTTTGTACTGTATCATGGATTATAATACCCACCATTTTCTCTTTCTCTTACTAATAGATACCTCACTAAGTTTGTATTTTGCTCTACATTTAGATTCCATTTGCTACTCAATATCCTTACAACAAACACCCAATAAGTTGGAAGCTAGGTTTTTTCTTTTGCAGCTACTCTTAGAATTCTCGAATTCTTAATTTAAAGAAGGCTTCTTCTTTTTTTGTAATTTTTAGCAAGAGATTTATAAATTGGCTTTGCTACGTTATAAATAAAGGCATGATTCACATGAAATACCTTACTAATAAATTTGTATGATTTCAAATCCAAACCATTGACCAAAAAATCCCAAAAGAAAGAATTATTATTATTCTATAGAACCTATCTTTGTGCATTGATATGGCCCAAAAACAAAACTATGTACTGACTTGTTTGGTCTTGCNATCCCAAAAGAAAGAATCTTTATTATTATTATTATTCTATAGAACCTATCTTTGTGCATTGATATGGCCCAAAAAACAAAACTATGTACTGACTTGTTTGGTCTTGCACCAAGCTAGAGACTCAATTAATATTTTAGTTGGTCAAATAACATACTTTCTTAATCTGTTCGCTCATCTTCTAATTTTCTCAAATAAATTCACCAAAAAATAAAAACTTCAACGGCGGATATATGATGATTCAATTAGCAAATTAAAAAATGTATCTTTTATGTTGCAAAATATTTGATTTCTCAAAACTACTAGACATGCAACATGAGGCCTCATCTTTTATTGGGCCTCGTTGGATCTTTTTTTTATTTTTTATTTTTTTCGCAAGTGTAACATCTTCTTAAATAATAGTGAACCGTCCACATATTTTTTTATCTATACGTCAATTCCTATATTTTTTTTTTATATATTTGAGCTACAGTGGCTATTTGGGCCTTATTCTATTAGTCCAATGGGTCAGACACAAACAAAAAGTGGCACGTCACGTGATCTCCGAGGCATACAATATACATTGTCATAGGTAATTGCTCCCAGACTGTGAGTTTACACTACACTCCTTTCCTGATTCTATGCTTGTTTGCTTCCCTTCGCGCGCGCTACTCCGACTATCAAGCGCAGCACAGCAGATGCTGGTCTACTCCTACGGATCTCAGATCTAAAGCGAGCCTGCTGGGTTATCACAGTTGAACAATTAGGTACCCTTTTGGGCTTTTCTTCTCTGTTGCATTCCCTTTCTCTTTATGGGCGTGTCTTTCTCTAGTTTTGCTTCCAATTTTTGGGACTTTGTAATACTGGGGTTCGAACAGGGCTTTCACTGATACAAATTTCTGGGGTTGCTTAATACCTGTATAAAATTTTCTATTTTGCATTGTACAAGACTATACTAATTGCTTGCTTTTTGTATCTGGGTCTCTATCTGGAATGGCACTCTTGAATCTTGAATTGGCATTTGGAAATATGTAATTGAATTTGTATCATTGTCCATTTCAAAGCATTTGGAAATATGTTAAGAAGCAAGCATTTTTTTATGTGATTTTAACAGTTGTTTGTCAGTCGGTATTTCCTTTTTGTTTTTCATTGAGTTTTACATTTATACCCTGTGCCCCTTTATTTATTTATGTATGAATCTCTGTAGCAGGGAATAGGAGAAAATATGAAGTGATGAAACTTACATGAAGCTTGCTTGATATCATGCCATAATTTAAAAGATTATGCTTTTACCTTCCCTCTGAATCTCAGATACATGGAGAGCCTTATATATCAAAAACACCATCAAATTCCCCCTTCCCCTTTTTTCTTTGTGTGCTGTCATTTAGTTCACAAGTGAAACATCTTTGGCGTGCTCACTCCCAAGCTCTTCTTCTCCTATGCTTTCTGATAGGGCTAATACTCTGCTGCCTGTGTGAGTTTTAAAACCCATTTTATCCTTAGTTAAGGCTTACTGTACTACTGAGCTGGATGGAAGTAGAGAAACTGGAAATTTAGATTAGTTTACAGAATTTGCTTGAGTAGGTATACATGAGGAGATAAAATATGGATAGACTTTCTTTATCCAAGAAAAAGGGGATGGAAAATAGACTCTGCAGTAGTATTTCCAGCTTATATATTTACTGCTTTCCAAAATGTTCCATTTCTGCTCATCAAACCTTCATACCGGCTACAATATGCCTTGCTTCCAATGGCAAAAACAGTACCCGGCACTGCCTAAGCACCGTCCTTAAGCAGACTGCTGAAGTACTTAAGTCTCAGAGTCTTGTGGAAAATTTTGTACCCATCTTTCATTTGCATTTCCTTGCTGTCACTTGGTCCATTGAATTTGATTGTTTTACATCATGTAAGATTTATGAATAATTCTTGATGACATTTTTCTGCAATGCCTTGCTCGTATCAGTTTGATCTACAGGGTCTTTTTTCTTTTAATATTTTCTCTTTTTTTCATCATGTTCCTCTAAGAAAATCAGAAGATATGTATTTGTAACCTTAATGTAGATATCTAGTTCACTGGTTGTGTTGTTGTTTGGAAGAAGAGTATCTTCTGGCTGAGTTAAGCACAAATAAATCTTTTTTTCCTTGGTTGGTTGGAGTTTGCCTCTGTCATAGACAATGTTTGGGTGTGTTTTCATGAGGACCCTGCTCCATGCAGGGTCATAATCCTGGTCTGATATGTATATATGTCTTTGTTTGCATCAACACCCACATAAACAGATTACAATGATTTTACTGAACTCAATTTGGTTGTAATTCAGATGTCTAAAGATAAAGACGTGGAAAATCCTACTAATCTTGAGGTTCAGAAAGGTCTGAATGCTCCTTCTTCATCTATTGATGATATCCAAGGAAAATGGTACAGTGCCTTTCTCCAACAAATTTCAGTCTACGGTGTAGCTGCTGGATACTGCTTATCTGCATCTTTGCTCTCAATCATCAACAAATGGGCTGTCATGAAATTTCCTTATCCTGGGGCACTAACTGCATTACAGTACTTCACAAGTGCAGCGGGAGTCTCCATTTTTGGATGGTTCAAGTTCATTGAGCATGACCCTCTTGACCTATTGACCATGTGGCGGTTTCTACCTGCAGCTATCATCTTTTATCTCTCTCTTTTCACCAACAGTGAGCTCCTTCTCCATGCCAATGTTGACACTTTCATTGTATTCCGATCTGCTGTTCCCATTTTTGTTGCTATAGGGGAGACACTCTACTTGCACCAGCCATGGCCATCAATGAAGACTTGGCTTTCATTAGCTACCATCTTTGCAGGAAGTGTGCTCTATGTGGTAACAGATTACCAGTTTACATTCATGGCTTATAGCTGGGCTCTAGCATACTTGGTTAGCATGTCAATAGATTTTGTTTACATAAAGCATGTGGTTATGACCATTGGTTTGAATACATGGGGTCTTGTACTGTACAACAATCTAGAGGCTCTTATACTTTTTCCTGTGGAACTGCTAATAATGGGTGAGCTGAAGAAGATAAAGCATGAAATCTCTGATGAGTCTGATTGGTACTCTTTTCAAGTGGTTTTGCCAGTGGGATTGTCTTGCTTGTTTGGTCTATCCATCTCTTTCTTTGGATTCTCTTGCCGGAGAGCTATTTCTGCAACAGGGTTTACTGTTCTTGGTATAGTGAACAAGTTATTAACAGTTGTAATTAATTTATTAATATGGGATAAACATTCAACATGGNCAATCTTGAGGCTCTTATACTTTTTCCTGTGGAACTGCTAATAATGGGTGAGCTGAAGAAGATAAAGCATGAAATCTCTGATGAGTCTGATTGGTACACTTTTCAAGTGGTTTTGCCAGTGGGATTGTCTTGCTTGTTTGGTCTATCCATCTCTTTCTTTGGATTCTCTTGCCGGAGAGCTATTTCTGCAACAGGGTTTACTGTTCTTGGTATAGTGAACAAGTTATTAACAGTTGTAATTAATTTATTAATATGGGATAAACATTCAACATGGCTGGGTACGGTTGGGCTTTTGATTTGTATGCTTGGTGGGATTTTCTATCAGCAATCAACAAGCAAACCAAAGGCTCCAAAAGAAGTAACTGCTCTAGAAAGTGAGGAGGAACAACAAAAGCTGCTTGAAATGCGAACGAATTCAGGGATCAGCACCAATGATGATGAAGTTAATAAATCAAAGGAGGAAAACTAAAATAATTTTCACATAGGGCAATTGCATATTTCCATTCAAGTGTAAAGTCATTTTACAGTTATGTAATATACATTATTCTTCCGAAGTTCATAATGGTTTATAATTCCTTGTCATTCCTATCTCTGTGAATGACAAGCTCAATGACATTCCATTTCCAACGGCTTTATCTCCTCTACGGTGGCCGTCAATTGAGATATAAAAATGCATTTATGAACTATCTCCTTGAATGTATTAATTTGTTGGACAGGGGACTGACATAGATATTTTTTTCAGAGTGATCTTCACTGTTTACATCTGTTTCTTTCTTTCACAAGTAATTAACTGGACTGAGCAGTGACTTGAACTTGGTGTCGTTTGTGAAATGTGAATGACATGCTTAATGGCATTGCAGTACCTATGGATTTTATTTGCTCTGTTATGGCTGTGAAGTTTGTACAATCTGAAACCTTTCTAGGCTATTTGCTTCTGCAAGGAACTGCTAATTGCCATTTACTGAGGGCTCAAGTTTCATGCCCTTTCCAGGGCCAGCCTTCTGGATATGCCGTTGAAAAGTAAACTAAGAACATTCTGTAAGCAATTGACTGCAATAGATCGGTGACAATGGCCTACTTGAATCCCAGTCTGGTCTACTCTCTTCTTGCGCTGAATGAAGAGACTTGTCACTATTCATTTTCTTTGAAATTGCAAATTAAAGCTGTGGTCTTGATGAAAGAAAATTTGGAACAAGAACGTGAAACTTCTCGAAACCCAATAAACACGTCGTGGTTCCAGAAAATTCCAGAAGTAAATTTGACGGCTGAATCTCAAGTTCTTGACCTTAATATGTGGCTTATTGGCTGTCATTGTCAACATCATGCTACCCTGTATTATATTTGACCTTGAAATCAAAGCTAGTGGTGTTCCTTCTTCTTTATTTTGAAAATGATTTCAATTTGATCCTTTAATGAACAATATAATGCCACATGACCAAAGGATCTTAAACACAAACTGAAGGAATATGCGTATCTAAAAATTCCGGTAGAGTATATTTTCTGTCACAAAAATTGTAATCTGCCTTGCGGCTATGAACAAAGTACTGTTAGCATTACTAATCTTGTTTGAAATGTGGAGAATAACAATGAAGCATGTGACAGAAGCGTAAGCCTTCAAGAACTCTTTCTCCCCCCTCTTTAATCTTTTGAAAACAACCACTAACTCGCTAGATTTAATAGAAATTTCTCGGAAACTTAGTATTTGTACGGATGGTTATTTTTTCTAGAGGGTCACCCTTTGAACAATTGCAATGGCTACAATGGAAAATGTTTCTAGTTGTCTTAGACCAGCATGATTCATGCTAATGTCAACTCATTTCTTCTCCCTAACTCATTGTCTCCACCGATTAGTTTGCAACATTTCCAAAGTGAAAGCGACCAATGGGAACCTAATTAGGACCTCTCAGTGAAAGTGACCAAAGAAATTTTGCGTTTTCTAGAAAGTAGCGTGATTGTTGTTGTTTTTCCTAGATTTCACGTATAAGAAGATGCAAAGTTGCTCAACACGGTTTTGTTTGTTAGCTAGCACCAGAGAAACGTTGCAAATCAATTTGTCTACACAAACAACAAAGAAATGAAACTTTTGCCTTTGTTTTGAGGCGTTGTTTTCAAACACAAAACCGTTCTCGGAATTTAGTTGGGGAGAGGTTCTTGCGTGCTTTTAAGTGTAAGAAACAAGAATCAACTAAGTAAGAGAAATCATGTGTTGACAATAAAAGTTTTAAATGACAAAATTATTGGTGGTGGTTGATTTACGGGGGATTCAAGTTATATGACATGGATAAAAATGAAAAATATCTTTTATTAAGAGTTTGGATTATAATGAATTTTTTATTTTAGTATCATCACAACAAATTTTAAAAATCAAATTATTTGGTATTGGTCACATTCACAAATTGTTAACAAAATTTGAGTTTAATAGAATAAAAAAAAAATTATTAATATTTTAATTTGCTTTCCATAATGTTTTCTCCATTTCTCCTTTTATATATTTTACAAGAAAATAATTGTTTTAGCACATATTAAATAACTTAATTTTTTAAAATATTCATGATGATACCAAGATCAAAAGCTTGTTATATCCTAAACTCGTAATTAAAAATGTTGTTCATTTTACCCTTTAAAATATCAAAGATAGCTTAACATCCTAATTTATTTGACTTTTGTTAGTTTGTTTAGTGTAAGAGAATTCACTTTAAAAAGAAAAATAGAAAAGAGACTAAGGAATTCATTAACTGCCTTTTCTTGTGAGGTGATCTCATGAGACGTGGAGACTAATTAAATACGGTATGCAGAGTATAAAGCAGTGGAAAAGTAAGTAATGTATGGATAACTTCACTCAATAACTTATTGGGACAATTGTGTATATTAATTCACGTTGATAGATCACATCTATCCACCCTAGAGTTTTCATTAGACATATAGGGCAACAAAATAAAGCATATCTTTAGAGTGAGGTTTCACTAATTCACATTTACACATTCAATATAATAGATTTATTTACACATGTAGTAGTGGCCATGATTCCGTAGAGAAGAAAAGGCGAATCCTAGAAAGTGAAGAATCTTTATGATGTCCGCATCCTGTTGGCTGTCAACCGCACACACCACACATGCATGGTGGACATAACAGTTGATAATTGATAGCCGAGAGGACATACAAAGTTGTGGGTCGCACAACAAACCCCATCTCTTTTTCCTCACAAAGTACACTTCATATCTGGATATAGTTCCAGCTAATTAAGTTTATTGGATTCTCATTAAATAACAAGCTTTAATGTCAATCCTAATCTCATAACTTTATGACATTCAAAACAGGAACTAGGCCAATTGTTTTTACCAGTCATTTCTAGACAAGAGTTAATTGTCTTCTGTTCAAAATCTTAATCATCGAACAGTTTAATGATGATCAGTGACTTAATTAGAATCCAAATCAGTTTACTTCATTTCTCTTTTAACTTTGGGTGTGTATTCTTTTGCCTTAGTGGATGGTTCCCACTTGCTTTGCATAAAGCTTCTGCATTTCCTGACTGATCCCACTATCACAATCAAAGCTTATGTGTAAAGAAATTGACATCTTATCATCGAAGTATCTTTAATTTGGAAAATGAATGATTCTGGCATAAAATCAGATACCCAAGATTTTGGTACTCTATTTTGTGGAGAAATTGGCATTACATACCCGGACGTTTTTGTTTAGAATGTTGGAAAACAAATGCTAGAGGACATCAATAAGTGATAGAAATTGGATAAAGTTGAATGATTAGGAAATCCACCCAACTCAATGTCAACATCCAAACCAGAAAAGAAGAGATATATAAGCTTGCCCTGATTATTATTATTTTATTTTTTAAAATTAAATCTTATTTTTAAAAATAAAAATATAATGGAAAATCAGCAAAAAGGGCAAAAAAAAAAAAAAAAGTAGCAAAAGGAAAGTAAAAAAAGAAGGGAAGAAAAGGAAACAAAAGATACATTATTAAGAGGTGAAGAACAAGCTTTCACCTTTTCTGGAAAGATTAATTGAAAATATTAACATAAAAGTAGAAGTTAGAATTTTTTAGATAATTATTGTTAAATAATTCAAATTACAAATAGTTTTATATAGATTATAATTATTATTAAATTTCTAAAATTTGGTCAATATAAAATAAATATTGAAAAATATACGATGACTATGCAATGATTATCAGTTAGCAAAAGTCAAACAATTGTTGGCCATAGGATGCAAGTGCCGTAGAATCCATATCTTCTTTTTGTCCACACGTATTTTCTTATAAAATTCTCTCTATTTTTCTTTTTTTCAGAATCCATGAAAATAACTAATTAGCAACTTGTTTATGATATTTTAACACTGGTTTTGTTAGGTTGCTTTTTTGATTGAAGAAACAACCAGGAAAACAGCCATGGCACTAAGCAAACAATGGGTGCTTTGATTTAGCATAACACTGCGTCAATCCAAGTCAGGTCCCTTGCATAATCTCTCACCTATAACCGTGTTTGATGTTTGGCTTCATCTCGAGTTACTATTGTTGATAATGACTCAACGCGTCTCACTCTGGCCTTTCATCGAACACCTAACCCATGATTCGGGCCCCTGCGTCCACACGCTCTATCACTCCTTTTTTCTTACTAGACCACTTTCTGATAATCAATAATTACTAAATTCTGACCAATACCCGTAATTCCTTTGCCAAAAATATTTAAAACCCAGGAACCATTTTTGAAAAATAATTATAGTAAGTTGAGAAAAGTAGTGGGAAGGAAAGTGCACGAGTGAAATTCTAAAACGTTTATATTTCTGCGCGTGAGCAAACGCTCTAGTCATTGCGTTGGCTTTCAACGCTCTTGTTATCCACACGCAGCGACACCCAAAATAGTTAGATGTATATATACTACCACTTCTGTCTCTGCCGTTCAAGGGAATTCCGGCTCTCGTTGTTCTTATCTTCTCTGCTTCTCCTTATACTTCGTCAAGATTTTTCACACATCACAATCCCATTTCTGTTTCTTGCTTTTGTACTCGGAAGAAGGGCTTGATGGGTCTCTTCATTTCTAGGAATTTGGCAAGTAAATTCATTCCGGTTCTTTACCCCAAAAAGTGTTATGGGAGTTTCTTCCCCAAGCAGCTAGAAAACATGGTGTGCTTGGTTTCCCGCACTGGCAGGCAATTGCAGCGCTACGATAAAGGCTGTCGCCTAGTTGTAGGGTGGGTTTGCCTCTCTGTTTTATGTATTTCTTGTTCTGGGCTATCTTCTTTTTGAATAAAAATCAGAACTTCAATCCCTGAAATTGAAGATGATGGCTTCCTAATGTTTGGGAATTCTAGACGAAATCTGAAATTTATTTGATTTTCTTATTTGTGTTTTTTCTCAAATGGCTAAAAATTGTTGTCTTTGATTTGATAAAACTAATATTGTCCTATACATTTGTCATTTTGTGTCCAATTTTGTGGTTAATCTGACTTCTCCCTTTTTAATTTTGTAAATGAGCAGATGCATTCCATACAGATATAGGACAACCAATGTTGATGGAGACCCTAACAACGAATTAGATGTTGATGGAACCCCTAACAAGCAATTAGAGGTTCTTGTGATTAGTTCTCAGAACGGTCATGGAATGTTGTTCCCAAAGGTATTGGTTCTCAACATGAATGAATACTTGTGTTTCCAAAGCTTTTTAGCCATTTGACATGGAATTGGTTCAACTTAACTTTGTTTCTGATATCTATTATTGTTTTGATTCAGGGAGGTTGGGAAATTGATGAGTCTATGGAACAGGCTGCCTCAAGGGAGACCCTAGAGGAAGCTGGGGTTGTTGGCAATGTTGAAGTGAGTGTCTGCAAACACTTTTTAAATTCAGTTCCCTGGCAAATAATTCACTTCAGTTTCAGTTTCTTAACTCATTTGTTTTGGATGTGTTTGCAGAAAAGTTTGGGTAAATGGCGATATAAGAGCAAACGCCAAAGCACAATACATGAGGCATATATGTTCCCTCTGCATGTCATAAAGCAGTTAGAGGCTTGGCCAGAGAAGAACATCCGGAAACGAAGATGGGTAAGTGTGTCTCTGATTTACCTCAGTTTATGAATGGCAATTGCAAAATATCAATTGGGTAACCTTCATTTTGCGGGTGTACTAAAGTCGTTGATTTGCATCATGCAGATGTCTGTTGCTGAAGCAAAAGAAATATGTCCACATTCTTGGATGAAGGAAGCTTTAGATGTATTGGTTAGTAGACAATCTCAACTACAGCTAAAAGGAGATGAAAGTAGTTGTACATTTTAGTCATTCTCTTGGTTTTGGAATTTGCAAGCCAGAGAGACACTATGAAGATGTTGGGACAAAGAACGAGAATCATTTGAATATGAAGTTGTCAACAGGGATGCTGAAACTAATGGTGTTTTGCCATCGCGGTTGTTCCTGTGTTGCTTTGCAAAGTTTGTTCCTCCATCTCCAAATTTTGAGTTCGAGTGCAGCACCGGATTACAAATTTTAGGATGTAGTTGGGATCTAGAAACAGAAGTCAATTGTAGATGTACAAATTCAATTCATTCTTTCATTCATATGATTCTTTTCAGTGCAATTTATTTCTAGTTTGTGAATCTTTTTGTTCAAACAATTTCATGGAATATATTTCAAGATTACATCAAATTGAAGGGGAAAAGATTGATCTACTAAAGTTTCTCCTTGCTTTTCTACTGGTAACTGGCTTATTTGGTATTAATGTTATCTCCTTTTTATTCTTCTTAAAAAGAAAAAGAACAGATTCTAGCCATAGTTCCCATAGTAGAATGAATGATAGAAGGCTGCCTTAACATTACTTTGATGGCTCTTAAATTTTCCCCTTAAAACCTCTTGTGGGATACCATTGCTCATAAGCTTGGGGTATATATTATCAGATGGTCTCAAGAGCAGGCTTGCACTTAAGCAGTTTGATAAATGATAAGCAGAAGCAGTTCTCCAGTCTTTCAACTTGTTAACAAAAAAAAGCATAGTCTTGATGGGGGGAAACTTTTGTGCTTATGTGAGTTCAGGAAAAAACTGTGGCTGTTAGTTAAACTACTTCCGGCACAGACCAAAGAAAACTGTGGCTGTTAGTTAAACTACTTCCGGCACAGACCAAAGACAAAACTTGATATAGCAGAGTATGTAGAGAAGATATTATTGATCTCCAAGTAGACTGAAATTTTGGGATAGTTTTGCTCTAGAAGAGCCATTATAATTGAAAAGATTCCTGGTTTCTGGTTGGTACAAAGATGATAAAGAGACATTATACTAGATGGTGATTGGTGGACCGAAAAAGTTGAAAAGGATGTCTATCACAGCAATAATTTCACCAAGTGTTTCAATCCATTAACGTGGCTATCTGCATTCCACGTCAGGCCTTTTGACCAAATTAGGGTAGTGCAGAATGTTATTTACCAATCTAGGGTAGTTTTTAACAAAATTACCGGAATAATGCAATTTTTTAAAATTGGAAATTAAAAAAAAAAAAAAAAGCTGACATGCGCGGGGCCCACCAGACATGCCATTAGGCTAGTGGAGTGTCTTCAATGGACAAGCCATTTGGCTGACGACATGTCTCCAAAGGACATGCCATGCTGTGGAGTTTCTTACGGGCGGGCCCACCGGACATGCCATTAGGCTAGTGAAGTGTCTTCAATAGACAAGCCATTTGGCTGACGGCATGTCTCCAAAGGACATGCCATTTCTCTAATGGCACGTCTCCAAGGGACATGCCAGCACGTCCGTTTCTCTTCCTCGGCCTCTGCTCTCATGTGGGTCCTAGCTATGCCAAATGGCATGTCTTGTGGGGACACGTCGCGGGGCCAACGGCATGTCCCCACTAGACATGTGCATCTGGCACGTCCATTTTTGTCTTCGTCCGGGGAAATTGCGTGACTCCAGGGAAATTACTGCCCTGGTTAGAGCGACATATTACAGGCTCAACACTATTTTCACTAAAAAGAGAGATGAAGCTGCTAATATGAGAGCTACTGGACAACAGTGGACCGAGTACGTCATAGGTAAGATGCGTGAAAATTCACGAGAGGCATCATCACATAAACCTCGTTTGTTCAATAGGGACACCGGTTTATTTGAGGTGGAGGAGAGGTATAATATGAGAACCAGAACAGCTGGACGAACATTTGTTGTCAACCTGAATGAAAGAAGATGTAGTTGCGAAAAATTTAAATGTGTATGCCAATAGACAATGGAGTCACGCAATTTCCCCGGACGAAGACAAAAATGGACGTGCCAGACACACATGTCTAGTGGGGACATGCCGTTGGCCCCGCGGCGTGTCCCCACAAGACATGCCATTTGGCATAGCTAGGACCCACATGAGAGCAGAGGCCGAGGAAGAGAAACGGACGTGCTGGCATGTCCCTTGGAGACGTGCCATTAGAGAAATGGNTAGTTAAACTACTTCCGGCACAGACCAAAGAAAACTGTGGCTGTTAGTTAAACTACTTCCGGCACAGACCAAAGACAAAACTTGATATAGCAGAGTATGTAGAGAAGATATTATTGATCTCCAAGTAGACTGAAATTTTGGGATAGTTTTGCTCTAGAAGAGCCATTATAATTGAAAAGATTCCTGGTTTCTGGTTGGTACAAAGATGATAAAGAGACATTATACTAGATGGTGATTGGTGGACCGAAAAAGTTGAAAAGGATGTCTATCACAGCAATAATTTCACCAAGTGTTTCAAGCCATTAACGTGGCTATCTGCATTCCACGTCATTATTATTGTTTAAGTACCTTTCAATGAGGTGGAAAACATCAATTATGGTAGGATTGCCTCACATCAATGGGGGGAAAAAAATAAAAGAAGAAACAATTAACACTAGTTGCACCATTAGAAAAAAACAAAATGACACTAGTTCCGTAATTTTTAATGCACAAGCTTGCGTAAAAGTGCATAAATTAACTGCATAATTTATAGATGTACAGGCTTGGACAGAGTCCATATCTACAGTTGCGCAAGTTTGTGCATCTATAAGTTACGAAATTAGCATTACTTCTGTAATTAACATACATTGAATAAGAAGTTCAGCCTCTTGCAGGAAAATCCAAATCTGGGTGTTTTCCTCTTACCAAACCAAACCTTAAAAGAAAGGGCTTGTCGCTGCATTAAGCCATACTAACAAACAACCAAGATAATATAAAAGATCCTCTTTGGAGGCATTAGTTTAAGACAGTAACAGGCTTCCATGTTGACTTCTTTGGAGCCCAAAAAGGTTAATTAAAATGTTGCTCACAAGAAACCTCTGTTCGATTTTGCATAGGATGCTTCGGATTAGCTTCATTGGCCTCGAATAGGGAACTCAACAAACCCCTTTTAACAAGAACTAATCCACTGTTAACAAGAACAAAGAGCAAAATGCCTCGTTTTATTAGTGCTTTTTTGTTTTGTGATTTCTTAAGCAAGAGGTAAAGGCATGAGGCCATTACATCAAGGAGGTAAAATTTTACAGGTGGTAATGGTATTCTTCTTTTATTAAGACATTACATGTGTATTACTTTTTATACAGCAGCCACTTCATCTTTTCTTTATTCCTCAAATTTTCATCTTCACCGCACCGACCCAATTTCTCTCTCCCTTAGTAACCTCCAATGATGTCCCTCCCCTCCCTCCACAACAAAACCCAGACAAATAAAATAGCTCTGATTATTTTTATACCCAAAACTCTCAAAAACAAAGGACCCATTCATTACCGAATTCAAGAAAGCAAGAAACGAGCAAGAAAAGCTTCTGTGTAATTTTCAGTGATGGCGTCGGTGGCGTTGGTGGATGTTCTGACTTCAAAACCTAGAAAAAATAAAATAGCTCTGATTATTTTTAGACCCAAAAACGGAGGACCCATTCATTACCGAATTCAAGAGAGCAAGAAACGAGCAATAAAATCTTCTGTGTAATTTTCGGTGATGGTGTCGGTGGCGTTGATGTTCTGACTTCTGAATACTTTTTCAGAGAAAAGCTTGGGTGGTGCTGTGCCTGTGAATGAGAGAGGAAAAAGATGAGGAAAATGAAGAAGTATGACCAAATATGAAGAAAAGACTGGTGTTATGGAGCTAGTGTGTCATGAGTGGAATTGTGAGGAACGAGTCCCACATCGGACTAGGTTGGGATATGTGGAGCTTTATAAGTTGGGAGGCATTTTTTTAGACTAGTCTTTTGGGATGAGTTCTACCTTTTGATTTATGACGTCCATGGCAGTTCATGTTTGACCTTAGGTACGCCTAGTCTCCAACGCGTCGCCACCAAGGATGGAATGCTAGAGGGACGGTTAGCGAGTCACCACCAGGAACGAACGGCTCTGATACCATTGTCATAAGTCAAGAGGTAGAACTCACCCCAAAAGATTTTCCTATTAAGAAAGGGTGCCTCCCAACTTATAAAGTCCCACATATCCCAACCTACTAGACAATGTGAGACTCGTTCCTCACAATTCCACTCATGACATAGTGCCATGGGTAATGGAGGGAGAGAGGGACATTATTGGAGGTTGCTGAGGAGAGAAAAATTTGGGCTCGGTGAAGATGAAATTTTAAAAAATAAAAAAGAGATAATATGGCAGCTGTGCTATGTAGCATGGGATACGTGCACGGTTTGTACCCGGTACAAGTATGAAATGTTAGTATGGTATTTAAAAAAAATAAATATATCACATCATCCATATATATATATATATATTAAATAAAATAAAAAATTTAAAATTCTCTAAACATTAAAAATACTAACCATTAATTCTTAACAAATAAGTAATAATTAATAAATATTAATTTAAAATATAAATTCTCAATCAAAATTTAAATCTTAACACTATTAATTTTATTATTTTTATTAACGATGATTACCCATCTCAGGTTCATCAATTTCGTTGCTACTACATAGTCTCCTCCGTCTTCTCATTAATGGTAAAGTTGGTCCCTTTTTGGGGTTTTGGATATAAAAAAAATAAAAGTGTGAGGGTGAGAATGCATGTGTCGTTGCACTGTTAATTTGTCATCGGTGACCAATACCCAAAAGCTAAAGACCCAAGAGCCATAGCCACGCATGCATTAGAGTCTATCTCCTTTGAAACGTGGCTCTTCGACTATTTTGTCTTTGGACTCTTACCCTTTCTCGCTCTATCTTATCTGGTTGTTTGTGTTTGCATCGGCTCACTCTCTTGGCACTGTTGATCCTGCTATTGAAGATCGCTGGAGCACTCTGTTTTTCAACTGATTCAGCTACCATTCATTTTTCATCTGGGTATGTGATCTTTGAAGTTTAAATGCTCTTGCCTTTGATCTAAGAGGTGGGAATGACGCTTTTGTGTATTGGCATTAAGGGACACTTTGTCATGGAAAGGTTGTCTTTGTTCTATTTCTATTTTTTTTCTCACCCTTCATTGTTTTAGGTCAATAGCTATCCGTCTGTGTGTGAATTGATGTTGAATTTTCTAGTCAGAGTAAATGGTGTGTGAATTAATCGTTGGGAAGTAGACGTTTTTAGCTAGTATTGAAGAACTTCTATTAGTCTGTGTTATTTTAGGGCAAATTGATCGAAACCAAAAAAAAAATGAAAGGTATGCGTTTTTGATTTTGTTTTTGTTTTTGAGGGGGACGTGTTTCGTATTTCAGAAGCGTCCTCGAAACGGGTACGCCCGTATTTATGCCGGTGCTTTCTAACTGTTGTATAAAATATAATATATATATATATATATAATATTTTAATAAAAAAACAACCCTATTAATACCTATAAAATTTTATCAAAGTTTTGTTTTTAAATCAATAGCAAGAACAGCCACCTCTGGTCACCATCGTAAACACCTTACAAAAGAGAGAACCACCCATCGTTGCGATCACAAGCTTTAACAAAGAATTCTAGACCATTTTCTTTGTAAATTTTCACCTAAAAACTCTGTTTAACACTCATTGAGAAAATAATGAGAATTGACATGCAAAGGTTGAGTTTATACAAAGCTTCGGAAAACACCACAATTAAAAGGCTGTACTAACTTTTTGCGAATGATTTTTGTAAACCACTGCCACATGTCAATTAAATATTGATCCACGTAGGATTGGGTGGGTCAGTTAAAGGCCCCCCCCTCAGCTCCTTAACTAATGATCGTCTTGACTTTTTAAAACAACAGAAGTTGAACAATCGCGCATTGGAGAGTCAGAACACGCAAAGCTAAAAATGGCACGTTAAAAAGCTGAAAAATGCTTGCAGATTGAGAATCGCGTTGGCTCCCAAATCCAGTTTACACTTATTACCAGTCATAGTTGAAAAGTTGAAATTGCCCTTTTACGGAGAAGTGACTATTAGCTAATCTCAGAAAACAAAATGAAACAAAAAAAGAAAAAACCAATTCCAGCAGAAACGGTAAGCAAATTTTCCCTCCACCACAAAATCCCTAAATTCTTGGAATCCAACGATCTGTCCACTCGACGGCTCTCTTTCAGCTTCCGATCACTTACACAGAGTAAGAACAATGGGAAGGATAAGAGGCTCTAAAGCATATTCTGACTACGAAAATCTCAGACAAGCCCGTATGTTAGAGAACCAGGTCTCTATTTCCTCTCAAATTCGCTCTTGTTCTCTTTCTGGGTTTTCCATTTTTCGTTTCTTTGACGCAAAAATGGTCAATGCAGGCTCGATTAGCGTCTCTGGGTCTTCAGAAAACAATCTCTGACCTCCGAGAAAGTGCAGCTTCTGTAAAAACAGCAAAACCCAAGAGATCGCACCAGAAAAGGGTCTATGGAATCACGCCCTTGCGCCGCTCGAAGCGAATCAAGGGAATCGACCTCAATGCTCACCCAAAATCCCTTCCACCGCGACGGTCTCAGAGTTCGAGCGACCCTTTATCCCTGAAACAAGGTACTCATCTAATCGTTGATTCTTGTGGTCTATTTTCTAGCAAAGAAAGATTAGGAAAACAAAAGGGGGAATTTTTATTTTCGTAACCATGTATTTTCAAGTATTACATGTTTCTGATTATTTCCGTGATGATTGTCTACTGATTGCTATAGAGAAAGTAAGTTCATCTGAATGGGACGAAGAGAGTCTCTCATGTGGAGAAGTGAAGAGGCCTGCGAATGCGCCCTTGATCATACTAAACGGTGAGGAGCGTCAACTTTCAGCAGAGGATTCTTCTAGGCGCTGCCATAGCAAGGGCAGAGGCAGTGTCTACGACCCAGTTTTTGGGTTATGCTGCCATTTCTGCAGGTTTCATTCTCTAACTCTCTTGAGTCTCTACATCAGCAACCACCGCATGACGTTCTTAGTTTGTGTTAGGCGAAAAGGTTAAATTGGTCGTTTTGGTTTATGTGTTATTGTAGAAAAGACTTCAAATTTTGTAGACCTATCTTTCTGAAATGATGATACTTTTTATCCCATTTTCTTTAAGAATAAATGCATTGTATTTGGGACAGGGGCATAAGTTACATACTCCTGCAGTCCCTCCTGCTTTGCAATAAATAGTTAAAATATACAACATTACCTGGAATGAGTTGGTGATGATATGCAATACACAAATGCAGGCAAAAGAAATTGTGTGGTGAAGAAGACTGCAAAAGATGTGGCAATTTTGATGTTGATGAACCTTGCCTTGGTTAGATCTCGAATAATATCTTATTTTACATTGCACATTAGCTCCACATTTTCTGACATGTTGTGTATTCCTAGCAGGAAAGACTGATTGTTCTGTTTGTCACTCTAGCACTGGTGTTTTCTGTAGAGCGTGTCTCAAGGTTCGATATGGCGAAGGTAAGTAATGAATAGCTAAGCTAAAATTAAGAAAACTAAACGAGGGAAAATAGAAAATATTTGTTGTTTCCTTTATTTGGTGATCCATATTTAAGTGAATTCATCTTACTCTTTATAATGCAAGTACCTGCAACTATAAAGGTTGAATATGGTATAAAAACATAGTCTTTTTTCCTTGTTTACTCAAGACAGCAGAATTAAACTATCTTAAACTCAAAACTTTGTTTCTGAAGAGAATTTTTAACTAAATTGTTGGTAGAATGCAAACTGTGATATCATAGTTTTCAAATTCTGATATGCTATAATAGAATAGGACTCAACCAAGATGATTTCATACTGATAGACTGAAAATATTGGCTTAGAAATGGAGGAGATGAGAGAGAACAAGGAATGGATGTGCCCTCATTGCATAGAAGAAAAAGGAATAAACCCGTACTGGATTTGTAACAGGTATAAGAACTAAGTTAACTCCTGCTTATTGTTATCTTTGAGTTTGGATACTGTAATTATGGATATCTTTGAGTTGGGGTGCAGAATGATCTGATTAAAGATATTGTCTTCTTCATATTTTGATTCACATATAGCTCTTTATGCCTGAAGAAACGAAACATGCCTCCAACTGGACTAGCAATACACAGAGGTTAGTCTTTCTGTTGTCAATTTCATGCTTATTGTCATCATATTTTGATTCGCATTTGATTGCTAATATCTTTGTTACTGAGAATTGTTTTTGTTGCTTCTTTTTTTTTTTTGGCTTTTCTTCGGTTGGTTTGGAACAAAGCTCGGAAACTAGGATACAAATCAGTGGCGCATCTACTAATGGAGGAACTTAAACGTGCAAACAAGTACAAAATCTAAGGGATTCCCATGTTGGGTGAAGTTGTTTCATCAGCAATTAGTTTCTTACTAGGTTGGTTCAATAATGTTTATGACCAAATGTAGATCTTCAGTGGAACTCAAGTTCTTCTTGATGTTAGATTTCTTAGGCATTGACCTTTTAAACGGGGTGAGCGGCTCATCAAATCAATGTGGAATAGCCTGATTTGTAGTTCTAATTTTTTTGTACATATTTTTTATTAAGTTAAATTCCAAATCTGTGATATCAATTTGCGTTGTGACCTCAAACCAACCAATGAGTAGACCAGTGACCACCCATGTGATAGACGACCAACAAGTTTGAAATCGTAATGTTCATAGGATATTGAAGTGGTACTGGTGGCAGCATAGTCATAAATCCATAAAATTGCCAATAAAGAAAAGATTTTCATACAGAAATGATTGACATTGCGTCAACACTTTTAAAGAAATTGAAGCAAAGAAAAGGTGTTAATTACAGACGGAATAATTAATAGATCATACTCATAATCCTCCAGCTGTTTGGCTCATCAAAGAAAATTCATTATTCAACACAATTATATGGTAACATTGTCCAGTGAGATTTTGATTTTTGAAGGGTCTAATAGACCGCTTCTTGATTACGATCTAGAAAGAAACCACCACTGTGACATCTGGTAACATTAAAAGGAGCAGCCGATTTAGCATTAAAAATCAAAGGAACTCTCAAACGACACTGAACAACTGGGGGATCAAAACGACCACTCTTGATCCTGCCGTACTTAGCTTTAACTCGAAGATCCAAATCCACAACTAAATTATTGTAAATCCCTAGTCGTGTCTCCTCGTTATACTCAGCTATATGACGAGGCTTAAGCTTAATTGCTTGGTGCCCTTGAAACTGTGCCTGCAGAAATGTGGTATTCTTGTGGCCTTGCTCAAAGGGTGCCAAGCTCACCCAACCAAATGCTCTCTTCTTGTACCAAGCAATTGCCTTTATTCTCCTATAGTAGACCACGATATCTTTGTTGGGATTCCTCACGGTGATGTTAACTTTGAAATTGTAAAAGAGGGTGTTGTTGCTTGTGAGATTGAATTGGGTGAGGGAGGTATCTGTTACGTGGAACTTCACACTGGAAGGGGTGAAGATTAGCCAGAAGATGAACATGGAAAGAATGAACAAGAAAAAGATGGCGTAGATTGTGCAGTAAATGCAACAGAAATTGCAGGAACAACAGCGTCTGCTCATGATGAGGCTCTGATTTGGTATGTATATATTATATGTTCCTTAATTAGTCCTCAGACAGAATTGAGCAACAGAGTTGATTATGAATTGTGTGCTCCAGTTATTGAAAATTTGAACATATTTATGGGCACACACAAGAGTTTTTCATAGTTATTTTGCTTGAGCTTTTCCAGGAGAGTTCCTGGTAATCTACAGATTATGGAGGACTAAAGGGATCTCTTCAATTGTTTGCCTTACAAGAAAGATTGAATTTTTAGTAACCAAGTCTATAAAATGTGTAAGAAATTATTTCTTTTGTTTGGTAGACAGACAATATAAATATCTATTGCAAGTAATATAAAATGAATTATATATTTGGCATATTGACTTGAAGTTTTTCTCCACCCATTTGAACATATACTTTCCAACGTGAAATGTGAAGGGTGGATTTGGATCCAGTCATGTCACTTGAGTCATGTTGCTCAGATTTGAGCCGTCCATTTCATTAAAGTTCATTTCAACCATTAAATATTAATGTGTTTTAATGGTTGAAATGACTTTAAATAGAATAGACAGCTTAGATCTAAGCAACATGACTCAAGTTAACATGACTGGATCTCTTTCCGTGAAGGATATGGTGGGCATATAGTGGCTTCTACTTTCAAACTTAAGATTTTAGATTATATATATTGGAATAAAAGAAGATATTAAATGCTAGATATTTCTTGACAATTTCGAGGAACAAAGAAAATAATTTTCGTTCTTAAATTTTATTATAATTGAGCATAATATGTTGAGACGCCATATTATAATTGAACGTTAATTTTTATTTTCAATAAAAAAAAAAGGAGCAGCGGATTCACCAATAGAAACCAAGGCCTTTTGACCAAATTAGGGTAGTACAGAATGTTATTTACCAATCTAGGGTAGTTTTTAACAAAATTATCGGAATAATGCAATTTTTTAAAATTGGAAATTAAAAAAAAAAAAAAAAGCTGACATGCGCGGGGCCCACCGGACATGCCATTAGGCTAGTGGAGTGTCTTCAATGGACAAGCCATTTGGCTGACGGCATGTCTCCAAAGGACATGCCAT
>QAOA01008475.1:296243-324469 GCA_003255065.1 Cercis canadensis
AATTTTTCATTAGATGGATATAATTAAAATTTTTAATTAGAAATATAAAAGAATTACAATTTAAACATAAAACTTCAACTTTTTTGCTTTCTTTTCTTATCCAACAATTCAATAGTGGCAGACAGTATGGGTAAATTAGTAAATTAATTCTCTACCCCTCCAAACTCCCCAATTTGAGAGGTTGAAATTTGTGAATGAAAAAAAGAGTGCAAGAGTCAAAGTTTAACCATTGGTCTCCCTACCCTTTCAAACTTAAAACTCTCAAACAAGGGAGTGGATTCTCTCATTCCTCTCCTCTCCTCTCCTTTCCCCTCCAAAAGAACTCCCAAACATACCCTAAAAAAAAAAATTTAAACTTTTGTTAGATTTTAACATAATTACAAATTAAAAAATGTAAAAAATAAAAATAAAAATGGGCCGGCCTGTTTTGGCCCGCAACCCGAGAAGAGCTGGGCTGAGTTCTCCTTTAGTTGACCTGAATAAAAATGGACTAATTTGGCCCGTGGCCCAATCAGGCCGGGCCGGACGATTCCCATCTCTAATCGGGTACGCATGTTTTGCTTAAATTTCTATGTAAATTTGTTTTACTGGGATATTATGATTATATTCCCATTGTGCCCTTTACCAGAAGTCTGTTGTTCTATCTGTTATATTCCCCTGTTACTGTTCTAGGTTCAGCATTTTTTTGGGCGGATCCCCATTCCCCATTCTTGGGTCGGGGAAGCAACTTCATAATCTCTTTTTCTATTTTTGAGAATCGAATTTAACAGAGCAATCCTTGTGGCCATCACCAAAGAAAAAATCTATGATCGGTGGTGGAGCTAGAAAAAAAAAAAANAAAAAAAGTCTTACCTACACTAATATAAAATTTAAAAATTTATTACTGTGATTAGAATTTGGTATAAAAGATATACATGGACTAATATATATGGTTATTGTATGTAAATTATGAAGCTACTAGGTATGGTTTAATAGTGAGGGGTTTAGATAACATGCAGTAGGTTAGAAGTTCGAATCTCCTTATCGTCATGCAACAAAAAAAAAATTGATTTAAATATACTGTAAGTCTTTATAGTTTGAACAAATTTTAAATTATATTCCTATATTTTTTTTTTTTTGTCTTTATAATTTGAATTTTTTTTTTTAATTGGGTCCCTACTATCACCCCTAATTATAATTTTGTCAATTTCGTGCAAACATAATAAACGATTTATTTATATGACAATAAAAAAAGTTGACGTACTGCCAAAGTAGCATGAAAATTGTCATTTCATCAAAATTTGCCTAAAAAAAGTGTATAAAAAAGTTGATAAGGTGACAATTTTTTTACTATTTTGGCGCCATGTTAATTTTTTTTATTGTCATATCGACAAGTCATTTGTCATATCAACATTAAATTGACGAATTTATAACTAAGAATGACGACAGGAACCTAATTAAAAAAATTTTAAACTATAAGTACTTGATTCGAAATTTGTCAAAATATAAGAACTTGCATTATATTTAAACCAAAACAATTATATGTAAATTATGTGATTATTTTATTTATATATGTAATTATTATGTTTAAATATAAACAAAATAACCATATATATAAAAGAAATAACTACATAATATGAATATTTCGCATCATTAGGCACACTTACTTACATTTTTTTTAGTATTGTTGGGTCTTTTATGCTAAATTTTAAGACTACAGACTTATGTAGAACAGGTACATGTACAAAATGCGGGTATAACATTTTTTAAAACATAAGGGTACAGATACGCTATATCATATATATATATATATAAAATGAAAAATTCTAAAATTCTCTAAGTATTAAAAATATCAACCATTAATCCTTAACAAATAAATAATAACTAATAAGTATTAACTCAAAATATAAATCATTAATCAAAATTTAAATCCTAACACTATTAATATTTCTATTACCGATAATTACCCATCTCATGTTCATCAATTTCGTTACTACTATATGTCTCTATCGTCTTCTCATTAATGGTAAAGTTGGTCCCTTTTTGGGGTTTTGGATATAAAAAAATAAAAGTGTAAGGGTGAGAGTGCAAGTGTCGTTGCACTGTTAATTTGTCGTCGGTGACCAATACCCAAAAGCTAAAGACCCCAAGAGCCATAGCCACGCATGCATTAGAGATTGTCTCGTTTGAAACGTGGCTATTCAACTATTTCGTTTTTGGACTCTTACCCTTTCTCGCTCTATCTCATCTGGTTGTTTGTGTTTATATTGGTTCACTCTGTTGGCACTGTTGATCCTGCTATTGAAGATCGCTGTAGCACTCTGTTTTCCAGCTGATTCAGTTGCCATTTATTTTTCATTTGGGGTATGTATCTTTGAAGTTTAAATGCTCTTGCCTTTGATTTAAGGAGTGGGAATGACGCTTTTGTGTATTGGCATTAAGGGACACTTTGTCATGGAAAGGTTCTATCTTTGTTCTATTTATGTCTTTTTCTCACCCTTCATTGTTCTGGGTCAATGGCTTGGTTTGTGTGTGAATTAATGTTGAATTTTTCTGGTCAGAGTAAATGATGTGTGAATTAATCGTAGGGAAGTAGATGTTTTTAGTTGGTATTGAAGAACTTCTATTGGTTTGTGTTATTTTAGGGCAAATTGAATGAAACGAAAAAATAAAATGAAAGGTACGCGTTTTCTCCAAGGGATGCGTTTGGCGTTTCGAAAACGTCTCCAAAATGGGTATGTCCCTATTTTTGCCGTTTATGTGTTTTCTAATTACACACTAATAAACTCAAAATTTAACTAGGGCCAAAATTTAATTATATAATTCATAAAAAAAATTTAATATGAGAAATATTTATTATAGTTAAATAAAGCTAATTATCATTAGCAAAAAAAAAAAAGATACATTATGTACTTAAATTTTCATTGCCCATAATTTTTTTTTTTGATATTTTTAGCTATAATTTAATATTTAAATATATAATTTATAAATTTTAAAAATAATTTTAATATCACTCAATATAAATCATATTTTTAGGAATATAAAAAAAAATTACCATAATTTCAAATAAATACAGAAATTAGAGTATTTATGTAAAAATAAATAAATTTTAGGGCTGCGCAGGTAATAATACGGTTAGGCGAGAAAGGAGCGCGAAGACGAAACCTTGCTAAAACCCTTTGACAGGGTTTTTACTAGGACTCCCTCCAATTCCAGTCCACCTCTTTCTCTTGCGATTCTCAAGTTTGTTTTCAAAGGTAAAGTCACTACGCACTAATTTTCATTTTGTTGCTTTTCTTGCTGAACTTCTGGTTTCTGCTAAAATATGATCAACTAGAATGTTCTGGTTTGTCTCTGAAAATCTGAAATTGATGTTTGAAAAATAGATGCCTTCAAAAGCGAAGAAGCATCCCAAGACACAGTCAAGGCTATCCAGTCCTCATCAACCACCATTGACACCCACACTCAACACAGACTCACAAGTTAATGCAGAAGAGCTTAGATTCTCTCTTGAAGAAGCTTCAAGAAAGTTTCCATCATTGACCGGAAAATCTGCTTTCATTGGTGAAGTCAGCGATGTTAAGACTAGTACTAATGGCTGTACAATTTGGCTGTCACCGTCCGCCATGGTTTCTTCTTCTCTTGCCCCTGGTTCCTCTGTGTCGGTAATTTTTCACTTCTTTTGCTTTACTATTGATATTGATAGTTGCAGTTGTAATTCTACTGTAAATTGTTCTGCTTGTATCCAAGACAATATAATTTACTGAATTTCAGACCACTTTTTGAAGAGATGACTTTTTAGATGCTGGAAGTGGCAACTTCAAGGGTTTGCCACTTTATTATTGTGATCATAAAGCAAAGTGGCTAGCATCAGTACTGTGAATGATTTTCTAGAATTACCTAACATAAATACCCCTAGATTTTATTTTATGCTTTTCATATTTTTCTGTCTGCTTATATGTGGTTTCATTCCCTTTGGCCTTGAGGTTTCTGGTATTCCTGATATTAGTTACTAAATTGTACACCACGTAATGAAAACTTCATTGTATTTTGTATGCTTTGAAATAGTACACTTCCTTCTATAGTGTGAATTGGCATTTTGGTAACATTTTTTGCATCATAATTTGTGTCCATCCTTCCAGCTGTATCTCTAGTTTGTGCATCTATTTAGAATTATAGTGTGTCAAAATGAAGTGTGAAATTTTGTTTGGAGCTAGCCATACTTTTATATTTGAACAAGGATGATCTCTTCCACCTTGTGCTTTGTATAGGAATAAACATCATGTCTAAACCATGCTAAAATGTGAAATTTTTATCTTGGAAGCCAGTTTCCTTACAACCAACAACTATAGGTCCTTGAGTGATGCTTTATATTCTTTTATTAGAAATTTGAGTCTACATCTTTCTCTTTTATTTTTAATTCATCGTTGTACATTGATATAACAATTTACACTTTTAATCTTTTATGGTTCCGTTTTTAATTTCTGTTCATGCTTCTTTCTTAAAGGATTCCCCCCTGCTCTTCTGATCATGTTAATTTAATTGGTAGGTATCAATTGCTTCTTCAAGTAAGAAAAGTTCACAATCACATAGCTTTCCTCTCAAATCATTAGCTAATGAATGTGCTAGATGCTATGGATTAGATACTGGGAAAACATTGGATGATGAAGCAGGAAACTATTTTGCTATTGCAACGGTTTTCTCTTCTAGCAAGGTTTGTTTAGCTACTAATGTTACTTTTTACTGTTTAAGTTTAGATGCTTTGTTGACGTATATTATACTTACAAGAGAGTGTAGCTCTCCTTAAATCATAATCTTTCTATTTAATGCATTTAGGATTGAATTGTAGCAGTAGATTTTTGGAAAAGAAGAGAGTTCTTTTTCAGTCAGCAAGTGTTCTGTGTAAATTAACACAGAATATACTGATTGCTTGATGCCTCACTGTTGGATAGCTAGGGAGTTGTGGGATCTGGTCTCCCCTCTGGTTGGACTATGCCAACCACTGTTTATGAGTAGTACTGGAGTTGGAGATGTGGTATCCAGAAGGGAGAAAGATGTGAGGTATATTGATATGTAACTGTCTTGTGATGTATTTGGTGGGAAAGAAATAGGACTTTTAAAGGATTAGAAATATCCATTGAAGTTGAGGAGAAGTTTCCTTCTGATTCTGGCATGGCACTTTATTCTTGTGGGTTCCATTGCTCCTCTTGTAGAACTTTTTTTAGCAGGTGTTGACTTGCCTATTGTGATGAGAGATATATTTATTTTGGGGTTATCTCCTTTTCTTTTCTTTTTATTGGTGGGGGATATCTTTTTTCTGGGAAAGGGGGGAAAGGAGGTTGTGGGACACATGCAGGCTGGCGGAAACTGTAAACTGGTTCCACAGCTTAGCATTCTGCCTTCCCATCAATAAACAAATAGGTTCATTAGTTTGATAACTAAATAAAGAGGAGGAATAAGCAGGTTTTTAAATTTAGCCAACAAGCATGCATACACATGCATCTGTTCTTTTCTATTACCATGTATTACAAAAGTTTTATCGTTGCCTAAATATGTTATGTTATGATTATTATACTCAGGTTTTGAAGAATGGAGTGCTACTGTGTTCAAATCTTTTTTATACCATGGGTTGTCCCACTTCAGGCACAATCGTGTTTGTTTACCCTATACATTCTAGTGAATGTGAGGAATTGTATCTTGAGTTGGCTCCTTCTAAGAATGATTTACCAAAGAAAATTAATATCACATCCCAAATGGACTTTTCTGCTGCGAAAACCCATGTTCAATCTGAGAATGAAGTTGTTGCATATCCTCGAACACCTTCTTTTGTTTCAAAATTTTCTAATGCTGTTGACTTATCTTCTCCAATATTTGAAGAATCAGTGTCAAGTAAACCCAAGCAGAATAATCAATCAATGGCTTCATTTGATGTTAAGGAGGCATTAGGGGATGGAAGTGCCAAAAAATTACTGCAGACATGTGCAGCTTCAAGTTTATGTTCTCGTCTTGTATTGGTTGGGAATTTTGTGAATGTCCCAATGTTTTCAGAGGTTTTCATTTTCCAAGTAATAGGAGCTAAAAATGTGCCTGTAGACAGATCTAATGATTGTTCATCAAATGGAAGCAGAAATTTTGACCTTGATAGAGCAGAGCAAGTAAATCAGGCTATCAATGTCAACCATATAACAAAAGTATATTTATCTTTGCCATCAAATATGTCGTCTGAAAAGCCGATTCAAAGAGATTTTTCCAATGGAAAACTTAAACATATGGGTGGTAATGCTAGCTTACAAGATTATGTTTCAAAATTGGGTGGTTTATCTAAAGAGTACGCAGATTTAAAGGATATAATTTCATCCTCAGTAAAAGATGCTTTATCAAGGTATGTCTTGTCTGTTGCATATTTTCACCTGTGATTATGACATGTAGTGTTGAAGTTATGTCTTGTCTTGTCTTGTCTATTGATTTCTTAAATTATGACAGTCAATGGATTTAGAGTTAGAAGTACTTATTTACATCTGATTGCATAGGGTATGTGTCCTGGCATACTTCCATGCTTGTGCATATATATTTCTGCATGCTTATGCTTATGGTGTTACCATTATGTAGTTTTGGTTTACGAACTACAAAAGGAGTCCTTCTTCATGGCCCACCTGGAACAGGAAAGACTTCCTTGGCTCAATTATGTGCTCATGATGTAGGGGTCAATCTTTTCCCTGTAAACGGACCTGAAATTGTGAGCCAATATTATGGTGAAAGTGAGAAAGCACTGCATGAAGTTTTTGATTCAGCCATTCAAGCTGCACCTGCCGTGGTTAGATTTAATCTTGTCAACAGAACTTCTTTCACATTTTATTGGTATTTGGATGAAAATGATCTGTGCTTGAGTACCAATGTTTTTTTTTTTTCCAGATTATAAAGTTATTACTTAGATATCACAAGAAAAATATTTGTTTAAAAGAATTTGAATACCAGCTGAAGACTTAAACGTTAATATATACATATTCTCATATAAGAAAATTACTTGCTTGTAGGTACTGATAATTATCTGCATGTATCCCTTTCTCTATATGCATTTTCTAACTGTAATTTTAATTCCTTTTCTTGTGTACTCCCTTTTTGCATTTGTGATGCATAGAGACCTTCTTCTTTTAGCAGCATGTCAAAACATCTTTCATATGATGCATGTGGTGCTGCAATGTGGAGTCACTGACATGTCAAATTATGAGACATTACAAGAACTATAGGAACTGTCCTGGCATGCTCCTAGAAACAGATCATAAATCATATTAAAGGAGGTATCCAAGGACAGCTGAAATATATGAGATATTTAAAGTGAAAAATGTCGTTGGATGTGGAAATGGGTCAAAGAAGTAATATTCTACAAAAGGGCATATCAAGCAATATTCTGTCAATAGATGCCCTGCTTGTTCTTAACACTTGTTTTGATTGGGTTTTCTGAGAACTAATAATGAAACAAAATATTTTGGACAATTTAAAATTTAGAGTAATTGTCACCTATCTTGACAATTCAACTCTTCTGCCATTTTCTTAGTATTGTTGAAAGTGGTAGTCAATTGCCATACATAGTGTGTCCTATAGGAGACCTGCCTTTGTTCAGTGCTTGGACAGTTTCATATGGTTATTTATTTTCAAGGTTTTTCATTTTATTCAATGAGAATAATCTAACTTGATTCAAAGTTTATATTTTTAATTTTGTTCTCCTAGGTTACTGACCGAGAAATTTCTGTTAAAGGTATTCATTGATGAGTTAGATGCAATTGCCCCCGCAAGGAAAGATGGAGGTGAAGAGCTGTCTCAAAGAATGGTTGCCACCTTATTGAATCTGATGGATGGGATTAGCAGAACTGAAGGACTGCTTGTAATTGCAGCCACCAACAGGCCTGACAATATTGAGCCAGCTCTCAGACGGCCTGGAAGATTTGACAGGGAAATTGAAATTGGTAATTTAGCAACTTCCTCTGAACAGCATGTTTCTTGTTGTAAGATCCTTTAAGAGAATATCTTCTTCTGCATACTAATTTTAACTGTATGACTTCTATGTTGTTAGCCCTAATGTTGTCCTCCACATTTAATGACAGAATAGACAAACAACAATGTTGAATATCGTTGTGTGGATCTCGTAAAAGGATCAAGAGCAAAATATATGCAGCATGAGTTTTATTTTGCATGCTTTTGGGCCTGTGTAAAAGGGAAAGTTTGAACAGCAAGCATATCTTTAAAATGCAACTTAAACAACAAATATGTCACAAGCATATAAAATTCTATTTGCATGTTCATTAGTAATTTATGCATGTCAAAAAATTATGGTAGACTAATACATGCGTTTAGGGCGATAATTCTATTGATCTGTTATGAATACTTGATAGATTCTCAGAACAATTCATTCTCTATGCCTGTTTACCCAAAAAATCCTTATGCAGGAGTACCATCACCCATCCAGCGATTGGATATTTTGCTCACTCTTCTCAGTGACGTGGATCACTCTCTTTCAGTGTCACAAATTGAACACCTTGCCACAGTGACGCATGGTTTTGTGGGTGCTGATCTAGCTGCCCTTTGTAATGAGGCAGCCTTGGTTTGTCTTAGACGTTATGCCAAGTTTAAGAAGGCTACTGATGCATCCTGTCATAAAGGAACATCCATTCCATATAAAGGCTGTTCTGATAATATAATGGAGCAACCTTCTCCACTGAAAGGTGTGACAATCTCAAGAGATAATTTAGGTCATGCATTTTCATCTGTCTCAGATTTGTCAATGGCCTCTGACCTTGTATCACCTTCTTGCATGATGGGAACAACTCCTGAAAATATGGAAATTATTTCTGATAGTGGTGAAGAAGAGCATATGTTGAAAGTGGCTTTTGAAGATTTTCAGAAGGCAAGGATGAAAATAAGACCCAGTGCCATGAGAGAGGTATGATTGATGCCCAATAAAAACATTGCGAGAAAGGAATGTGAGAAACATAGTACTGCAGTTCTCAAACTTTTCTGTCTTGTGTTTAGGTAATCCTGGAGGTTCCAAAGGTTAATTGGGAAGATGTTGGTGGCCAAAAGGAGGTCAAAGCCCAATTGATGGAAGCTGTAGAATGGCCTCAGAAATACCACGATGCATTCAAGCGTATTGGGACTCGCCCTCCAACCGGGGTATTGATGTTTGGGCCTCCAGGTTGTAGCAAAACCCTCATGGCACGTGCAGTTGCTTCTGAAGCAGGGCTGAATTTTCTGGCTGTCAAGGGTCCAGAACTCTTCAGCAAATGGGTTGGAGAATCTGAGAAAGCTGTCAGATCGCTGTTTGCAAAAGCAAGGGCCAACGCCCCATCGATTGTATTTTTTGATGAAATAGATGGTCTTGCTGTCACTCGTGGGAAGGAAAGTGATGGTGTTTCAGTGTCGGATAGGGTCATGAGTCAACTTCTTGTTGAATTGGATGGTTAGTGATAGATTTCAAGCACTGGTTATGTGAAGGGTATGTGTGTGTACATACACATACACATGCCTTACATAAGATGTAATTGATCTGCTAAGATATTTTTTTGGTTCACCCAAACGTTAGCCAGAAAATATTGTTTTGTGAAATCAGTTCTTGTTAACTGAAAAAAACTAGAACATGTATCATAATATGCTTCTAACAAAAACTTCATTTACTTCAGGTCTGCATCAAAGAGTCAACGTCACTGTCATTGCTGCTACAAATAGGCCAGACAAGATTGATCCTGCCCTTTTAAGACCAGGTAGTTTCTGTCTTTCACTCCTCCCCACTGACACCACCCCCTCCCCCCCCAAATGGAGGGGGCAGCTGAATTGTGCCAATAACTTAAGTAAGCTATAAATGATTGAGAACAGGCCGCTTTGACCGTTTGCTATATGTGGGACCTCCAAATGAGATAGACCGAGAAGATATATTTTGTATACATTTGCGTAAAATTCCATGTGGTTCTGATGTTAGCACAAAAGAACTGGCTCGTCTCACGGATGGTTGTACTGGGGCTGATATATCACTAATATGTCGGGAGGCAGCTGTTGCAGCTATTGAGGTTTGTCGCTTAACATGCATACTGAAAGATGTATCTTCAGGAAGTAGATTGATTTATTACATTTGTTCTGATGGTATCAGGAGAACCTTAATGCTTCAGTAATTACAATGAAGCATTTAAAAACAGCAATTAAACATGTCCAGCCATCAGAGATTCAGTCTTACCAACAGCTGTCAACAAAATTTCAAAGGGCCGTTCACTCTTCTGATATAAAAGATGAATTCATTCCTTCGCAGTGTTCAAGTAGATATACTTGGTTCCCCATTTGGTAAGCATGTTTATTCTAGTTATGTTAGTTGTTTTTGTTATTTTTGAGAGTGTGCAAGTTAAACCAAAAATTAGAGATGCAGTTTGTTTACAGTGAAAAGTGTGCATTGTATTTGAATTTTTCACTCGTATCTCTTGTTTTGATTTACATAATCAGAATCAAAAGGCCACACGTGCTGGTTGAAGATGTCTGTTCTGTTAGAAGTTAATTCAGAAATAATGTCATGAGTTACATAGTTAAGCTAGGAGGGTTACAAAGTTAAATCATATGTTAATGGTTATAGGTTACATTGTAACTCCTCAATGAATTCAGGTATTAAGGCACTACTTATTAGAAATAATAAGGCCTTATGTAATTGCTCTAGTTATAGTTACAATTTGTAATCTATAGAGTTCCTAGGAGTAAGATGTTGTATGAGTCTCATATGCATCAGCCAAGACAAGATTATTCAGAGTTATAGAAAGCCATTTCAGTCCCTTCTTGTTCTCTCTCTAATATTTTCATCTAGATTGCTTATTTGATCCTAAGCCTACCATACTTTCGTGTAGTGCAGAATTTCTAGATTCTCTAGCATGTTCTTTTAATTGGTACAATGGTTGGATTTAGTTCACCTTCTATTCACAGTGTGCTAGATGATATGGGCAATATATTTTCTGTCATATAGTAGTGTTATATTTATGGACTCATTTTCTTTTCTTTCAAGAAAATTATTCCTTTTCATCTGTGTGGCATATTTTTTTAGGGTGAGAAAAAGAATTAATTGGCTAACTCTCTTTTTCTCCCACTACTCTGATGAAGCAGGAAGTTCATCAAAATTTTCACAATGTTCCTCTTTCAGTTTCCAGCAGCCCTTTCTTATTCGAAGACTGGTCCAAGTGGGTAGCCACAATGTACTATCATGTTTGTCGTATTCCGGTGACTAGGTTCATGTGCCTTCAAGCATAATCATGGGGATGAATGTCTGCATTGTAAACCGACTGTGTCAGTTTCTATTGGAAACATGAGTATATATTCTGCATTAATTCTTTCAATGGGAAGTCAGACAAAAGAAACAACTCTAATCAGCCAATATTTTGTGCTGAAAACCCTGAGAATCATGGTGAGTGTTTATGCTGGAGCAGAAAATATTGAGATTAAATACTGTTGGCCTCACATACAAGTTGAATTTTAAACCTTCAACTACTTATTCAAGGTATGGGAGATAGCGCTGTTGTCCGAGAACTCAGCCATCAATATTTGTGAGCCATTTCAACTTCCATGGTTTCTGTTGTTCCTGCTCTGCAAATTCGTAAAAAATCATTACCCAGCTGTTTTTATTTACACAGGTGCCACCCAAGGCAGTAGGAGAAACCTATTGATTGGATTTTATATCATCTCAGTTCGAATAATTATGAGCGATATGTGCGGTGGTTTCTCCTCCTAAGTTAATGAATTATTGCATTGTTGACGTAAATACTGTTAGACTCTCGATTTCTTTGTATTTTTTTCCCCTTAGTTATTATAGGATAGTTAAATTGGTGCCACGGAATCATCCAAAGCCATTAAAGACGACAATTCAAGTTGCGTGGTTAAATCTACATAGTAGAGTCCAGGCCATTAGGAGAGAGGCGGCTAGGGTTTGAGAGAGAAGCACTCCTTTCTCTTTAAAAATTCACCCGCTTTTGCAACTTTTCTTTGGCAAGGTTTGGCTTCTCTACCACCTTTAGGTGCGGCTCTTTTTGGTAAGGCTGGCATTTTTCTTATTTCTCCTCTTCTTCTTGTAAGGTCTTTGTCTCCTTCTCTTGTTTTTTTTTTGTGCTCCGCTTTGGGGCTGTTGCTGCAGCCACTTTGAGCGGTAGTAGCCCTATTGTTTGTTTTATTCAAGTGTTTGTGTTTTTTAGGTGTTTTGGTTTGTTCTTTTAATAAATTGTTTCAATTTGTTAGTTGTATTTGACACATTTTTTTTGTTCAAAGGCATATCTGGTGTTCTATGGGGTTGATCTGTCATATTGAATCCCTATTTTAGGTGTTTTTCTCTGTCATTTAAGATGTTTTGTTGTTAATTGTCATTAGTTTCTGTTTTGCTAAGATTTAGAGTCATGTCTTTATTTGCCTTTTAGTACATGAAGAAAAATGTAAAAGTTTACTTTAGGGTATTAATTTTTTGAATTTCTAGAAATATTGTATTGAGAATTTCATTTAGTATTATTTATTATTGTGTAAGTGTTGGTTGGTTTAATGCAATGAAATTATATTTTTAATAAAAAAAAATTCTACATAGTATACCTAATGGTGTAGAATATTTTATTCTTTTTTTGAATTAATATTTTATTATTTTCTATTTATTTAAAAAAGAACTCAAATTAATGTGTCCTTCATCCTTTCTCTCTCTCTCTCGCTAATTTGATGACATATATCTTATAAAATTTTTCATTTCTCTGATAAACTTTTCTTAGCCCGCTACCTTATGTTTCACATATGCAATATATCTTATACATGTTGCTTAAGTTAAAAAATTTCTTTTTTCATTTCTATATTATATAAAAATTTTATTTAATGAGAAATATTATTTGCATGAACTCACATTCTTAATTTTGCACATTTATACAAATGGCTTCACAAAATTTAGATGGTATTAGTTAATTTTTTTTCCTATTAAACTCAAATAGATAATATAAGAGTTATGTAGATGCCATCAGATAATTTTCTGTCTTTTATGTAAAAATATATTTTTAAGAATCAGGGTCTAACTTATAGTTGTAGTTTTGTGTGGGATAATATTTTGAAATTTTTATTTTATTAATAAGATGTCTCAAATACAATATTATCTTCTTGGGATGAGAGTTTTGTGATTAATTGATTTACATTTCAATTGGCACAAAAAAAAAATACTTAAAATTTGGTATATTACTAGAGACTTTTATGCTTATAATATTGACATTGAGGACTTCAAGTCTTACATAATTGTAAACAAAAACGCCTAGAAACAACTAGTTAATAATGCAATTTATCACAATAAGATTCACCAGACTTCATTAAGTGGATGATTTGGCATTAAATCGAACTATATACATTCATCATTTTTAATTTTGAAACTGTTGGGTGGTTGATTTTCTTTCCTTTCCTTTTTTTTTTTTTCAATCATATGTGAATTCACCTATGAAGAATCTCCTGTGCAGTTTAAACTCCAAACAATTTTCTTAAATAATTTTGATTCAGGAAAGTGAGAATGATCTAGTGTTTCTGCAAAATTCAATTTTTGGTATTTATAGATTTCAAGTAGAGGTTTCATTTCATTAGTAATAATATTGAAATCATTGTAGAAGGAGAAAAATGTGTATACTATAAGGGGGATTCTAATAATGCAAGAGATTCTTGTTAAGCTTTGTGACATGGGTATCACATGGGGGGTACCATTCTTATCATATTACGTCGATTTAATTGGTCCCTCAGTACTGTTCGCAATGTTGCATGAGGAAACGTCCTTTCTAGTGGCAATAATTGTGCCTCTCTTTTTAGTAATAATAGGAAGACAGATAGCCTCTCTCCTGCATGCGTTCAGTGTCCTCTTCCTTCAATTCGTTTTAAGGTGGACTTTATCTTAGGATTGGATAAAAACAAAAAAAAAAAATTATTGGAATTGAATGATTTAATATGAGTTATATTTTTAAATTATTAACTAAATTTAAATTTAATAGAGTTAAAATAAAAAATTATTTATTTTTTGGTATATTTTTTATATTATTTTATTTATAGATTTTATAATGATTAACTATTCTAATACATATTAAATAATTTTAAAATTTTTGTGATAATATTAAAATTAAAAATTTATTTTACTTCAAATTTTTAATAAAATATTTATTTATTTTTATCCTACTCATTTAAGTGAAGGAAAATAGCAACAAGTCAACAACCTTGTTTTTAGTGCATACACTGATTGGGCTAAAGATTGTTTTCTGGAGCCAACAGACAATCCACTTAGAACAGTTCTCTTCTAGGCATTTCGTGGTTTCTGTTTCATCTCCAAAAGATACTTTACCTTTTGTTTATTTGTTTATTCTTTTATTAGCTCTAGTACCTTTTGTTATTTATAATTCTTTTCTTACAAAAGAAGAACAAGAGAGTATGTGGTGAGAAACTTCTAGATACTAAGAATGTAATGAGTTTATTCAAGTTTTTCAAAGTTTAAATCTTAGGTAATATTTAGAGAAATTTTTTTCATAAATGTATCAAACCGATGTAGGAGGTGAGTCTTTAAAATTATCTAGATAATGACTTAGTTTTAGTGTACAAAAACTAATCCAAAAATACTCTTACCATTAAAAGAAAAAAAAAAGTGTATAGTGAAATTAAAATCCTAACATCTTAATTTTTATGATAAGAGTTTTTGTCATTTACAATTTAGCCCATTAATAATGTATAGAGTTTAATATTAATAATAAATCAAATTTAAGTTTATTTTATTTTTTTCTTGTTATGATTCAAAATTTAAATATAAAACTCATAATTCTTAAAGATAACTTCAATATATTCAGCTACAAATTATTTAAAATTTTATTCTATATACTGTTACTTAACAACTATTTTTTAAAATGTGTTAGCACATGTTTTATTTTTTATCATAAACAATAAAGATTCAATTCTAATCATTAACAGTGTAAAATATTTTCCATAATTATTGAACATGAATCACAAGATGAAACAGGCCCAGTAGGTATCATTGTATATAGATCCCTAATTCACCACCAGATCCAATTTATCTTTGACATTTGGGTTATCCTCACAGCCAAACACCAGCTCAGTTTATTCCCTATCTACAGCAGAGAAATCCCACAAAGTGAAGAATCTTTGTATCTCCCTCCCCCTTCATTCTTTTTTTTCCTTTCCTTTCCTGATCTCAATTCCATCCCACGAGCCGTACAAGTCATCTTCGTTGTACTGAACTGCATCCCCAACCTCATTCACTGCTCGTGCCTCATACGCGCCACTGCCACTCATACGGGTTCTGTATCACTGCTGCTGGCTCCGTGACTGTAGCCCAATCATTGAACACTGATATGCTCCTACGTCAGATTAAGTATGCACCCTAGATTCATAGTCGTGTTAGTGGAGCGTGTGTGAACGCGCTGCCAAATTTCGTGGAACTGAACATAAGGGAAAAAAAATCTTGAGATCTTGCAACACTCACTCTCAAGTATAAGACCCCCAAATCCCGGAAAATAAATCCCATAAAAAATGATAAGGAAAGCATCAGGAACAGTTACCACTACAATAAAAGCTGAAAAGAAGAAAACAAGATCCACCTCGAACCTCTCTCCACCCATTCGCCAGTCGCCTCCTCCCCAATTCAATTCCTCTCTACCAACATTCAACAACACCACCACCACTACCACCACCCTGATTCTGTCTCCCATTTCTGCAACCCCAACTTTGTTTTACTTTCTCTCTCTCTCCCTAATTCAAATTCTAGAGAGTTATTCTTCTCCAAAATCAGGATCATATCCCTGTCTCTACCATTTACCTTGCTTGTGTTGTTGGTTCTATTTATTAAAAAAAAAAAATCATATCCGAAAAATCTCATCTTTCCCTAAATTAGCCGAGAGTAGTGAGCAGATAAGAGGAATAGTGGATTGGGTTTGGTTGAGATTTGGAAAATAATGAGGGAGGATGACTCTAATTGGTTCTCGAGATGGGAAGAGGAACTCCCTTCCCCTGAGGAACTCATGCCCCTCTCCCAAACCCTAATCACTCCTGATCTTGCTTTGGCTTTTGATATCCGAAACCCACACAGTAATAGCCCACAACAAATCCCGCAACCACCACCTCCTGCCAATCCCTTGCCTTCTCCTGGCAATCCCAACCAACCCAACTCAGCTGAATTTGCAGATTCCGCTGAGTTGGGTTCTGGGACTGGAGGTGAGGAACCCGCTCGCACCCTCAAGCGCCCCCGCCTTGTTTGGACTCCGCAACTTCACAAAAGGTTTGTCGATGCTGTGGCACATTTGGGGATAAAAAATGCTGTGCCCAAGACCATAATGCAGCTCATGAGTGTCGACGGGTTGACCAGGGAAAACGTTGCCAGTCATTTGCAAAAATACCGGCTTTATCTCAAGCGCATGCAAGGACTATCCGGCGCAAGTGGTGGTGGTGGTAGCGGTGGTGGCGGAGGAGCTGGAGGTGGATTGGCTGCCGGCGCCGATCCTGCCACTGACCATTTATTTGCGAGTTCACCTGTTCCGCCCCATTTCTTGCATCCAGCGCGGTCCAATTCGGACCATTTCTTGCCGTTTGTGCCAGTCCCGGCTCTGCAGCACCACCATCACCAGCAGCAGATGGCGGCTGCTGCAGCTGTCGCCGCCCATCCGCAATTGCAGCCACAGTATCATAGGCAGGTGGGACATTTTGGGTCACCTCCAAATGGGCATTTTGAGCATCCGTTCCTGACTAGGCAATCTCAGCCGCTTCATAGGATGGGGGCGCCGGTTCACAATCCAGTACCTGGTTATGTAGAGGACATGGAATCAGCTAACGCAGCAGGAGGGAGAAAGGTTCTTACTTTATTTCCAACTGGGGATGATTGAATTTGAGTTATAGTGGCCATCTTTCTTTGAGCTTTTTACTTCTCCTTAGATCCACCTTTTTGTCTAGTGCAATTAAAGTTTGGTGGTCAATTTGAGTTTGGTCAAGGTCTTAGTTGTTAATTTCTATTAGGGATCTCAGTAATCTTGGTGGTACTAATTGGTATTGGAGTCTAGATATCATCTGCAGAGCCAAAAGTTCCGGCTATCATGCGTCGGGTTTGTCTCAATAATGAGTACTTAGAATTGATTAGTAGATTCGACTATGGTGTCCTTCCTGTAGACACCCACATCTGTAATTACGTTGTTGGTAGTAGTTTATATATCCCTGTCAGCTTCTGGTGACTGAGATTCATCATGATGTCACTTTTGGGAGGCAACAATGTCTGTAAGCTTGTGTGCGAAATACTTGTTCTGGTGTCAAGACTTCCTCCATGTTGTTTTATCCCATTGTTGTCTGGGAATCGGCTGCAGTTTAATATAATCCAGAGTGTAGCCGTTTGGGAAGTTTTTCATTGGCATTCATGGCAGGAGTGATTGAAGCAACAAGTTTGGTGATTACGAGCTTGCAGGTTGAGATAAATATGCATATCGCTCATTGGATAACTAAGGAAGTAAATTTTGGCTGTTATATTTGGTTGTGAATTCTTCAACTATATCCAGGAGCCTCTATTGTCAAAGACTTGTCTCTTGAGTGTCAAGTGTAGTGTCCTATAGAGGTAAGTTGTACATTGTCTAACTCTATAGAAGACTTTGAGCGCCTGAGGTAAGGGGCATTCAAATTCTGATCTTATTGCAATATCTTGTTTTTGTCTATGCTACATGGTCATGAACTCTAAGTAGACTTGTTTAATTTCTAGGTTTACCCTGTTTTAAAGGAAACAATAAACTTATCTTTACTTTATGGTATATCTGTTGTCTGACTGGCATTCCTTATTTCCTTATAGACTCTTCTTGTTTGATGATTGATTTGCATAGAACCAGGATCTTAGCTATATTATGTTTGATGGTGTTCTTTACTTATTTTTGAAGGGAAATGATGAGATTTCAGAAGTATAAAATATTAAGGGATATGGTTTTATCCGTTTTATAAAATTTTCTAGTTGTGAACGATAATATCATAGTAAAATGCAGTGTTGGACATCATCTTATTTAAATTTACAAGAACTCAGACTGTTCTGGAATGCATAACCCGTTTCTTATGCGATTGTCTTTGATAAACAATTGAACATCACACACTTGTGCTTACAAAGAGAAATAAGCTATCACGTTTCATTTGATTGGATCTTTCATTTGACTGATACAATGAAATCGTTAAATCCATTGGATCCAATGATTGTTATGAGATTACATTATTACCTTACCATTAAAATTCCTGTAAACTGCATGAAGAAAAAAGGATTTCCTTTCACCTTTTAAATTGTCTGGAAAATCTGAAATTCTAAAATCAATTGTTTAGTTTAAGTATATCAAGATCATCTTTCTGCTGGAGTTTTTCTCAGTCTCTATGTTCAACTTCTCAATTTTATTTCTCCACAACTTAGAAGTCATTCTTGATTAGATTGATTTGGTTTCCAAATCAGAGTTGGTATGGACCCCATCGCACTCAACTTACCTTCATAATTTGTTCATCATATGTGAAATTCCTCTTCGATTCAATCTAAGCTATTTTACCTTTTGAGGTTTTTATCTATGGCCCATTTATTGTGGTGTTTGTCATCTTTTTTTTTTCTGAATGTGTATGTATGCGCCTATGGCTTCAGTGTGACAAGATAATTTTGACTGAAGATTCTAAAATGACTTACTGATTGTCCTCCCATGGCATGCTTGAATTTTGATTGCTTTGTGTTTGATAGTGGATATACATTAGTTTAGAAGAACAATCCAATTATTTTCCTTCCATCTTGTGCTCCCAGAGAGGAACTTCTCTAGCCGTACAATAGGTTCATTTTGGTTGACGAGTGAAATAGAAATTGGCACGAGAATTGGCCTTGCTGCATATTTCTCATTTGATAAATCAGTTTTTATCACTACCAACGTATCTTATCTTCTCTCGCTTTCTTATCACTACTGCTCTGGATCCCATTTTTATGGAAATTGGAAACTGATATGTATATGTATATCCCCAACATTAGTTACAGTATTTGTGATTTCTTATGACCTTTTTTTCTCGTGAAAAGGTGAAGTAAATCCATATGAAAGTCAAGAGTGGTTTTCTATAGAAAGCTAAACCCTCCTATAGTTATGACCTACTATCAATTATCATTCGTTGTTTGTTTGAATTCAGATTGATTTTGGCCTCCTGTCATGCTCACTAATAATCAATTTATCTTGAGGATTCACTAGTAACCAATCAATTAATATTTTTTTATTAGTAATGATCTAACGCCAAGACTTGAAAGATTGTAATATTTACTGTATTAGTAAACATTAATATGATAAATTATTAAGTGATGTTAATTTTTCTTATCTTCAACGTCAACGTACACATATACAAGGGAAAAACTAAGGACGGTGGTATACGGGCAATCTTGTGGAATGTCAGGTCTGGTTTAGCTTTAGATTTGGAATATAGTAATAGTAGTAGTACCATACAACAAACAAACAAACAGATGATTTGTATTTTATAGGAAAAGGAGTAGGAAGATTTTATGGTGAACACAAACAGAAATAGAAACAGACCCCACTCATGTACAACATACCTTGATGATCAGTTGATCACATGTGGGTGGGCCAACCAAGTGTTTGACACTAGTTTAAGAATAACTTGTAGTCTCACCCTATTTATTTCCTCTCATTTCCTAACGCCTCACCTCAGCCTCACATGATTTGCCAAATTCCAGCACACTTAAGGTGGAAGACACCCTGTCTTGTATCTCACCTCATTCAACTTCAACTATCAAACATAAGGAATAAAATCAAGATCATCCTCAATCACCTTTGCTTCGACGCAACCTATTCACTTTAATTAAATGTAGAAAGAAAATGAAATGCCAAAATTAGCTTGCTTAGATCTGGAGTTGCATCAAGCTAACTAACTCTATATAGGTATACACAAATATTAAAGCAATCATTCTACTTTGCACAATTGATGGAGTACATTCAATGGTATTTAGTTATAAAAAAAAAAAAATGAAAGGCTATTCCTCAACTAATCACGTCTTTTTCAACTACATTCACGAGGCATTATTAGACGGGATCTTAAACCATTTTTAGCTCTCAATAAACCCACTTAACATATTATTAACTGGTGTTTAATAAATTGATTAACTCATGTACCAAGAATTATTTTAACACCTATTGCTTTGTCCTTATCTTTGTGTCTCTCACTCACCCATGTGAATTGTCTCGACTTTTTAGAGTGGGATGTGGATAAAACGAATTCAAAATGGGAATTGATGGGCTGCTTCCTGCTTGTTGGCTCATGAACGTAACACATGAAGCATTTCCTCTTGGATGCCCCCTCAATAATAGCCAAGGCGACAGAAAACACAAAAACCCTTTCCATATATATTTGAACTCCACTATAAAAGTAAATTGTCTCACTAGAAGTACCAATCATGAAATGCTTTACTATCACCACCAAAACTGACAAAACCAAAGACAAACTACAACTCGAACAAGGGTCTATAACGGAGTATTGAAAAGAAGAAGAAAAAAATGAACCTAAATTTCAAAATCCTAGGGCTAAAATAACTTCTGCTTCTGCGTGCAAATCAATAAATCCCCTCTGGCCATCATCTAGTAATTCTGAGAATAGTCAAAGCTCAGGGGCTGTTGACCAAACGGAGCCTGCAAAGCAACAGAAAGATACTTAGATGCGTCACAAGAGTAGTGGTAAAATCCGCAGCAACACCTTTTGATAATGATGAAGCACGGAAATACTACATTAGGAGATGCACAACATACAGCGAAAACAAGTTCCTTTAATCCTCTCCTCAGGAAGCATAATAGAGTGAGAAAAGGTTCATTTACCCAGCCTGACACTTAAAAATACCTCACAGAGACTAGAAAGAAGTCCAGCATTTTATGAGTAATAAAACTCTCAAACAAACACAAAGCACGATGTGCGTATGAAGCCATTTCCATCCTCCCCTACCTCCCTACACAGAAATATTAGAAGGCATGCTTCGAACGTTTCCTTAGACTTCAACCCTCAATACGAGGAGCTTGCCAAGAACTCACCAGATATGGAAACAGACAACAGGAAATACAGCAAGAGATTCACTTTTCAAAGACTGTAAAATTATTGCTGGACCACACCCTTCACAGTTTACACATTATCCACCAACAAAACCATACAAGCCCAGATAATACACGTCACATGCACTATTAAGCATCTGCCATCATGTTGTCATGGTATAATAACCCATTATCCATTATCAGAATTACCCCCTCATAGAAAGTCTCACTCTGTTTCTCACCTCGTTAAATTCCACCAACTTCATAAACATAAAGGATTTTACTAATGAAAACTGCCCAACAATCAGAATCTGTGAGCAGTGTGTAACAATTAACAAAATGAAAAAGCATGCTAGCACATACAAGAGTAAACAGAATGACATAAGGTGTTCTCTCGAGAAAAAAGAAAAAGAGATATTGCAGTTTAGTAGGTCATGCACAGGCAATAAATCACAAGTAATCGAAGCCATCTAAACATTCAGAGGCCTTAATCCACAGAACCGTATCCTGAGCAAAGTTTTATTTTAATTTCTAACATTTCCTGGCATTTCAAAACTACCAAGAGAGAACTCATCACATTCAATGAAATAATAAACTTAACAGTGGAGTACCTGGAAAACAGCATGTCTAAATTGGTCATATGAATGTGCATACATCATGGCAGCACTTGGCCACTGTAGATAAGCAGCATCCCTAGATGTCTGATTCAATCCTGTGGCACAAAAAGGGCTCATAATCGGGCCTGAAGGGGGTCCATAGCCAAGTGAAGCTTGAGTTTGTGACATCTGACCCAGCTGATTAAAAGTAGTGTCATATTGAGCAAATGAAGGTTGAACTTTGTGCAAATTAAAAGGTACCAAGTTTAGGCCAGAGGCTGGAATACCTCTAGCATACCTGCATCAGTAAAGTAATTCAATTTTATAAGTAAACAGAATCTTCTTATATTAAAACTTAATTCCAATTTATGCCGGATCCACAAGACCAGCACCAACCAACAAATGACAAGAGAATTTGAAGGATGAGAAACAGAAGACATCTTTAAACATCACAAATGTGATAAACTCATAAATCCAAACTGCAACCGTGATTTAAATTTATACCAGCCAAATAACAGAAACCATCATCAGTCAAATTTATAACCTCCACACACACGCACAACTTCTTAATTTCACTTTTACTATATCATAGCAACTGGCATAAGAACTTAAGTAAAGAACCAAGATTTCTGCTACAAATGGGTTATCTTATATAAACACAGTATAAAGTTTGTTTTTTTTTCAAGCAAGTACAAAAACATCAGAAAGGTAAACAACCGTGTATTAGCAACTTGGACAGAAATCAATGTCTAGACAGCTCTCAAACAAATAATAAAGGTATTAGTGATAGAACTTACCTTCCATAGTTACGGTCATAATCTGGATCACTACGATCCTTTTCCCTATCCCTGAAAATAGCAACTCGATTATAACCAATATCCCTGACACTAGTATATTTTTCTGGATCAGCCATGGAGCTCTTGCTAGCTTCATTCTCGTCCTTGCTCATACAAAAATTTCTCCCATCCATTGGGACCTGGGACAATGGATCACCTGAATCAAGACTTCTAGAGCTACTAAATATGCGTGCTCGTGCCCTATCATATTCCTCCTTCCTCTCTTCCACACTTCTCACGAGATTTCCTTTCATCCCTGCTTCATTAGCTTCATTTGCAGTGGTTTTATTAGGCCTAGGCCTTATGACAAATTTTTTCTGCTGAGCATTATCATTTTCCAACTGTTTGGCGGGTATTTCAGATAAGCGAACCACAGGATACCTGCTTTCTACTAACTTTCTCACCACAATTTTACTTCCCTGGCCATCTAAGCCATTATCTTGAACCAGTGTTTGCATACCATAGTGCTGAGCAACACGATGAGCTGCCAGTCGGAGATAGGAAGAAGGGAAATGTTGAAACTCAAAATGCTGCTGATCAGCATTATTCAGAAACCTCTGGATGTCAAGTTCCATCCGCAAAACTGAAGGCGTGACACAAATTAGTACATAATTAAAGGAAAAGAAAAAATAATCATGATTTACATTAAAAAATTGGGAACAAATAAAAGAAAAGAACCATAACACAGTGAGAAAAACATACAGAAATGAGTAGGGGAAAATTACAGACACAACAACTATAACACTGAAAAACACATGTTAAAATTTCCAGTCCTTGGCATCGTATGTTAAAATTTGCTGGTTAGGCCTTAATTCTAAAAGTAAAATTGGAAATTGATGGCATAAAGATATCACTGGTTTTTCTGTACGAATTTATTAAATGCAATAAAAGAATGATCCTCTGCCAGCAGTTTGCAGCCTAACATTTTATTTCCAGGCAGGTTTTGCTTAAAGCGGTGCATATGGCTAAGAGACCCACCAACCCAATTTATAAATCTTTGAAGTTCATGGCGGTGCCCTGTTTCTAAATATTCAAAAGTATGAAGATACTACACTAAACTATAGAAAAATATGCACTTTAGAAACTAAAGCTGCTTCTCGTTTTTCGTCCCAATTTTTCCATTAAAACACAAGAATCTCATAAATGTATACACGGTCTACATTATATCCTTCCCCATGAATAAGTTCTGAAGGTTTGTGTCTGTAATGGGTTTAGAATCAAATTAGTCAAATAGAATTCAAGAATTCAGAACACCCCAATTGCCCTGGAGTCTCGTTGAAGTGAACCCAGTAACCCTGTTTCCCTTATGTTGAGGATAAGATTTTCATTACCCAGGAACGAGCTCAACGTCAAACATCAAATTCAGGATCTCAATTCCTATGGTCATCTCCTTAATGATTATAACGGAAAAAAACCACCAGAAGTATTCCAGATCTAACCTAATCGAACCCATAAACATAACGGAAACAAAATCGTAAGTTCAATTTCATACCTAAAGCCTAAAATTCTAATCGATGAAAACAATTCAGAATGAAAAAACAAAAAGAGAGAATCCATAAGTCCAAAAGCTACCGGCACTTAGAATAACAATTTCGCCGCATACCCATAAATCGGAACAAGCAAATAACTAAAAACACAAATATCAAGTCAATAATAGCAGAAAGCAGAGTCTAGAATACGAGATTTATGAGAGAAAGAAAAGGACTAACTGGTGAGACGATGACGAGAGTTCTGCAGAGCGTCAACCAAGAAGGGGTCAACCATAGACTCCTTATCTTTGAACCCAGAAGAGGCATCACTGGAAGCAGATGAAGAATCCATGGGTAGCTAAGAAAACTGGAAAGACAAAAATTGTGTCTATCTAGAAGTTTCTTCCTCTTCTTTTTTCTGTAATTCCTCCCTCTAGATGAGGGAAAGGAAGGTCAGGAAGAAGAAGAGGATGAGGACTCGTGCCTTAAAAGCATAGGAAAGATAGAACCCCTCTTATCTCCCACCACAGAGGACGAGGGAAAGAAGTCCAAAGAGACGAAACTGGTGAGGATATATAGGTCCACAAAAATCACACCCTTCCCTTCCGTCTTCTCTTCGATATGTGAAAAGACAAAAGGTCACCCACAATATCTTCTCTCAATACTCCTGCTTTCTCGCTACGGTTCGATTTCTACAATTCCGGTTTCGGTCACAGGATAATCAAAAACTAGTCTTCTTCCACTTATTTAAGTTTTTGGGAAAAGTCTAAAAAATCCCTCTGAACTATACTTTTATTACACTTTACTCCTCATGCTTCAAAAATATAGGAAATATCTCCTTCAACTATGAAAATGTGCGTTTTACCCCAAAATACCAGACGGACATCCATTAATGGACGGAAATAATCACGTGCCATGCACGTGCAATCTCAAAACTCAGAAAATTAGAAAGCCAGAAAACCATAGCTAGGAACTCCAAAATCCTTCAAAAAATTTCGAGAAATTCATTCTTAATTAGAGAGGAATAAGAGAAGAAGTGTAATCGTAGGTAGAAACTCAAAAAATCATAACTAATATCCTCAAAACTTGCTTGGGTAGTGTTAGAAAATGAATTTCGAAACCCCTTAAAGAATTTGAAGAAAGATTGAACCATTTGAAAAAAAAATTTGTTTGGGTAGTATTAGAAAATGAATTTCGCACAAAACTCCTCAAAAAATTTGGAGAAATTCACTCTTGATTGGCCGGATTAAGTGACATGTACTTCTGCTGCATTTAGCTTTTCGTGCTTCATTTTGAGCTTCAATCTTAAAACTAATAGCATGATGTTGTTACAAATGATATATGAGTTACAAATTTTAGTTGAGAAATAAGAGAGATATGAAGAGAACTCGAATGAATTTGAAAATGGGTCGAATTCTGGAAATGGATACCCGCTGGAGGTTGAAGATAATATTTTTTTAATATTATAATTTGACCCTTAAAACTTTTTAAATATTATTTTTTGACCTCATTTTAATAAATTTATTTTCATTTATACTCTTATAAATTACACTATAGAACACTCCACGTGTCAAGCACGTAATTCTTTCCGTCCATTAATGGATGTCTGTCTGGTATTTAGGGGTAAAACGCACATTTTCATAGTTGAAGGAGGTTTTTCCTATATTTTTGAAGCATGAGGGGTAAAGTGCAACAAGAGTATAGTTCAAGGGGATTTTTTAGACTTTTTCCTAAGTTTTTTTATGGCTTTTTTGACAACTTATTTATTTCGTAGTTTAAAATTATTATTTTTAATATTATAGTTTTTTTATTTAAAAAATAAATATTAGCAGGTAGAGCCCACTAAACATGCCACACACCATGCAGCTTGTTCCTTGAGGACATACTCCATGACATATGGCGTGTCCTACTTATAAAATCATATCTCATTTTTTACAAAGTTTGCTGTGTGTGCAGGTAGTAGAACCCATCGAACATGTCACATACTATGTGGTGTATCTTTTAAAGGCACGTTACATGGCATAGGGGATGTTCAATGGACCCTTCCTACTGACATTTATTTTTTAAATAAAAAATTTATAATATTACAATAAATTATTTTAAAATTACAATAATAAAATAAATAAATTGTTAAACTATAATATATTAGGTAAAAATATCTTATTTTATGCCCTAAATAAATATTTGTATTCTAAATCATTTTTTTAGAATATACTATCAGTTTTTTCAAACAATAGCAATAGATTTTTTTTGTTACATTATTTTTAGGAAAAAGTCTAAAAAATCCCTTTAACTATGTCTTATCTTTATCTCCAAAACTTAAAAAATGTAGAAAATATTTTCTTGGACTTTTAAAATGTGCACTTTACCCCTCACGATCTTGACGTTCATCCATTAATAAACAAAAAAAGGAATTAGAAGATCGGAAAGGGAAATAGAATAAGAGATTGGAAACATAACCTTGGGAGTTTCAATTATCTAAAGATTTTGAAGCTGTTATTGTTGTTTTTTGAGGCTATTGTTGTTTTTTGAGATCAAGCCTTCATGAACTCGATGAATAAATGGTTGTTGTTATTGCTGCTACCTCTTACTTTTCGTACTTTATTTTGAACTTTAATCTTAAAATTAATAGTAAAATATTGTTACAAATTTCACAAGTTTTAAATTGATATACAATTTGTAAATTTTAGTTGAGAAATTAGAGATATATGAAGAGAATCCGAATGGATTTGAAAACGGGTCAACTTCTAAAAATAGACACCCGCTGGAAGTTGAAGATGACACATTTTGAATATTATCATTTGGCTCTAAATTTTTTTAAATATTACTTTTTGACCTCAATTTTATAAATTTATTTTTATTTATACCTATATAAATTACACTATAGCCCAGATTAATTACATCATGTACACGACATATACTCATTTCTGTCTATTAATAGACCGACATCAATGTTTTGGGGATAAAACACACATTTTAAAAGTTCAAAGAAATATTTTTTAAATTTTTTTAGTTTTAGGGGTAAAAAACACATAAAACATAATTGAAAGAGATTTTAAAAAATTTTCTTTTATTTTTAGTCAATGCTGGAATACTATGTTTGGAATTAAAGAGGTTAAACACAAAAAAAAAATGAAAATAAAAGGGTGAAAAGTATTTTTCTCTTATTTGAATGTACTGTCAATGAATATAAAAAAACATAATGAATTTCATATAAAAAAATAGAATGAATTATGGATGTATCTTTTATTATTCATAAAATAAAAAATAATAGATACAAAATTTTAAAAATATAAAACTTACATTCAAATTTAATCTTCATATTCATTCAATTTTTAATAAATTAATTCTTATCAAGGAAAATAAAATTATTCATATTCATTTTTTATTTTTGAGTTACAAGGAAGTATACAAATGATCAAAAAATAAGAGGAGAGTATATGACAAAAATAAAACTCTTAACATCAACTCTCTAATTCTTTTGACCAAAAGAAGTATTACTTGACTTNGACCAAAAGAAGTATTACTAGACTTATTATTAACCATTGACTGGAGTAATGTAACTTTTATTCCTTTGGTATTACCAAAGAAAGTGTGAGAGATATTTTATTGAAAATATGTTACTTTACATGTTTTCTATTGGCTTATTGAATGGAGTAATGTAACTTGTATTTCTCTTATCTTCCTAAACAAACAAAGTATAAGAGATATGTATTGAAGATTTGTTACTTTACTTTGTTCACTAAAAAATTAAGGAGAATTATACTATATCAATGAAGTATGTGATACAGGACAATATGACAATTATTGATATAAAAAGTAATTAATCTTGATTGTTAAAAATAAATGGTTAAGATTAAATAATTTTACATTGACGATTTTTTTATTATTGTTTTTATATTTTTATTCGGGTTTTTATAATAAAACAAAACCTAGTCTTATTACTTTAGCCTAATTCATTGTTAATTTAGTCTATTTTTTTTATCTAGCTCATTTAGCTCATCCATTAACATTTAGATTTGTGTAAATAACAAATAAATAAATAAAAAATTTATAAATAGATTTTTGTATCATTAAATATATAAGGACTAATGAGGAAACAAATAATGAAATTTTCTCACTCTTCATTGGTTTAAGTTTATGCACCTTATCTTCATTAATTAAATAAGTAATTTAAAAAGAAAGAAAAAAATATGAGAAAATAGAAAATGAGATCATCAAAGAAAGAGAAAGAATAAGGGAGAAAAAAGCAAGGAGAAAGAGAAAAAAAAAAAAAAA